>WFKR01000003.1:37488529-37831029 GCA_025331145.1 Rosa persica | reverse complement strand
GACGCACATCTCAACGTAGCTCAAGGGCTGTTGTGGGCAATGCCTGCTGCAACATTTTTGCTTCTTTCTTGCATGGTGTTGAAGGCAGTAGATTTAGTTGTGAATACATAATATAACAGGATTTGTTGTCAGCGTGGCAGATAAGCTACAATTGATTGCTGTCTGATCCTTTTGAGGACTTTATAAATAAAAACTTCCAATTTTGATAGTGGAATCTTTTCATCGTTCAATGATATATGCTTTGCCAATTTTGACAGAAAAGATGCATTCATGAACTTCCATATTAATTTGTAGAAATTGTTCATTTTATTGTTACATTATGGCAAAGAAAGATGTGCATGCCAATTGCAGCGTTATCTTTAGAAAGGCAACTTTTCCATTGTTGATCTATTTATTGGCCGTGAGTGTTTAGCTATCAGTCTGGTCCCTGCTGTTGTCTATAGTATTTGTTCAGTATAATTCCATTTAAAGTAGTTAATTACCATACATGATAGTTACTGAACCAATTGTTGATTGCTCTCTCGCCGACTGGTCCAAGGCGAATGTTCTTTAGGATACCAGGGTCTTTGGGGCTTTAATGGTGTTCAGATAAAAAAGCCATATCCATTTTGATTTATGCTTTGCTCTACTCGCTTACCGCTTATGAAGGGTTCCTGCCCGACAGTCTACCGATGGTTTCTCATAGCTCCGTATGATGTACTCTCGAACTAGGCTCTGGTCCTGCTGCAAACCTGAATGGGTTTGCGTCAAGTTGAAGCATTTACCCTTTAAAGTCTAAGAGGGTTGGAAGAGTTGTTGGTGCTTGTCTAGGCACCGTCGTTAGCGTGGATAGGCTTAGCATGCGGCTTGTGTGGTGGTGGAGGCTTAGCATGCGGCTTATGTGGTGGTGGTTAGGGTTTGGATTGACCTCAATTTCCGTACGGCAGCTGTGCCAAGTGGTTGGTACGTTTTAGTCAAAACCTGAAAATTTTTAATTTTACTCCCTACTTTATTAAGGTAAAATACTCAAAAAACTTCATGCATGCATTGATTGGTTAGTCGTACTAGACACGTGGCACAGCTGTCGTACAGAAGTTCTTCTCAACTGAAGTTGAGGTTTCTTTATAGGGGTCTTGCCCATTTGCCTAGTATTTTCCCCTTTTTTGCTCCGTAAGGCCACTTGGTCCGTATTGTTCCAACTTACACAATTTTCTTTAGACAATACTAAAAATTATATTTATTTTTAAGATAGTGACATCTATATCTTATGCTGGAGTAAGCAAGGTTCAAAAAATGACTTTTTCTTAAGAAAATAACATGAAATAAAAATAAACTAGCCTTCAACATAACACAACTTCACCTAACAGTTATTAAATCAAGCGGAATCACTATTACTTATTTTTAACACAAAAAAAGAAAAGTTTTCTTCAACTTTAACAAATGATAGTAATTGCTAAATAATAACAAAACCTGAAGTATAATAACGATCATGTTGTAAATATTAATGTGGCTATTCATGTAATACTAATTAGTGTTGCATCATAACGTGTTGTAAAATGATAGTAAAAGAATTTGAGAGAGAGAGAGAGAGAGTTTAGACGCAGAGAAAAGAGTATTTCTATTCATCTCACAATGAAGTTTTTATAGGACTACCTCAAGTATACAAAAGTAACTATTTAATGATTACACCAATCACCCGTTTGATTACAAATTAATCAATTACTAATTATATTATGTTAATCACCGATCAATCTTCATTGGCGTATATCACGACTAACGTCGTATACGGATAGTGGGTCAGGCTTTAGATTTCGTGTACCAAAATACTTGGTTTGGAACTTTATGTACAGAAATTATTAGTGACCTTTATTTGGTACACTGTTTGCATAATTTTCTCAAATAAAATCCCAGAAGGGGAACAAAGGATGAGCGTACGTAGAGGAAGTTTTGATTCTGGGAATCCGCGACCAATCATACATTTCAAAATAGCTTCAAATTAGAACGAATCATCATAAATAGAACCCAAGGTCCCAAGCCATATATGCTAACCGTCCCAAAATAAACTCCCCCATACAAAGACTTATTAAGATATAACAATAATAAATCCTGTTAAACATTATTAAATAAATCAGGAAAAAAAAAACTATAATTCTCCCAGAGGCCAAGGAAAAAAAACAAAGGATTCTACTAAAGTGCAGCTGACCTGAGCTATCTACAAAAATCTATAGCAACAGTATCGAGAAGAGTGCTATGAGTACTGTGCCCACCACTAGAGGGGGTCTTATAGAAAATGTAGATGAAGAAGCTATCTGAATAATGAAATTGCAAGTCCCTTGTGAGATGTTCTGTGTTGTCACGGTCGCCATACCCTGAAAATTGCAGGCTAGTTCATCCTGATTCTGAACCTGATAGTACATATTAAACGCATATGAAGCATTCCCATTAGCATCTAAATTGTTGCAAGTAGACCCGTATTCCAGTGCTGTGCAATCTGCAAAGGTACAAGCATAGTTTATGTTATCTGCAAGTTTGCTCAGATCTTTGGCGTTTGGATTGAACGCACACCATTTCTTTTCAAGATATTGCACATTCTTTGCACCCATTAGGAACTTGTTTTGACCCTGACCGGTAACGTCAACTGCAAACTTAGGCTGCCCATCATAACCGAAAATTCCCCAATGACGCTCAAAACTTCCAGGGGCAATGCTCTTTGCATCCTCATCAATAAGTCCAAACAAGTAAACTTCTATATATCCAGGCCGCAGAGGGGTGCCTCTATTGGCTCCAAGTTTTGAAAAAAGCCCGTTATAAAATCTGTAAGCATTACCAGCATTGGCATTCTTGTCTCCGTCTGTTGGCCATCCCACCTCCCCTACTATAATGGTCATATCCCCAAATCCGATTGCTTTCAAGGAAGAAACCAAGGTATCAAAATTAGCATCGAAAACATTGGTATATTGAATCCCAGTGGCAGTGTCGACAAGGGCATTTGCATCCCCATCAAAGAAGGCAAAGTTAAAAGGGAATCCATCATTTCCATATAGACTTAGGAAAGGGTAAATATTTACAGTGAAAGGCGCCTTGTTTTTGGCAAGGAACTGGACAATGTCAGTCATCAGTTGACCGATATCACTCCGGAACCTTCCTGCAGATGGGACGGAATTGGACTCTGGTGAGTTGTAGACATCAGCATTCAAGGGCACAGTAGCCTTTATGGAATCTCCAACCCCAGCTTCATTAAGGGCGTTTTGAATGTTCTGAAGTGCCGGGAAGGTGACATTCAGGAATGAACCATTGTATGCTGTGAGAAAAGGCTCATTCCCAACAGCTACATACCTTTGCAACGACAGAAAGACAATAAGAATAAACAGCAGCTTATTGCAGGACATTGGTTTGAACAAAATCACCACAATCTTAAATTAAAGCCATGAACACAAAAATCAGGACACGGCTTGAAGCTGAGAACAAAAGTAGCATTGGTAACAACATCTTCCAATGTAGAAAAGAAGATAAAACTTGAACAAAAGAACAGAAAAAACATAAGTTTCCATATTTTTTTGACTTGTTAGCTCATTCACACATTCAGTGCCAGAATTCTTTGATTGTTGTATTATGTTGGAGAAATATATGTTCCCCATCAAAGATGAAATAAAATTACTCCGGTAAAGAGCATAGTTCAATTAACATTAACTCTTTCTGAAACTAAATGGCAATTCCTTTTTAACTCTTCCTAAAAAGAAGAAACAGACAGATAAGAATCAAAGTGGTGGTCCAAATACAAAAACAAAAACAAAAACAACGAGATCTGTCTGTACAAAGGGGGCACCAACAAAAAAAAGAAAAAGAAAAGCGGACCGAAACAACGCATTTACCAATAGGGGTGGGTATAAAGAAGGTTTCGAAGACAAATAAGGTGATGAAAATAAAAGCAGGAATTGCAGGAAGCTATGAAATAAGCAGAAAAATAACCTTCTACACGGTGAAGTGATGTAAATATAAAAGTGAAAGAGAAAGAGAAGTAAAGGAGAGAGATGCTCACTTGACGTTAACTCCTCCATTGAAATTGTAGCGGGTCACGTTCCTTCGGACCCATTCTTTGGCACGGGCATAGTTGGTCATGGCCTCAAGTTGATCATTGGGAATGGCAACCATGACCTCGATGTTAGTGCCAGCCAAAGCACTCATGGTCGACTGTTCGGCGTCGAAGAGCTTCACCTTCTGAATGCCATTGTCCTTGAGCATCTGGACAACCGTGTCCGGAGGCATCTTATGCGTAGCCATGGTTCCCCAGTTCACACCAAGCCCTTCAACACCACCACCCAACAGAACCACTGTCACTGTCGCCAACATCATCAAATATCCCCTTTCCATTTCCGAGTCCGTTCTGTGGAACAAACAAGAGGCTTTTGGGTTATGGATCTCAAAATAATCGGGCCGAGAATTTCTCCCGCGAATCAAATGAAACGAAAGAAAGAAAGAAATTGAAAGGAACACACACCTTTAGTTTAGTTGAGGGAGGAGGCCGACCCTGATCCAGCTATCAAAATCAATTGGAAATAAACAAAGACAGCAAATTGGAGGAGGAGGTGGCTGGAGATGGAATCGATATATAAGCAGAGACAGCAAAAAGCAACTGAGCAAGGAAGGGATTCGAGGCAGTACGCAGTTGCTCTAACGGCTACTTTTGAAACGAGGCGCAGGCGTCTGTTTGCTGTAATTTTCAAAATAAATAGGCAGCTTTTTGTTTTTCGATGGATTAGATTCTCTCGTCTCCAAAGTAAGTTTGCTTTCTCAATAGACGAGAGGAGAGGAAGACCCTTTTCTCTTTCTCTACGTTTATTGGGGAATCGAATTTCCAAATAATAATACCCTTCTTTTTTCGATATTCATTTCCAAATAATCATTAATTAAAACTGTGTGGTGTGGTTCCAAAATCTAAGAAAATGAATCGAATAGGTTAGAGAATTAGAGATCAGAGGTCGGTGATGACGTGGCCCACTCGCCCGCAAACACGCCCACGTTCCCCTACTTTTTGAAAAGGCGTAGCCACGCGGCAACCAACTTACCGACCTGATTCACACGTTCTCGCTTAGGGCCTCTGCTTCCCTTACACTTTGCACATTGGGCTGCCTAATGGGATCCGAGATCTTCTCCCAATAATTTCAGCTCTGGTTATCCCTCACTTCCATCTCATCGTTTCATTTAAAATTTGACCATATGAGACCATTAGTTACCAAAGAAAAAATAACCGTCCTGTTCAAGAGAATCCAAATTGGGATGAGAAGTTGTTGTGTCTTTCATGATAATAAGGGTATTTTTATATAGAGAATTACAAGCATAGAATCAGTCTTACAAGAAAACGTAATCGTATAATTAATTGAATATCTACGAAGATATCTCCAAGAATATCTGTAAGACTAACTCTATTATAACTTAGACAACTAACTAGAGTTTGGGCTAGACACACAATTCAGATATACTTGAACACTTCCCTTTTTGTCGCCTAAAAGCAGTGCTTCTCTCGTTGCCTCGTCAAAAAATCTTGTCGAGTAACAAAAACCATGTAGGACAAAAATAACCTCAGTCGAAAGAGAGAGAGAGTATAACACACCCTTCACATTTCGAGACCAAACATATAGACATCTCCCCCTGATGTCTGCGTCTCCCCTTGATGATTACAATCATGAGAGTTCGGATAACTTTCGCAAACCAATGCTTGCAACATGTTTCTCAAACGTGGATTTGGGCAGTGACTTAGTAAAAAGGTCTACCACATTGTCCTCAGATCGAATCTAGTTCACTTTGATCATGAGAAACTTTTCTTGTTGTTGATTATAGAAGATCTTAAGCAATATATACTTGGTGTTGTCGCCTTTGATGTAGTCTTGCTTCATTTGTTCGATACAAGTAGCATTATCCTCATAAATGCTAATAGGTTCATCTGTGGTAGACTTCAAACCATACCTTCGAACATGCGTAATTATGGATCTAAGTCATATACATTCACGAACTGCTTCGTGAAGAGCAATAATCTCTGCATGGTTCGAAGTAGCAACAATGGTCTGTTTTGTAAACCTCCAAGATATCGCGGTCTTACTTATGGTGAACACATAAGCAGTTTGGAAACGACCTTTGTGTGGGTTAGAGAGTTACCTAATATGAACAAAACATTCCAATCTAATGTCATTTTGTTATAGGGAGAGGGAAGGCATACCACTATTGGTGGCGTCTCTGATACGTGATGGGTTCAAATCCATCATCACTCTGTAGAGATAGAACAAGCTCATATAAATCATACCACTAAGGTATCGAAAGATATCTTTAACACCATTCCAATGACGTCGTGTTGGCGCAGAGCTATATCTAGCTAACAAGTTCACGGCAAATGAGATATCCGGTCTTGTGCATTGAACTAAATACAATAATGCACATTTTGCACTTAAGTAGCACACTTATGCCTCCAGCACATCTTCGTCATCATCCTTTGAACGGAATGGATCCTTTTTTTGGATCAAGACTACAGATGACCATTGTGGTGCTTGAAGGCTTAACTTTGTCAGTATTGAAACACCTAAGCATCTTTTATGTATAAGCTGATTGATGAATCATGATACCATCTTCACGATGCTCAAGTTCCAAATCGAGACAAAACTGTGTTCTCCCAAAGTCCTTCATCTCAAACTCGGATTTCAAGTACTCAACGGTTTCCCTTAACTCTTTAAGGGTGCCAATTATGTTCATGTCATCAACATAAACCGTTACTATAGGAAATCCGGAACTTGTTCTCTTTATGAAAACACATGGGCATAGTTCATTGTTAACATATCCCTTCCCAGTTAAGTATTCACTTAGACGGTTATACCACATCCGTCCGAATTGCTTTAATCCATATAGTGAGCGTTTCAATCTTATTGCAAAAGTGCTTCATGGTTTAGAGCCACTTGACTTGGGTAACTGAAGTCCATCCGGGACCTTCATGTATCTCTCTGTATCTAGATCCCCATTAGATACGCAGTAACCACATTAATGAGCTGCATGTTTAGTTTTTTGAAAACTACCAAACTGACAAGGTAGCAGAACGTAATGACGTCCATTATGGAGAACAGGTCTCCTCGTAGTCGATTCTAGCGTCACAAGGCGAGCTTTGTATATTTCAATCTCGTTTCTCTCATTACGCTTTCTAATGAATACCCATTTATGGCCAACTGGCTTGGTGTTGGGTAGTATTAGCACAACTGACCCAAATACCTTTCTTTTCGCTAGAGAATCAAGTTATGCATGGGTCGCTTATTTCCACTTTGGCCAATCAGCGCTACGTTGACATTCATCAATAGAGCGTGGTTCGATGTCATTGGTTTCAAAAATGTGACGCTCTACTGAATACGCGAATACATCATCAATATTGCTGGAGTTTCTTTCCCACGTCCCATGTACATTAGTGTAATTCACAGAGATCTCTATGTTCTTAGGGATAGGTTCTAACATTGAGGCGTCCCCTAATGATGTCTCTTGGACATAACCATAATTCAGAACATTCTTATGGGACGGATTTTGAATATCGATGATCAAAGGATTTGTTTGTGCCTCATTCGCTCTTTTTCTAAGGCAAGTATTCTTTGAACCAACTGGTCCATTGTGTTTTCTGGCGGGGAGGGGGCCATGGACGCCACATCACTAGAAATTTGGGCAGTGACGCCATCTCCTGCTACCTTAGGAGCGAAGTTACGTCCATTACTTGTGACGTCAATCCTTGTAGGCACATTTACAATAGGTATATGTGATCTCACCACTTTAGCAGTATCAGAAAACGCATCAGGCAAAGTATCTGCTACACTCTGAAGCTTGATAATTCTTAGCACTTCAAGTTTGGACTGTGCGGTACCGGGATCGAGATGAGACATAGTGGGGATAGACCACTACAATTCCTGCCGTTCTTGCTGAACATTTGTGTTCTTATCTTCCCTTAACGACGGGAAGACTGTCTCATCAACGTGACAATCCGCAAATCTAGCAGAAAAGAGATCGCCTGTTAAGGGTTCCGGGTAGCAGAAGATAGTTGGAGCCTCATATCCAACATATATGCCCAGTCATCTCTAGGGACCCATCTTAGTACGCTATGGCGGCGTAACAGGCACATAAATGGCACACAGAAAGATGCGTTAGTACGAGATATCAGGCCGTACCCAGTCACTATCTGTAACGTAGAATAAGGTTGGGAGGCAGTGGGTCATAGACGAATTAGCATAATTGCATGCAGTATTGCATATCCCCAAGCGGAAATAGGGAGATTGGTGCGCATAACCAATGTCTGAGCTATCGTTTGTAGGCACTTAATGGTGGTTTCTGCGAGACCATTTTGGGTGTGTACATGGGGAACTAGATGCTTAACATCAATTATCAGTGATATGAAATAGTCATCGAACATTTTCGATGTAAACTCCTTAGCATTATCAAGTCGAATCGACTTAATAGGGTGGTCTGGGTAGTGAGCCTGTAGACGGATAATTTGGGCTGGGAGTTTAGCATAAGCAGAATTTCGAGTGGACAACAGCGCGACATGTGACCAGCGTGTTGACGCATCAACCAATATCATAAAGTATTTAAAAGATCCGCAAGATGGTTGAATTGGTCCATAGATATCCCCTTGGATTCTTTACAAGAACGGAATGAGTATTCTTTGATCCTTTGATTAGGATGGTCTCTGTCCTAATTTCCCTACGAAACAGGCTTTGCAAATGAGCGAGGGGCCTTAGAAGCAATCAATGAGGATTTTGGTTGGGCCTGAGCGTCTGAAGCTCTATTCGAAGTAAAATTGGTGACTACATCACCCATCATGGCATCTTGACCATGGGAATTGTCATCCATGGTGTCATGGCCATGGGGAGCGCTAACCATGGTGTCATTAGGGGGGACTATGGTGGCCCCGACGGTCACACTTATCTTAACATTCAAGTAAATTGGTCGGCATGAGCCCAAGCACAATAACAAATAGGCCAGTCCGAAACGCGAATAAGCCCACTTAAAATGGGTTGGGCTTGGCCGGGCCATCTCGTTTGCAACCTTTATCTTGTTTCATGGAGGCTGGGCTGGTTTTGTCTTAATGGACAAGGTTTCACTCTGCTTGGTGGTGTCGACAATGATTTTCATGCGTGTGACAGCGACGATGACATACGTGTTAGGGTGGTCATTGACTAGTTTCGACATGCTTAGTGTGAAGATTGCTGGTAGTGGCGGTGGTTCTAGCATGATTAGCTACAATGGTTGGAAGTTGGCTGCAAAATTCTCTAGGGATTTGGTTCTTTGGATGGGCCAAGGAGCTTCCTTTGGTTTTTCTGTGAAGACCCAAATTTTCATATAATAAATTTATGTAATTCAATAATTGTTATATTAATTGAATTATGATATTTGAGATTAATTGGAATGTCGTGGTTCGAGAAAGTTGGTTTCGAATGATTTTATTTTCGAAAACGAACGTTATTTAGGGGGTCGTGAAAATCGATTTTTTATACATTCGAAATTTGGGAAAAACTTCCTTCATGAAAGTTGTAGAGCTCGTTGATACGAGTTCGTGCATATGTGGAACGTAATATTCGGAGCTCGTATGAATAAGTTATGAATATTTGAAAATTGGAATTTTTCTATAAATAGTATGAAAAATAAGATTTTTCATTAAGGATGAAAAAATTGATTTTTGCACATCAGTCCCCCCTCCTTTCTCTCTCTCTCGCCCGAGTAGCAGTCCTCACTCCGGCCGACCCGGCTTCGACCCGATCCGGCTGGAAGTCGGCCACGCCGCCCCCGGACCCGGCACCCCTCGGCTTCGCCGCTCCTCACCAGGTCGCTCCCCGCCCTCGCCTCGGCCAGCCGCTGCTCCTAGGCTTGGATCGAAGCCTATTTCCGAAGCTCCAACCCGACCTGGCTGGAAATCCAATTTTTCGGCGGTGCACGGGCCGATCGATCCCATTTTCGTGACGTGCTCTTCCTCCTGACCATCCCCATATGTGGCTTGCATCACGATTTTGAGTGTAGAGTGGTAGATCACGAATTGAAGGTTTCGACATCCCTGATTCAATGTGGAAACTGATCAGAGGGCCGAGATTAATCCAACTTCAAAGCCCGAGGTAAGACGATCTAGACCTTATCACGGAAAAAGTCAGGTATTAAAGTTGTTCACAATTTCATTTTGAAGAAGTCCGCCGTCTGACCGCAGCGTGTGGCGGCGCGTCAGACCAAATTTTGAGTTTATATTATCTGGACGATGATCTATGCATCCATACGAGCGTTTTGATATATAACATGGTCATGTTAGAAAAAGTTGATAAATAGTCAATTTAAGGAGATAAGACCATCGGTTTTACTTCAAATTTTAATATGATGTTCATATGACTATCCCGATGACTTTGTGTGGTCACGGGCGAAGATCCGACCGTTGGATCTTCGTATAATTGTAAAACAGTGATTCGGGAGGTGATTAGTGAAGATCCGTCCGTCGGATTTTCGTATAATTTTGATAGGATGTTTCCGAGGGCGATCCGTGAGGATCTAACCCTTGGATCATCGTTTAAATTCAATCCGACCGTTGGATCGTCTTTATTTTAGAATCCGACCGTTGGATCGTCTTTATTTTAAAATCCGGCCGTTGGATCATCATTTAAGTTTATTTCGTGGTTCGTGTGCTAAGTAAAGACCATACTTGATTAGGTACTTGACGGCTTGAGTTGACGAGCATTTGGATTATTTTGATTTATATTTAAGTGAAGACGCAGATGGAGTTTCGAGGTGAGTAAAACTCACGTGGTTCATATTACGAACCGAATGCTTTAAATTATTTATTTTTGTAATTGTGTGAAAAATATTTGTGGATTAAATATTTGTTTTTAAAATCACATGGACTTGATCACTACAGTCCATAGGTAAGTAAAATGAATTTTAATTATACAAATGAATTTCACTATTTTCTTGTGTGAACTATAGATGGTATTAGTGGTCATTCCTGAGTGGATGATTACGTGTGTGTATATATATATATATTTACGTGTGTATATATATATATTGATTGGTGTGTTATTGAGTGATGATTTGATTGAGTTGGAATGATAATTTGAATTATATTTCAAATACTTAAATTTCATAATAATATTATATATGTTGGATGAGTTGATTTCATTGTGTGAAAACATATTGTTGTACTCATTATGGATTTAGGGTCAACGTAATGATCGGTATGGGAGAATCGGACGCTCTAATCCTAGGTGGATGATGGGATACGATTGGTTGAGTATGTACGATTATCGGACGTTCTAAATATGTATATAAATATACATATTGATGAAATACGATAAAAATAAATATTTTGGATGCCATAACCTAGGCTAGGTGACGGGCTACGATTCAGTTAGAGCTCTAGTCTGTCATATACCGTATTTGTATAAATACGATGTCGGGGTTTTGAGAAAAAAGATGTGAATTAGGGTTTTTTGTTGATTTGTGAATTGGTGATTGTTGAGATTGTTGGTTTCTTGTGGACATGGAAATTGTTGAGTGTTGACTTGGGTGGAAATAAATATGATTTAATTAAACAACCTTTATTTCTTTTTACTCATACGAGCTTTCAAAAGCTTACTGGGTTTTGTGTTGTTGCAATCATGGTACACTATTCAAATGGTGCAGCGGACATTCCTGCAGGCCAGGATAACCAGGGAGGTGACTGTGCTGTTTAGGAGTTGCAGCATTTAATGCTTTTCATTTGAGTGGGGAGATTTGTTATGCTCATTTAGAGCTTTACATTTTATTTTGTGAGTGAGTTGTAATAATTAACTGAGACTAAATTCGGTTTTTGAAATTAAATTGTGTGGTGAGGTTGTTAAGGAAAAGAAATTTTCAGGATGGGTTTTTTTTAAGTTGTAGTACTTCATGATTCGGAGTTTGAATTTTTATTCTAAAATTCGGGGCGTGACAGTTTGGTATCAGAGCGTAAGGTATATATTTGGTGATATATCAATACTTTCTGAGTGATGGCCCGTCTGCAGCGGATTCCCATCGTGTGCTCTTCGGTATTGACAATTTTATTGGGTATGTGAGAGTGTTAGGTTGGCTAGGAACGTTAGCATGTCATAAGAACTTTAGGCGTTGTCTTTTATGCTTAGTTACTTGGTTAATATGGACTTGCATTTGACTTATGCCATGTTTAAGTGTTATGCGTGTATTAATCAAGTATACCCTGCTTATTAGGTAATGGAGATTGAGGGGAATGAAGCTAGAGGTCGAGGTAAAGGCAGACCTCGTGGTAGGGGTAGAGGCCGAGGTAGGGGTAGGGCCCCTCCGGTCGATGATGCATATGAGGTAAAGGTAGAGGGACCTTATGAGGATCAGCATATTCCACCCGTGGCCATGGTTGATGATCTTGCTAGCTTGTTGGTACTAGCAAAGGAAATTACCTGCTTAGGAGCAACCAAGTTTGGAGGTGGCACTGATCATTTGGTTGCGGATAGATGGATTGAGGACTTGCAGACCTATTTTGATCTGTTTGATTGCAGTGAGATTGATAAGAGGAAGCTAGCCGTGTTCATGCTGAAGGATGAGGATAGAGTGTGGTAGAACGTCACACAGAGGAGTATCGAGGTAGCTACCTTGAAATGGGATGGATTCGAAAGGCTGTTCAGGGAGAAGTACTTTCCAGCAGCTGTGAAGGAAATGTTAGAATGGGAATTCCTCGCACTTGTACAGGGGAAGATGACCGTGATCAAGTACGATGCGGAGTTCTCCAGGCTGTACAAGTATGTGAAGCAGATGGATGACGAAGTATTGGCCAAGAAGTTTCAGAGAGGGTTGAGCCCTTCGATTGAGTGTGATATGGCCATCTTAGAACTGAAGACCAAGAGAGAGATTTTGGCTAAGGCACAGATCATTGAGCAGCAGAACCTGATTCACAGAGAAAAGGAGTCTGTTGAGAGAGACTCCCAGGGTAAGGGAAAGGCCATAGCAGGAAGCAGTAGGTCCAGAGACTTCAGGGGTGGTTTCTGGAAGAAACAGAGACCTCAGTTCCAACATCAGGCTCCAGCTAGGGCAGTAGTAGATCCTCCCATTCAGGCTATGCCTATTAGGTAGATAGCACCAGTAGCTCCGGTGAAGTGCTTTAACTGTGGCGAGCTGTGGACAGACAGGGCATCAGGCCAGGGAGTGTCCCTGAAATCAGGGTAGAGTGCAGGGTAACCAGCAGAAGCAGCTACCGCCTACACCTACTAGAGTCTTTGCCGTCCGTCAGGCAGGCACGGGAGTGGAAGGTAACTTATCTGTTTATCACTATCTTGCTAGAATACTGTTTAATACAGAAGCCTTACACTCCTTCATATCTAGTTCGGTTGTGGACGTGTTGGGTTTGATTGCTATGCTTCTGACTAGATCATTATGTTACATCACCTCTCGGTGTGTCTCTTGAGCTTAGCATGTTTTGTGATGATTGCCCTATTGGGATTGGTGGCAGAGAGTTCTCTGCATCTTTGATTGTGATTCCAGATCACACGTATAAAGTGATTTTGGGTATGGATTGGTTGAGCCCGAACCATGCTGTGATTGATTGCTTTAGGATGATTGTGTCCTTCCATGTTCTGGGACAACTGGTGTTTCATTACCATTATCTGAAGTCTGATATCGCCATGAGGGCAGGGATTTTGGCCCATATTGAATCAGGGAGTAGTACTTCAAACATTACAGGGATTCGTGTAGTTTCAGAGTATGCTGACGTGTTTCAGGAGATCACTGGGTTACCTCTGAAAAGGGTAATGGACTTCTCCCTTGATGTGATATTAGGTACTTCACCTGTGTCGAAAGCACCCTATCAAATGGCTCCAGCTGAACTTCAGGAGTTGAAGGTTTAGATTGAGGGCTTACTTGCACAAGGGTTCATTCAGGCTAGTGTATCTCCTTGGGGCGCACCAGTGTTGTTCGTGAAGAAGAAGGATAATTCACTTCGGTTATGTGTGGATTATCGACAACTGAACAAGGTGACCATCAAGAACAGGTACCCTTTACCTAGGATTGATGACTTGTTCGATCAGCTTAGGGAGGCTATTGTGTTCTCAAAGATTGATTTGAGATCTGGATATTACCAGTTAAGGGTGAAGGATGAAGATATTCCAAAGACGGCGTTCAGGACCAGGTATGGACATTTTGAGTTCCTTGTCATGCCTTTTGGTCTCACGAATGCACCAGCAGCATTTATGGACTTGATGAACCATACATTTAATCCCTACTTGGATCAGTTTGTGGTAGTGTTCGTTGACGACATCTTGATTTATTCAAGGTCGTCAGATGAACATGAGATGCATTTGCGGATTGTGCTGCAGACGTTGAGAAAGGAGAAACTATTTGCCAAGTTTGAGAAGTGCGATTTCTGGCAGAGTGAAGTCAAGTTCCTTGGTCATGTGGTCTCGAAGGATGGAGTTTCTGTGGATCCTTCGAAGGTTGAAGCAGCGATGAGTTGGAGTCGCCCTACTACGGTTACAGAAATCCGTAGCTTCCTTGGTTTGCCAGGGTATTACAGGTGTTTCATTGAAGGGTTTTCTGGTATTGCTTTGGCTTTGACCAAATTGACAAGGAATGACCCTCAGTTCGTGTGGTCGGATGAGTGTGAGAAGGCTTTCAATGAGCTGAAGACTAGATTGACTACAGCTTCGGTGTTGACTATTCCTACTAGTGGTGGTGGATTAGTCATTTACAGTGATGCATCTCATCAGAGTTTTGGGTGTGTGTTGATGCAGAATGGTAGCGTTGTTGCTTACGGTTCTAGACAGTTGAAGGCACATGAGCGGAATTACCTCACTCATGATCTAGAGCTAGCAGCAGTGGTATTTGCCTTGAAGATTTGGAGACACTATCTTTATGGTGAGAAATTTGAACTCTTTTCTGATCATAAGAGTTTGAAGTTTCTATTCTCCCAGAAAGAATTGAACATGAGGCAGAGAAGATGGATGAAGCTCATCAAGGACTATGATTTCACCTTGGAGTACCATCCCGGAAAGGCGAATGTAGTGGCGGATGCTTTGAGTAGGAAACCTCGAGTGATCATGGCATCGATTATGGTGCGAGAGTGGCTCATGTTAGAAGTTGCATCAGAGTTTGACCTTATGCCCGCAGGAGCAGGACATGGAATCTTTCTCGATAGTATCACCTTACAGCCCACCTTGATCTCCAGGATCACTCAGGGTCAGACACTTGATGAGTTTGCTCAGGCGAGGATTGCTGAGATGACTGTTGATCCGGATGTTGAGGGTCATTCCAAGTGGATGATTGGGGCATATGGAGGGTTGAGATTTCTAGGGAGATTGTATGTACAGAGTGTTGATAACTTCAGAGAGGAGATCGTGCGGGAAGCACGTAGGTCTCGATACACTATATATCCAGGAGGTACTAAAATGTATATGGATCTACGAAGGCAGTTTTGGTGGTATGGAATGAAGAGGGATGTGGCAGAACATGTGTCAAGTGCCTTACATGTCAACAAGTGAAGGCAGAGCATAAGAGACCTGTAGGAATGTTGAATCCCTTGCCGATTCCTGTTTGGAAATGGGAAGATATCTCCATGGACTTTGTGACTGGATTGCCTAGGTCTAGGCAAAGTTATGACTCGATTTGGTTGACTGTTGACCGGTTGACTAAGTCAGCACACTTTCTTCCAGTGGCAAAAACTTACTTAGGGGATGCGTTGTGTAAGTTGTATGTGAAGGAAATAGTGAGGCTTCATGGAGTGCCTGTGACGATTGTCTTTGATCGTGATGCTCGATTTACTTCAGAATTTTGGCGTAGGTTCCATAAGGCATTTGGTACATCTCTTGCCATGAGCACTACATTTCACCCACAGACAGATGGGCAGACCGAGAGAGTGACTCATGTGATGGAGGATATGCTTAGAGCTTGTGTTCTGGATTTTAAGGGAAGTTAGGCGGATCATCTGCCATTGGTAGAGTTTGCCTACAAAACGGCTATCAGTCCAGTATGGGTATGGCTCCATATGAGGCTCTTTATGGTAGGCCATGTAGGACTCCTATTTGTTGAGCGGAAGCAGGAGATAAAGGGTTCATCAGTCCTGAGATTGTACAGGAGACTACGGAGAAGGCCACTATTATTAGGGACAGAATCCGAACCGCTCAGAGTAGACAGAAGAGTTATGCTGACTTGAGGAGGAGACCTTTAGAGTTTGAGACAGGCGATCATGTGTTCTTGAAAGTCCCACCTATGAAAGGTGTGGTGAGATTCGGCAAGAAGGGAAAACTCGCACCGAGGTATGTTGGACCCTTTGAGATTCTGGAAAGGGTTGGGAACTTGGCATATCGACTTGCTTTACCTGTTAGCATGTCGGGTATGCACAATGTCTTCCATGTGTCTATGCTTAGGAAGTATGTCCGAGATGAGTCTCACGTGATTGATCATGGTACGATCAAAGTAAACACTGATGTGACATTTGTAGTTGAACCTGTTCATATCTTGGATAGGTCTACGAAGAAGCTTCGTAGGAAGGAGGTTGATCTTGTGAAGGTGTTGTGGAGTCATCATGATGAGGGTGATGCGTCATGGGAATTGGAGTCTGACATGAGGAAGAGGTATCCTCAGCTTTTTGTGGACGAGCATGTTTGAATTTCGGGACGAAATTCTTTTAAGGAGGGTAGACTGTGAATACCCAAATTTTCATATAATAAATTTATGTAATTCAACAATTGTTATATTAATTGAATCATGATATTTGAAATTAATTGGAATGTCGTGGTTTGAGAAAGTTGGTTTCGAATTATTTTATTTTCAAAAACGAACGTTATTTAAGGGGTCGTGACAATCGACTTCTTATACGTTCGAAATTTGGGAAAACTTGCTTCATGAAAGTTGTAGAGCTTGTTGATACGAGTTCGTGCATATGTGGAACGTAATATTCAGAGCTCGTATAAATAAGTTATGAATATTTGAAAATTGAAATTTTTCTATAAATAGTATGAAAAATCAGATTTTTCATTTGGGACGAAAAAAATTGATTTTTGCACATCAGTCCCCCCTCCCTTCTCTCTCTCTCTCTCTCTCTCTCTCTCTCTCTCTCTCTCTCGCGCGCGCGCGAGTAGCAATCCTCACTCCTGCTGACCCGGCTTCAACCCGACCCGGCTGGAAGTCGGCCTTCCCGGCCACGCCGCTGTCAGACCCGGCACCCCTCAGCTTCGCCGCTCTTCGACCGGTTGCTCCCCCCCTCGCCTCGGCGAGCCGCTGCTCCTAGGCTTGGATCAAAGCCTCTTTCGGAAGCTCCAACCCGACCCGGCCGGAAATCCAATTTTCCGGCGGTGCACGGGTCGATCAATCTCATTTTCGTGATGTGCTCTTCCTCCTGATCATCCTCATATGTGGCTTGCTTCACGATTTTGAGTGTAGAGTGGTAGATCAAAAGTTGAAGGTTTCGACGTCCCTGATTCAATGTGGAAACTGATCAGAGAGCAGAGATTAATCCAACTTCAAAACCTGATCTTGGACAATCTAGACCTTATCACGGAAAAAGTTCGGTATTAAAGTTGTTCACAATTTCATTTTGAAGAAGTTTGTAGTTGACGACTTTTGCATCTGAGGTGGTTGGTTGGCGTTGACCGCCGTCTGACCGCCGCGTGTGGCGGCGCGTCGGACCAAATTTTGAGTTTATATTATCTGGACGATGATTTATGCATCCATACGAGCGTTTTGATATATAACATGGTCATGTTAGAAAAAGTTGATAAATAGTCAATTTAAGTTTTGACGTTACTATTTACGGTTTTACAGTTTACCTTCGGTTTACGATTTACGGAGATCAGACCATCGGTTTTACTTCAGATTTTAATATGATGTTCATATGACTGTCCCGATGACTGTGTGGTCACAGGAGATGATCGGACCGTTGGATCTTTGTACAATTGTAAAACAGTGATTCGGGAGGCGATCAGTGAAGATCCGTCCGTCGGATTTTTGTATAATTTTGATAGGATGTTTCCAAGGGCGATCCGTGAGGATCTAACCATTAGATCATCGTTAAAATTCGATCCGACCGTTGGATCGTCTTTATTTTAGATTCCGACCGTTGGATCATCTTTATTTTAAAATTCGACCGTCGGATCATCATTTAAGTTTATTTTGTGCTTCGTTTGCTAAGTAAAGACCATACTTGATTAGGTACTTGACGGCTTGAGTTGACGAGCATTTGGATTATTTTGATTTATATTTAAGTGAAGACGCAGCAGGAGTTTCGAGGTGAGTAAAACTCACGTGGTTCATATTACGAACCGAATGCTTTAAATTATTTATTTTTGTAATTGTGTGAAAAATATTTGTGGATTAAATATTTGTTTTTAAAATCATATGGACTTGATCACTACGGTCCATAGGTAAGTAAAATGAATTTTAATTATACAAATGAATTTCACTATTTTCTTGTGTGAACTATAGATGGTATTAGTGGTCATTCCTGGGTGGATGATTACGTATATATATATTTACGTGGAATATATATATTGATTGGTGTGTTATTGAGTGATGATATGATTGAGTTGGAATGATAATTTGAATTATATTTCAAATGCTTAAATTTCATAATAATATTATGTATGTCGGATGAGTTGATTTCATTGTGTGAAAACATATTGTTGTACTCATTATGGATTTAGAGTAAACGTAGTGACCGGTATGGGGGAATCAGACGCTCTAATCCTAGGTGGATGATGGGATACGATTGGTTGAGTATGTACGATCATCGGACGTTCTAAATGTGTATATAAGTATACATATTGATGAAATACGATAAAGATAAATATGTCGGATGCCATAACCTAGGCTAGGTGACTGGCTACGATTCAGTTAGAGCTCTAGTCTGTCATATACCGTATTTGTATAAATACGATGTCGGGGTTTTGAGAAAAAAGATGTGAATTAGGGTTTTGTGTTGATTTTGGAATTGGTGATTGTTGAGATTGTTGGTTTCTTGTAGACATGGAAATTGTTGAGTGTTGACTTGGGTGGAAATAAATATGATTTAATTAAACAACTTTTATTTCTTTTTACTCATACGAGCTTTCAAAAGCTTACCGGGTTTTGTGTTGTTGCAATCCCGGTAAACTATTCAAATGGTGTAGCGGACATTTTGCAGGCCAGGATAACCAGGGAGGTGACCGTGCTGTTTAGGAGTTGCAGCATTTATTGCTTTTCATTTGAGTGGTGAGATTTGTTATGCTCATTTAGAGTTTTACATTTTATTTTGTGAGTGAGTTTTAATAATTAACCGAGACTAAATTCGGTTTTTGAAATTAAATTGTGTGGTGAGGTTGTTAAGGAAAAGAAATTTTCAGGATGGTTTTTTTAAGTTATAGTAATTCATGATTCGGATTTTGAATTTTTATTCTAAAATTCGGGGCGTGACATTTTCCGAAGTTGTGTAGGGTAATTTGGATGTGCTTAATTCTTAAAATGTTAAATTACTTAGGCAATGGCCTATTGTAAGCCTTACTGAGGTTGTAGACCCTGTGAAATTCCGAACATCACTTTTGGAGGGGAAAATTTTTCGCGACCTTTGTTCGGCTAAAGACTTTTGGAAATAATTTGGGCTTGGGCCTTAGGCCTAAAAATAGCTTCAGGTTAGGGTTCATAATTTACTTTGGACACCCAATGGGTATGCTAGTGAACCTAGCCCAATAAGTTAGTTGACCTTTGACCAGAGCATCTCCCTTGATCCATTAAGGTTCTTGTAGCTCATAATAGCATCCTTGCATAATTTTGAAATCTACTTGTGGATGCGTTTACGATTTCTTTATTTTACCTTATTTCTTAACAATTGGCGAAATTTCTGCTTGTCTTACCTGAAGCTTACTCATCAACCATCTCACCGACTTTTAAAAGCACAATTTATTTACTCCTTATGCTTTTTAAACTCGAGCAAAATCCCGACCAAAATCTACTTTGCCATTTTTCTATCTAATACAAGTTTGGTGAGGCCCAATCCTTATTTAGTTTTGCCAACCCTTTAAATTGAGTTTTATTGTATTTACTTATTTTACTTTTATTTTTCCCCATCATTTTGTTTTTTACAACCTCTTATTTTTGCCCCAAATTACCTAATTCAATACCTTCACTTTCCCCAAGTTGAGTCATCTATCTCACACGCAAGCCCAGCTTTTCCTCTTTCTTTGTTCACGTCAAAGTTGGGCAGAGGGAAAGAAAATCTCGATCAACAACTCTATTCCATGTTACCAACATGCAGATGGCAACTACTCCAAGAACATCACTCCAGACATTCAAAAAGGGAGAACCAAAACCAGAGGTCGTCGTCCACCCTTCTCTCGTCCCTGTGCATATCAGTGTGTTTGCATGCCCCAAAAAGCCTAGTTAGGGACCTCCGATCAAAAAAATTTCGGTCATCAAAGTTGTTCACCTATGTCTCTTTTATCTAGCCTCACAATTTCAGCCCCATCGGAGTCGTTTTGAGACCTATACAGCCCTCGAAGAGCAAGCTATTCTGAAGCGAGCCTGTTCCGGATTTCTGCTCGAATTCCCTCTCTTGCTCTATCCGAGTCCCCCACATCTTGCTTGAGATTGATACCAACATTTGGTAAGATTCTTGAACTATCAAGTTTCTATTTCTTCCCTCAATTCTAGGCTCAATACGGTCAAAGCAACTCTTTTACATATTGAGAAGTTTCTGTTTCACTCTGCATGTTAGAGATTGAGCGAATTTCTTGGCCTGCAACTAGGCTCAATCTAACCAACTCCCTCAGCTCCTTTTCCTGTTGAAGCCCTCAAGAAAAACTCACCTTTTGGTTAATCTTTGGTGAGTATAGCCTTTCCTTAACACTATATATTTTTGGGTTGTTGTTACAAACTCTTGCAGATTACAACATGTCTCTGTTGTTGTTGGAATCTTATTGCTTTACCTTAGAACCTTTCATTCTTTCTATTGTGCTGGACTTATGCTAGTTTATGGTTATCTTGTACATTAAGATCATGCTTGATCCAAGAGTTTATTTATGTTACTGTTGTCCAAACACCATGTCTTCAAAACATCATGTTAGTGAGCTACAAGAACTTCCCATTATGGTATTGAAGGATGACTAAGATTTTAAGCCTTTAGGAGCTTTAGATACTTTCTGTAGGTGTCTTAGAGCCTACTTAACCAGCCATTTTGGGTACCAAAAGAGCTTTACACAAAAGAACCAATTTCTGTTGTTTTTCAGTTTCCAGTAAAATCTGACTCGGCCACATTCCTTTCAAAACTATTGAGAATTTGGGGTGAGTTCCTTCTAGAGAAATGTATTAGACATAAAGATGAACATTCCAGAATTTGAATCATCCCAAACTCATTTTTCTAGAATTAGTTATGCAATTTTGAAATAGGTGGATAGAAGCTGACACTACAACAAATCTGGGCATTAGTGGCCATGACAGTGATCACTAAAACTAGGAAATTTGGTCACTAAATGTGGTTCGTGACCAAATTTGGGTGGTCATTGTAAGTCCCTCACTGATTCTATTAAGTGACCAACATTGTAAGTTGGTCACTAATTCAAAATGTCTTTAGTGACCAAGATTTTATGGTCATTAAATCAAAATGTCTTTAGTGGACCACGATTTTATGGTCACTAATTCAATATATCTTTAGTGACCACGATTTTATGGTCACTAAATCAAAATATCTTTAGTGACCGCGATGTTATAGTCACTAAATCAAAATGTCTTTAGTGACCACGATGTTATGGTCACAAATAATAATGGCTTTAGTGACCTACATATTCATCACTAAATTCTATTACCAATAGTTACTAAATTACAAAATCTGCTCATTTAAAGCCATGCCCTCGCATGGTTCTAGTGACCATATTTCTAGGTCACTGGTAATTTGGTAACATTATTCTTGGTTGTTATATTGGCATTATTAACCATAACAAATCTGGTCATTCAATGTACTACAAATCAAATATGTGAACAATGGTCAATTCTTTATGCAATAAAAGGCTCAATAGTAGCCTTCAATATTCCAAAACGACCATATGAAAATGTACTGTAAAATTGCTGGTTAACAAGGGTTGATTATATCAATCCAATAATAAACATCAACTTCCATCTTCAAATACTAACTTTCTAAATCCAAAATATACAAATCTCAATATCCATCCTTGATAGCCATTTCAAAATAAAAGGAAGTAATTACAAGTCTCCCTAGAAGTTCAAAAGCCTTCAATGATACGTATGTTGCTTGATGCCCTTTTCATCTGCCAATTTTTTTCAATGCTGCACCTGTACATATTGTGTATATCTAGATTAATTAACAAGAGCACATGGGCAAAACACAATATGAAGAGAGCAATGGCGAAATATCCATCAGTCGTATCCAGATACAAATCTTCTATGTAGCAACTTCGCTAAAACCTATCAATCTTGATTTTGCAACAACATGTAGGCAATGGAACTGAGATATTGATGGAAGCTTAAACAAGATAATATCATAAT
Source organism: Rosa persica (assembly GCA_025331145.1). Taxonomy (NCBI): domain Eukaryota; kingdom Viridiplantae; phylum Streptophyta; class Magnoliopsida; order Rosales; family Rosaceae; genus Rosa; species Rosa persica. The sequence continues at coordinate 37,808,556 of WFKR01000003.1, read as the reverse complement.
AGAGACAAATTAAAAGAAATGCCCAGTATTTCGTGTATTACAATAAAATTATTTTTCTATGATATTATGCAATTGCAATAGCACAAGTGAATATGTATGCATACCTTCATTTTTGGGAGGACAACTGCGCCATCAATTTGAGTAAAAGTGTGTCTGTCTGATTTTGTCTTGCCTTTAGTGCCTCCAACTCTTCATTTTGTTCAGCAGCTATAACCTTCAATACCTCTAACTCTTCATTTTGTTGAGCTGCACCAGCTTTGACCGTCTCTAACTCCTCATTTTGTTGAGCTGCAGTAGACTTTACAGCCATCAATTCATCTGTAAGTTGCATTGCTCTTCTTTCCGCTTCATCTGCCCTTTGATTTGCCTCCCTCACTTGAGCATCATTTGCAGAAAATTTAGACCTTTTAGGCTTTGGGCCTGCTCCTAAGCCACATATGCTTGATCGTGGTGGACCAACAATTTTGGAAAACACTTCATCATAGATCTCATCTTCAGACATTATTTCACCAGATTTGTCATTCATTTGTGGCTTGTTTTGTAGATTTTTCATCTCTTCCTATAAAAGAGTGGAAACATCAAGTCATTTAATGAATACTGTATAATGCAATAATTAAAATAAAAAGTATGACAACTCACAAAAGCATTCTTTGCTGTATAACCAACCCATGCAGATTTCTTTTCACTGTATCGTGTGAGCTTAAATAGGTCAATACGACCAATTTCCTCTCCAGGTTCAGGATTTCGCTATTGCACAACCAAAAACATCTATGTCATAAACAACTTCCATAATTAATTATTCTTTGACACAAAACAGAAATTGAAGCTTACATTTTCAGTTCTAAGACGACTAAATGCCTTTGTCCCTGTACAATGTGTTATCTCTAACTTGTCCCTGTTTTTCTCGTTTTTTTTTCTGTGTAAAGATCAAATAAAAAATTCCAGAATTCATAGCAAGTACAACTGTAGATGAAAAAGAAATTTATTAATTCTCTTGAAAAATTAAAAATTGAAAGAATTCTAACCAGCCACTTTTGATCTTGCTACAGATTTGCAATTAAGTAGTTCCAATCATCCTCTTCAACAACTTCAGGTCGATTCTCCATTGCTTCCTCTATTGATTCATATTTCTGAAACTTCTTATGCAAATTATAGCGCCATGTGGTAAAATATCTGATCATGTGTTTCTCAATTGCCTCATCCACATGAGATTCATGGCTCAAATTGAATTTCTCCTAATATCACATATTACTAGATTATCAAAGACAAATTTTAAATATAAAAATTACAAGAAATTTGTCAAACTCATGTTAACTTACACGGACATGGTGAATTAGCAAAGCAACATCATCTCTTGAGATGTCAGACCACTTCTTAATTTGTAATGGAACATTTTTTTGAACGAAGCATCCCATACCAGTAATATTGTAAAATTGGCAGTTTGTTCTACAGCTCTCATGGTATGTTTTGGAATATTAATATCAAATTGGACACCATCGCGCTTCCTCTTCGATAGCTTAAGACATCGAGTCTCACCACACACTTTCTTGCTAATTGCACCACCTACATGAGTTATCAAAATGATTATATGAAATGATAATAATTGTCATAGAAGGAAATAGTCAAAAATTTCATGAATCACAAAACTTGCAAATAATAAACATGAATCACATGGGGTGGTTCAAAGACAACCAGAAAGTTGTGGTAAAAAGATACCATCCGGTAACAAATGAGCTCTACTATAGAGAAGTAATAATACATCACAGTACCAACATTATAACAAATCAGCATGCAAAATAATGTGATATACACAATCAGCGTACCACTAGTGTTAGTGACCTCATTCACAGACGGTGAAGAACGAACTTGAGAAGGCTCTGTGACATTTATAGTTGAAGCAGATTCTTGTTGAATAGAAGTTGACCCTTCCTGAACAGAAGATCATTTTAGCATTCGCTTAAGTGGTGACGATTGAATTAGAGGTTGAGAGAGATGTTTTGCAGGTTGAGTACAATTGGAAGTGAGAATCTGGTCTACTGATGAGTGCAATGAGGATGTTGTTGCTTATGCTGTTGTTGTAGGCTTGCTCGCTGACTTAGCAAGCTTTAAAAGCTCTTGAGTAGATGATCGCATTTGGTGTTGCGACATTGCTTTTGTGCGCAATTAATGTAGAAACTTTGGACCTTGTCTACCATTAGCCATAACTATATAATCCAAGTATATATCTACAACCTGTAATAAAAAAATAAAAGAGCTATGAGCATGGCTGTATATGGAGATTCAAGTGAAAAAAAAAAATTCGTACATTGAACAAGCTAATGATAAACTGAATATGAAAATTAGAAATGATAACCCAAGCAATACTATGACAGTAAAATGCATATGACAGAATCATGACCAATGCAAAATAATGGGATAGAACATGCATGGATTCTACTATGTATAGTCGTCCTCGTTATCATCAGAATACATAAGCTCATTATCTTCATCACCAAAGTCACCATCTTCTGCATCGCTATCATTGATGAATGTAGAATCACTAATCCCTTGCTTGTCAGCATTCAAATCAACAATGATCATTTCACTGTCATCTGTACACAATGAAGTCTCCCCAATGTCAATTTCATCTTAATTGACATACTCATGTGACTCTTGCTTATGGATATTCAATCTCCTCTAATAAATCACCCACTTTAGCTTCTTTTCAATAAAATCATAAGTTCCTCATGGTTGTGACCTTTCTACAACACGCCAATTACTACCAAGTTTTGTATCTTTCAAATAATATACTTGCTGTGTTTGACATGCCAATGCAAATGGATCATTCATAAACCATTTTTTGGTAAAATTGACGCTTGTAAAATGGTTCTCATCAACTTGAATTCCCTTTCTTGGATTAAGGTCCAGCCAATCACACTTGAAAACGACCACCTGATTATTTCCAAGATAGGATAACACAATTATATCTTTCAAAACACCATAAAAGTCAATACTTTTACCACGATGCTTGCCTTTGACTACCACTCCACTGTTTTGAGGTTTTTATTTCCATTGAGTTTCTGAGTATGAAACCTTATGCCATTGACAACACACCGTCACTTCACGCTGAGGTCCACCGGCCAAGTTTAGTAAGGATTCGATATGTTCTGTTGAACCCTCAACTTGCATTTGTTGAACCTATTTACGTAACTTACCAATATTAGACTAAGAAATGACAATGAATTATACATACACACATGTAAATTTGGAATTATATATGCTAAACTATTGATCACTCACACATCTCAAAAACCACTTATGAAATCTTTGTTGCTGCTCCTTTCCTATGTTTGTAATATTCTGCCTCTCAAGTTCTGCTTTATGCTCCCTACACGGAAAATGACAATATATTCAAAGTTCCTACTAGTAAATATTTAACCAAGTATACATAGAAACAATGCAATAGTTCATGTACCTTATATATGGGAGTACCTCATCATAATTGTTTAGCACATACTATCGAATCATTGCAAAATCAGTTAGGCTAAGAACATCATCAACTGCTTCTTTTAAAAACCTAACATTCTGGTTGAAAATAGATATTCCTGTCATTCTTCTCTCACTCACATCGTGATTCCTATCTTCTTGGTTAAATTTTGTCTCAATGTCGTGAAAGTACATAGAACAAAATGTTAGGCATTCACTATCGCAATAACCTTCAGCAATTGATCCTTTGGGATGGGCTTTGTTTCTACAATAATCCTTTAAATGATGGATTTTTCTGCAAACAAATGTAAATAACAGTTAATACAATTTGTATGATTAATATATTCATATAAATAGATAGTTTTAAAAAATTACCTCTCAATTGGGAACATCCAACGATATTGTACTGGTCCAGCAAGTATTGCCTCATATGCTAGGTGAATTGGCAAGTGAGTCATAATGTTAAAAAATGAAGGTGGCAAGTTCAACTCTAGCTTGCATAGAATTATGACAATATCTTTATGTAGTCTTTCCAAAACATCCAATCTCAAAGTCTTGGATGTCAACTCCTTAAAGAACAAACAAAGTTTGATAATGACCTCACGAACACCTTTAGACAAGTACCCACGCAAGGCAACAGGAAGAAGCCGCTGCAATATAATGTGGCAATCATGACTTTTCAGCCCATAAATCTTGGAATCATCAATGTTCATGCAATTAGAGATATTTGAAGCCATCCCATCTGGAAGTTTTGTACAATTACAGAACTCACAAAAATATTTTCTCTCATCTGTACTGAAAGTATAATATGCTGATATAAACTTAATTACACAATCAATAGATCTGGGGTGTAAATTAGACTTGATGCCCATCTCTTCCATATCAAGACGAGTCTTATATGAATCCTTCGTCTTGCCTTCAGTGTCCATCAATGTTACCAAAAGATTGTTGCATATATTTTTTTCTATATGCATTACATCAAGATTGTGGCGTAACTTGAGTGTATGCCAATAGGGTAAATCAAAGAAAATACTTTGTTTTTTCCAATTTAAATAATCAGCTGACCTCTTTCTCTTCTTCCCCTTTCCAAAACATGGTTGTGAAACATGAGTCAATTGGCAAACCACATCATCCCCTGATAATAAGGCAGGTTTCATTCTCTTCTCAACTTTACCATTGAACTCCAAATTTTTCTCAAACTATGGCCTCGTGGCAGAAACGACGATGATCATAATAGACAGTTTTCTGCCAATTGCTTAACCATTGATGAGGTGTCTGCTCATTGCATGTAGGGCACACCATTTTTCCTTTGGTACTCCATCAAGACAAATTCGCATAGGCAGGGAAGTCGTTTATTGTAATTCAATTCGTAAGTAGAAATTGTGTCCAGATTCAGCATCATATGTAGCAACCCTAACCTCCCATAGTTCCTTTAACTCTTTAATTAACGGCTGTAGAAACACATCAATGTCATTTCCAGGAGCTCTTGATCTAGGAATAAGCAATGACATCATATAGTATGGATCTTTCATACATTTCCACGGCGAGAGATTGTATGGAACAAGAAATATCGGCCACATGCTATATGGGGTACTCAAATACCAAATGGATTAAAACCATCAGTTGATAATCCAAGTCAAACATTACGAGAATCCATGGAAAATGACTCATGCTTTAGATCAGAATCTTTCCATGCTTGAGAATCAGCAGGATGCCTCATATACTCATCATTTGGCCTTTTATCCTTGTGCCATCTCATATCTACAGCTGCCATTATCAGAAGAGTACCTAGGCTCATTACATACTGGACACTCCAATTTATCTTCATACTTCTCCCAAAAGAGTACACAATCTTTTTTACATGCATGAATCTTGTCATAACTGAGACCCAAGTCACGAATAACCTTTTTTGATTCATAATAAGATCTGGAACATGTGTTTCCCTCAGGTAATGCCTCCTTGACTAACTCAAGCAGTGCTGTAAGAAACTTGTTGCTACCACGAAACATTATCTTCAAATGAAGCAACTTCACAATGAAGGATAATTTTGAGAATTTTTGACAACTTGGATACAACTCTTGCCCAGCATCGCTCATCAATCGTCTAAACTTACTTTCTTCCATAATAGGGACATGTTCTTGAGAATCGCTATCATCATGAGTTTGGAACTCATTTAACATCTCAACTACATCATCAACATCCTCTTCATTTTCAAATTCCATGATATCATCTTTTGGTTCAAAATCATTGTCTTCTTCTCCATGATCTGTCCACTTAGTGTAATACATAGCCATTCCATCTGCATATAAATGATCCTCAACTTGGTCTGGGCTATATTTACGAAAATTATTGCAATCTATGCATGGACAAGGAATTAATTCAAACTCTGGCTTCTTGTGGGCAATTGCGAAATTCATGAATTGTTTCACCCCATTGATATATTCTCGCTTTCCCCTAGTGTGTAACTGAATCCAACTCCTATCCATCAACGATAGAGACTAACTCTAGCAAATATCAGAATTTAGACAAGTTAATGAATAACTTATTAGCTCCATAAGAACCAAAGACACAACAAGACCCCATATATTCACAGTTCTAGATGTGTTAACAGACAAAAATAAAAAACAATAACAGAAATAGTAAAAAGAAAAACCAAATTAAATGCTAACCCAAATTAAACACCAGATCTAAAGTTATTGAGATTACCTTTCCAATAGACTTAAGCTCAAGTCCAATGGGTCCAAAAATTGTAGGCCAACTTCAATAGGCCATACCTGCATGCCAAATATGAATCAGCTAAAGGTTTAAAAATGAATAATACAACCAAGTAAAGGTAAGTAGCACCAAAATTCAAACTTAAAATGCCTATGACACAAGCACAGTAATCAAAAGTATCTAGCATTAGAGATTCTCCCTGTTTTACATTTTAAAATGTGATCTCTCAAACACATTTATCAAGCGCAGTATCTATTTTCCTAAAAGTAGGACATACATCAGCAAGCTTAGAAGTTAAAAGTAATAACTTTGTGGTAATATGAGAAAAGGAAAGACAATACACCGGTTAAATTATAAAGCAATGTCCTGCACCGGTTAACTTTGTGGTAATGTAGTTTTTAGCTTTGAATCTCAAATATCAAAAACCAAACATTAGAGGATAATAATAACAATAGCAACGACCCTAAACAAATAAAATTGGCATCTTGAAATACACCTTAGTTGCCTCAAACATTTAAGATGCCTACCTAGTGTTTCACAAAGTAAGTTAGTTATGCCCTATAAACACTATTGAAATACACCTTTGACTTCATTGATTGTCAAATAGCTCAATCATGAAGTGAAATCAGTTCAACAAGCCTCTCAATGATTGAAAGAGATACTTACAATCACGTAATTCGTTGGAGGAGAAGATCGACGGAGTCGGAGTTGGGGGGAGAACACGATGACCGACAAAGTTCACTACATCCACATGGTTCAACCAAACAAGATAAGGAAATAGTGATAATACTTTAACTATGAGATACACTTTTGGCTAACTTACAGATCTCTGCTTCATTGCAAGAAGTTCATAAATCCAGAACTCATATGATCATTTAGTCTACTCTTCTGAGTTAGTTTTGTGTTTGGAATGCAGGTGATAAAACTAATTGAAATGCAGCCAGAAAGATAACAATTCCATAATCATCACACCCAAAAGTGTTCTTTAATTTATGCAGATGCAAGTTTGAAACTACAAAGAAAAACCAAACAACTGCTACAAATATGGAATCCTTGTACATTTTGTGGAATAAACAACCAATTCTGCCAAAGAGGAATTACACTTTTGGCTCATCTCTATGGAAAACAAAATCTTCAAGTTCATTGAGAGCAAAATAAATAACCAGCAGTTCAAATTTCAAGTTTGTTTAATTCTGTATCGTTTTCTGAGCAACCGAACATGCACAAGAAAGCTTCGGAATACAATTTTACATGGAATCGTACCTAAATCACAATCAAAATTCGGTGCCAAAGCTTCGAATCCATTGCTAGTGACCAAAGCTCTCAGATTATCAAAATATGCAACCGCTGATTGTGATTCTCCGGTTCTCGAATTGTCCTCAGATTCGTACACTAAGCTTCCTGAAATTCCAGAAATTAAAAAGAGAATGAAAATTCATAGATCATAGGATGAAGAAATTAGCGAGGAGTAAAACAAACGACATACTAAAACCTTGCGAAGATTCAATCTGACCGAGTTGTTATCGAGGGAAGAACGCGATGGAGTCCAGCTTTTGATTCGTTCACCTCGAGGTATGCGAGTTATATATCAAACCTACTCTAAAAGTTTGCCGCTTGAAAATTCATTGGAATAAAAAAAAAAATTGGTCAGTAACCCTAAAACGACAGCGTATTTGTTCAAATGTAATCGAACATGTAGTGGCCAGACCTAGCTTGGTCACTATTCATTATACATTTAGTCACTAATAGTCAAATGATTAGGCGGGAATCTGAAATTTTTTTGCGCTAACTGTTTTAGTGACCACTGACCAGTGACTAATGTTGATCACTAATTCTAGGGCTGACAATTTGGGCCGAAGCAACCGAACTAGCGGCATTTCGAACCGGTCCGAACCAATTTGGGCCGAAAACTCGGCCCACCGACTTTTGGCTTGGCTCAGCCGTACTGTTTGGCTACCTTCGGCTCAGCTACGGTATAAAGATTTACATATCGTCGGTATACCGTACCGACCGTATACACTCCAAATACCGAAGCATATACAAAATCCATAAAACTTTGTAGGAGGCAGGGTTCGAACCCCAGACCTCATACACACAGGCTTTGCTCCCAACCACTGGAGCAGGAGCTGCTCTCATTTTAATATATACAAATGTTATATTTATTATGTCTTATGCGAACAGAATTAAAATAAAAGAGAGGCAAGGTTCGAACCTCAGACCTCATGTACAAGAGCTTCGCTCTTAACCATTAGAGCACAAGCTGCTTTGGTTGTTATCCATACAATTTTTATATTTATTCTATCTTAAGGGATAGAATTAAAACAAAACCAAATACTTATCCCTTTCATCGTGTTGTATATCACCCATTGCATCATCTTCCACCTCCATCCAATAAACCCAGATCCGTCCCCATTCTTCCACCTCCTTCCAATAAACCCAGTTCCGTCATCTTCCACCTCCATCCAATAAACCCAAATCCATCCCCATTCTTCCACCTCCTTCCGACAAACCCAGACCCATATGGCCATGTTCACAATCTCACACTTTCACAAATCCAGGGATACATGCAAAGCATTCCCAGCCACAAATCTATCAGAATTTCTTCAATGAATGAACAATCTGCAGATCTCACACTTTTTAAGCTGCAGATCTCCTACAATCTTCCAGGAATGAACAATCTTAGTACCTAATTTCATGATTTCCACTGCATTTTTTAGGTTGCAGATCTCTGATTTCTTATGTTTCTTTGTTGTATCATCTTCTTTCTTCTCCTCTAGATTTCACTTAGAACTATCGGTTGAAAACTCAAGACCGATCGATGCAAACCAAGATCTCGGTTACCGATAACCGGTATGCCGATCATGTCAGATCGGTATTGGTTTGAGAATTGGATTATCGACACAGTTGGTTCGGCTGACAGTTAAGGCAAAAAGGCCTCGGTTTAGTACCGAATCCAGCCCTAACTAATTCTATTATATTAATGACCAATTATAAGTTGGTCACTAGGATTTGGTCACTGATGCCCAAATTTGTTGTAGTGTGATATTTCTGGAAAGAATCTACACCTCGTTTTACTTTAGCCTTTAAAAACCTTTATTCTTCAGATGGCTTCACTTGGAGTTCTATAACCATTTCAATCTTACTGAGTTGGTTGTTGAACCATCTTCTTTCCAAAATTTTCCCAAGAATTTATCTCAAGTGCTTTGAACACTTTTCCTTAGCCCTTAACAGTTCCTACTTAAACTCAGTTTCCAGCTTTTGACAACTTATCTTCGAAAGGTGTTTTTGCCACTTCCTGAAAAACCAACTCTCCCTTAGTGCCCAAATGGTCTGGTTATTAGCTAGTCAATTAGGTTAAAGGAAAGGTTCTCTTTGGAGAGTATTGCGTGTGAATAGGTAGCCGTGTTTATCGTTATTAATGCCACTTATTGATCTGGGCTCAATATCGTGGTAGGATTTTGTGAAGTTGGTGGTTGCTACAAGGTTGCATCGAGGCCAAGTGCTACAAGAGAAAACTTGAGTTCCAGGTAGGGGATGCCTTTAACTCTATCTATGCTTTCTTGCATATACTATGTTTTATATGAGGCCTCTTGCATGGCTTTGAAAATTATATGTTTTACACTTGAAATGATTTGCGTCGATTGGATTGTTGTGTTGGTAATTGATGGGGATATAAGGAGAGGTCTGTTCCTTCTTGACCCACCGGTGGTGGGCAGTGTGCACCATGCCCTTGTTATTGAATTACCCCCCTTTGTCTCTAGTCTTGTGATTATTGAATTCCGGAAAGTGATTAGCTAGATGGACGGTTATGATGGAAGTTGTGGAAGAAGATCAATTGCCGTGAGATTGTAGTTACGTGGTGACGATCACGTGGAATCGTAAACCGGTTTTTATCTATTACTTTTTTTTCAAAGCGATAACTCATGTTTTTAAACTTAGATATGGGGGCAGGCTTGGGTAATGACTGGATGTAGGAGCCTAACCCCTACTTTAGTTTGTTTTGCAGGCTGTTGTTGTCGAAGCTTGGGTATGGATGATAATCCTTGGAGGCCACAATTTGTTTTATTTAAAGTTTATTTTTTTTGGCATGTTTGATCTCGTTAGGTTTTTGTAACGTTATGTATGGTTGATGATGTGTGCGATTGCTTACCACCAAAGTGGAACCCTAGGGTCAGAACCTCCATTTGAGTTTAGGTCCTAGTGAGCTAAACCTAGAAGACTCACGTAAATACCATTCAATGAACCTAATACAAACTTGGGCTAAGAACTAAAAAAAATGATGTAGGTTCTAAGACTCAACACAACACCACCTTCCCTTCCTCTTCCTCGCCTAGTTTGTAATCTTGTGATTACGAGCCAAACCCACTATACAAGCCCAAGAATTATAGGCTTATAGATTTCTTGTTTTCCAACCTAAGGGCCTTGTCTCTTTGAGGAATTCTTTGCGCAAAACACTTATTTCAAGTGTCGCGGGTGTAGGGTTCCTTGGGGAGGTGGCGCTGTGGTAATCCGGTCTCCAGATCACCAGTGTTTGTTTATTATTTCGTTGATTAGTATATGACGGACAAAAAATTTATATACATATAATGCTATACTTGCATATGCCGGGTCCATAAAAATAAGTCTCTCACACATAATGATACACTTGTATACAGGCAGTCACTCATAAACCCAGAAAAATTAAAGAGTACGAAGCAAAATAAAAAAAAATTAACCCTTATACTCTCATTTAATTGTGTGGTTATCAGAACTATATCAAAATTTTTTAGGAGTTTCTTCACCTAGACTATCTGGTATAATTTTTTTCAGGGCAGCATTTCAGCACCCTAATTATTGATTTTTTGCTAATAGGGGATAAGTGCTATCCTGCAGGAGATGCAGTAATTAAATAAAAGGGAAAAAAATTGTAGGTCTAGCATCAAAAGCAGCAGACCAGAAGCCACCCTCAACTAACTTCATATGGGTCACCTCTTTAGGAGCATCGGGAATCATGTATGGAAACTGCAAAGAAAAGGAAGAAAGACTAGGCCTAAAAATTTGCAAGCCTAGCATCTAATGTAGCTGGCCGAAGGACAGCCCTAAGCCCAAACTTGAACTCGAGTTCAGGCCCAAAACTGACGTGCACTACAAATCCCAATCAACAGCCATGGAAACTCTATTAGAGTAGACCCGTCGCAACTTGACGAAACTAGCAAGCCACAAAGATGATGCAGCTCACCTCATCATCGGAAGACACTTGGAGAACCACCCACCCAAACCTCTAGTCTCACATACGACCCCTACAATGGACCCAACCCTCATACCTAGGTCTAGATTCATGCTCAGGATTAAGATTGAAACTATCCTAATCCGAAAGGCATCACTATCCTGCAAATGTAGTGAGGAAGGGAGATCCAGCCAAAATTGAAACATATCCACCACAAGGAAAGCAATGGAGAAAGGTTGGAGAGAAAGCTCCTTATGGTAGAGAGATTGAGGTTGAGATGCCTCTTCATCGACACCGATGTAAAAGTAGAAGGAAAGCTAAGAAACTCAACCACCACTGGTGGCCAGGGTCAAAACCCAAGCAACCACCATGCTATGTCATGCCCACCAAATGAAAACAGTATGTTGGATAAGTAAAAGACCTATTGCGGCAGAAATTAAAAAAAAAATTACATATTAGTTAGTGTTGTAGAGAAACTGAAATTGAGAGAAATTTGCTATGTAATCTCATTGATAATATGAGTCTCTTTATGTAGAGAATTACAATGCATAGAATCTGAATCATACAAGGAAAGTAATCGTACATTGAATAGGAATCTAGATCCTTCTAATGTAACCATATTACCACAAGGTCAAGTAACCTATAGTTTGGACCAAACACAAAATAGAGATTTCCTTCAACACTCCCCCTTGTGTTGCCTAAACGCGGTACTTCTCTCATTGCCTCACAAAAAACCTTGCCGAGTAACAAAAATCCAGTGCGACAAAAATAACCTCGGTCGAAGGGAAAAAAGAGCACAACACACCCTTCACGTTTCGAGGTGAACATGTAGACGTCTCCTCCTGATGTCTACGCTTCCCCCTGATGACTACAATAATGGGAGTTCAGATAATTTCCCCAAGCCAATGCTTGCCACATGTTTCTCGAATATGGATTTAGGCAATGACTTAGTAAATAAGTCTGCCACATTGTCCTCAGATCGAACCTGGTTTTCTTTGATCTTGAGGACTTCTGTTGCTGTTGATTGTAGAAGAATTTGGGCGACATATGTTTGGTGTTGTCGCCTTTGATGTAGCCTTGCTTTATTTGTTCAATGCAAGCAACCTTATCCTCATAAATGCTCGTTGGCTCATCTGTGGTAGACTTCAAAGCACAATTACTTCGAACATGCGTAACTATAGATCATAACCATATACATTCATGAACTGCTTCGTAAAGACCAATAATCTCTGCATAATTCGAAGAGGTAGTGACTAAGTTCTGGTTTGTAGACCTCTAAGATATCGCGGTGTCTACCATGGTGACTACATAACCAGTTTGGGAATGACATTTGTGCGGGTCAGAGAGGTACCCAGCATCAGCAAAACCTTCCAAAACACTTAGATCGTTTTGGGATGGGGAGAGGGAACAGAATCCACTACATATGGCGTCCCTGACATTTGATGGGTCCGGATCCTTCATCTCTCTATAGGGATAGAACAAGCCCATATCAATCGTACCAATTAGGTATTGAAAGATATCTTTAACACCAGTCCAATAACGTCGTGTTGGCGTAGAGCTATATCTAGCTAACAAGTTCACAGTGCAAGAGATGTCCGGTCTTGTGCATTGTGCTAAGTACAATAATGCGCCTATTGCACTTAGGTAGGTTACTTCTGGCTCTAGGAATTCTTTATCATCATCTTTTGGATGAAATGGATCCTTCTTTGGATCAAGATTACGGACGACCATTGGAGTGCTTGAAGGCTTAATCCTGTCAGTATTAAAATGCTTAAGCATTTTTTGGGTATAAGTTGATTGATGAATTAGGATACCATCTTTACGGTGCTCAAGTTCCAAACTGAGGCAAAACCGTGATTTCCCAAGATCTTTCATCTAAAACTCGGATTTCAAGTGTTCAGCGGTTTCCCTTAACTCTTTAAGGGTGCCAATTATATTCATGTCATCGACATAGACCGCTATTATTGCAAATCTGGAACTTGTCCTTTTTATGAACACACATATGCATAGTTTATTGTTAAGATATCCCTTCCCAATCCAGTAGTCACTTAGACGGTTATACCACATCCGCCTGGATTGTTTCAATCCATATAGTGAGCGTTCCAATCTTATAGCAAACGCGCTCTGTGGTTTAGAGCCACTTGATTTGGGTAACTGAATTTCATCTGGAACTTTCATGTATATTTCCGTATCAAGATCCCCATATAGATACGTTATAACCACATCCATAAGCTGCATGTTCAGTTTTTTGAAAACTACCAAGCTGACAAGGTAGCGGAACGTAATGACGTCCATTACGGGAGAATAAGTCTCCTCGTAGTCGATTCCAGGGTGTTGTGAGAAGCCTTGTGCCATAAGGCGAGCTTTGTACCTTACAATCTCATTTTTCTCATTACGCTTTCTAACGAATACCCATTTATGACCAACTGGTTTGGCGTTGGGTGGTATTGGCATAACTTTTCCAAATACCTTTCTTTTCGCTAGAGAATCAAGTTCTGCCTGGATCGCATCTTTCTATTATGGCCAATCGGCTCTACGTTGGCATTCATCAACAGAGCGTTGTTCAATATCATTGGTCTCAATAATCTCACGCGCTACGAAATACGCGAATACATCATCAATGATGATGGAGCTTCGTTCCATGTCCCATGTATACTAATGTAATTCACACAGATCTCTACATTCTCAGGGATATGCTCTAACATTGAGGCATCCTCCAATGATGTCTCTTGGAGATAACCATAATCCGGAACATTCTCATGGGATGGATTTTGAGTATCGATGATCAAAGGATTCATTTGTGCCCTATTCGCTTTCTTTCTAGGGAGAGTATCCTTCGAACCAATTGGTCTACCGTGCTTATTTGAGGGACCTGCGGCCATAGACGCCACATCATTGCCATGTAGGGCAATGACGCCATCTCCTGGTGTCACAGGAGTGGCGTGATGTCCAGTATTCGGGACATCGATCCTTGCAGGCACATTTGCAGCAAGTATGTGTGATCTCGTCACTTTAGCACATCAGAAAATGCATTAGGCAGAGTGTCTGTAACGTTCTGGAGCTCGATTATTCATCGCACTTCAAGTTTGGATTGTGCGGTACGGGGATCGAGATGAGACATAGTGGGGATAGACCACGATAATTCCTATCGCTCTTGTTGAACATCTGTGTTCTTTTCTCCCCCTAATAACGGAAAGATTGTCCCATCAAAGTGATAATCTGTAAATCTAACGGTAAAGAGATCGCCTGTCAAGGGTTCAAGATAGCGGACGATAGTTGGAGATTCATAGCCAACATAGATGCCCATTCGTTACTGAGGACCTATCTTCATAAGCTATGGAGGCGTAATAGGCACATAAATAGCGCACCCAAAACTGCGTAAGTGCGAGATATCAGGTTCGTACCCAGTCACTAGCTATAACGCAGAATAAGATTGGGTTGTAGTGGGTCATAGACAAATTAGCATCGCTGCATGTAGTATTGCATATCCCCAAGCAGAAATAGAGAGGCTGGTGCGCATAACCAATGTCCGTGCTATCATCTGTAGTCGTTTGATAGTGGCTTCTGCGAGACCATTTTGGGTATAAACATGGGGAACTGGATGATCAACATCAAAATCCCCAGTGATATGCAATAGTCATTGAATGTTTTCGATGTAAACTCCCCAGCATTATCAAGTTGAATTGACTTAATTAGATGGTCAGGGTAGTGAGCCTGTAGACGAATAATCTCGGCAAGGAGTTTAGTATAAGCAAAATTTTGAGTGGACAACAGCGTGACATGTGACTAGTGTGTTGACGCATCAACCAATACCATAAAGTATTTAAAAGATCCGTATGGTGGTTGAATTGGTCCACAGATATCCCCATGGATTCTCTGTAAGAACGGAATGAGTATTTTAGGATCCTTTAGGTAGGACGGTGTCAGTCCTAATTTCCTGAAGGAATAGGCTTTGTAAAATGAGCGAGGGGCCTTAGAAGCAACCAATGAAGATTTTGGTTGGGCTTGAGCTTCTGTAGTGCTATGAGAAGCAAAATGTGTGACTACATCTCCCATCATGGCTTTGGAACCATGGAAATTGTTGTTTATGGCATCATGGCCTAGAGGAGGAACAACTATGGCGTCATGCTTATGGTTGGCGCCATTTATGGCGTCATCACATGAGACGTGGGCGCCCTTTTGGCAGCCTAAGATAGCAGCAGCGCCAGAGGCTGTAGTCGTTGAGGTCTTGCTAAGTCCGGGAATGAATTTTCGATTCTTGCTTCTTCTCACTCTGAAGAATGGATGTCCGTGTGAAGTCTTCAGTATACTGATCATCATATCATGATTAGGATGTCCTAGTCGGTCATGCCAAAGCCAATATGTGTTAGAATCCTAGAGATATTCTCTTATCACATTATTGGATTCAATTGGTCGAATTGTAGTACAATAAAGTCCACCAGATTGACACATAAGTTTCTCTAAGATGCGCTTCCGTCCGCAATCATTAGAGGTAATACAAATAAACTCTTTCTGTT
Source organism: Rosa persica (assembly GCA_025331145.1). Taxonomy (NCBI): domain Eukaryota; kingdom Viridiplantae; phylum Streptophyta; class Magnoliopsida; order Rosales; family Rosaceae; genus Rosa; species Rosa persica. The sequence continues at coordinate 37,792,653 of WFKR01000003.1, read as the reverse complement.
CTCATTATGCGTTTCCACATGGAATCCGTTGCCTCTTATATCTTTAACGCTCAATAAGGTTCGATTTGCCTTAGGAGTATAGAGAGCTTCAGTGACTTTAATCAAGGTGCCATTTGGCAATAGGAATTGGGTCATTCCATGTCCTTGAACTAAACCTAATGGCCCAGCCATCATAGTTATAGAGGAATATGCAGGCAACATCTCTAAGAATAATTGCCTATGTGGAAGAAAGGTGCGCATAGTCGCACTATCCACAAGACATTATAGTTCATTCATTTCTACAAGAAAAGCTTGTAATTAAAAAAGAGTCATAAAGAAAAGAACTCAACTTTTATTAATAAGCCAAACAGAATTACATCATCGTTTCTTTAACCAAAGAAAATCTCATCCAATAAACTAGCTAATGCAAAACAATGGCGGTCATCCAACTTCGTTCGGTAATTCCAATGCAAATGTGACTAGGTGAGTAGAGAGATGTCAGTGGAGCAAAGCTCGCTTAAGTACTACTTATCTCAAAACCTTCCTAGACATCACACTTACATTGAGTACGCCACTTTGAAGAAAGATTAAGCCTTTGGCATCTACTAAAAATAATATGGCAATTGTCTACATCTCTTGGAAAATAAAAAGATTTAATCAAAATCGCAAGTTTCTGGGTCTTGATCCTTGAAGTCTTCCACCTTTAGATTGAGATCGCCGTCTTGATCTTCTTGTTCCATGTAATTTGCCTCCCTTGCTTCACGATACATCTTGTATACATTTGCAACATTCTGGGATACTTTACACGCTCTTGCCCAATGTCCTGGTAGTCCACACCTGAGACAAGAATCATTATGGGTTTAGGGATCGCTCTCTCTCTTCACAGTTCACCTCCACGGATCCGTGCACACCTATCTTGGCAGTTTCCTTCCTCTTTAGGGTGAAAATATGGACCAGAGCGTCTAGAATTATCCCTACTCCTAGGGTTTCGCTCCTTGCGTCCTCCCTTGGAGGCACGACTATAATTAGACCCCTGAATTGACTTGGTTCCCACGGGTCTAGAGTTGTAGTTCTTCACAAGTATGTTGTCATGCTTTTTAGCTACGTTCAAGGTACTAATTAGCTCATGAAACCTTGTGATGCGTCTAGCATTGACATCAATCCGATAGTTCTTGGCTATCATCAATGTAAAGACGGGGAAGGTGGAGAGAGTCTTCTCGATCAACATCGTATCAGTGATTTTCTGTCCACAGAATTCCATCAAAGACTTGATACAAAGTGCTTCCAAATTGTAGTCAAGTACAGACTTGAAATCACAGAAGTGGAGGCTATGCCATTTCACTTCTAAATCTGGAAGCAGGAGTCACGAACGTTGCCAAAACGCTGCTCGAGTTCTACCCATAGCTTTCTTGGGTCTTCCTCATTGAGGTACTCATTTTGGAGTACGTCATTCATGTGCCTTGTCATGAGGATAGTGGCTTTTGCTTCATTAGCCTCTCTCGTAGCTCTATTTGCTTCAAAAGCAGCAGCTTGTTAAGGAGTATGCACGTTCGGACTTGGCTCTTGGATCGAACTCAGAATCCCATCAGCCTTAAGATGCTGGCGCACATCATGGACCCACTTGTGGTATCCTGCGGCTGTTGTCTCTAGTGGAGCAAAGCTCAACTTGTTCAGGTTATTCATCCTAAAAAACAACAAGAAAATAGGGTTAGTTTCGGAGCGAAAAAGGCTACCATGAAAGCAATAGAAATTTCTGAATGTAGTCGCTGCCAATAAATTAGGGTTTTTCTGAGCGTAGATGCTTCCAAGAAAAATCTGATTCCAAGAAGGGTTTTGGATTAGATCGAAACAATGATGTGTGTGGTCGATCGTTTTTCTTCTCAACAAACTGTAAGTTTGGAGAACTTTACAAGCTCCAAACTTGGAGTGAGCACGAACCCCCACGGTTCGGCTTTTGGTCTCCCCTATGAAGAAGAAAGAGAGGGGGGGGGGGGGGGGGTAGAAGAAGAGATGTTGGAAGTCCCCGAGAAAAAGAAGAAAAGATTGAAAACTTCAAAAACAGGAACTTTTTTTTTTTTTGAATAAAGGGTTGGTGCAGCTGCCATTAAGCCTTGATTAATGAAACTGTCGAATACAAGGGGGGGACATTGAGCCTAAACCCCTGATTACAATAGGCACCTAGAGTATATATGAGATAATATCATGAGTCTCTACTAAACAATTGTATTCAAATACGCACCAACTAGCAAAGAATGCTCACCAGACGGTTCTATTTGCTTTCTAGCTGTGACACAACGGAAAGATAACTCGATCTACAACTCGAATACAGCATAGCATAATATCCATTCTCATAGCTTTCTCATCATGTTGCCACTGGAAAAAACACCCAGTGACACCAAGTTTCACCCTACCAGTAGGAGGAAGGGACCATTTGACGAAGCAAACTTTTCTAAAACGGGAACTTTTAGAAATGTTTACCTTGAAAATAGCCGGAAATCATGGCCAGAAAAGTTGGTGAAGATGGCTGGAAAATTGCCGTCGGGGTTGCCGGAAAAGTGGCCGGAAACAGATGGTGGCAGGAGTTAGGCTGGGTTGTGTGAGGTTGCTGTAGAGGCTATGTAGGGGTTGTGCGGAGGATGTCCAGGGGCTGTCGATAGAGGCTGCAAGGGTGTAGGTAGGGGTCTCAGCAGATGTTAGTAGTTGCTGCAGGGGGTCTCGGTAGATGTCAGCAGGGGCCTGTGCGGGGCTGTCAGCAGGTCTCGGCAGATGCGTGCAGGGGCTGTCGGCAGGTCTCGGCAGGGGCCTATGCAGGTCTCTCAGCAGATGTTGACAGATGCAGGCACAAGGATGTGCTTGGCTTGGCAGGCACAAGGCAAAGGCCGGTTTCGGGTTTTCCGATGGCCGGTTCCGGTGGTTCCGTCGCTGGTTCTGGGTTTCTTGGGGCTAGGGCTTTAATGTGTGAGGCAGTGGATGCTTGGATTTTAAGGCTGCGAAATTAGGGTTTCAGAGTTATGGCTTCGTGCTGATAACGTGTTGTAGAGAAACTGAAATTTAGAGGAATTTACTGTTTATTCTCATTGATAATAGGGGCCTCTTTATATAGAGGATTACAATACATAGAATTTGAATTATACAAGGAAAGTAATCGTAAATTGAATAGAAATCTAGATCCTTCTAATGTAACCTTATTACCATTAGGTCAAGTAACCTAGGGTTTGGACCAAAGACAAAATAGAGATTTCCTTAAACAGTTAGTAAGTTTAGGAGGGATAAATCTTGTATTTTTAAATGTTTGTAAAAAATCCATGTTTTGGCTATATATATTGGACGTTCCAAGGGATAAATATTTAATGAATGATGAGGGACAAGTGAATCTAATTGTTGAAAATAAAAGCACAGTTTTAAATTATAGAAAATTACACATAAGTATCATTTTAAAACTTTAATTAGCCATAAGGGACCTAGTTTATCTTGTTACACTTAAGGCCACTTATTCTCAAATTTCTTTATCTCTGATGATTTTACCTTTCTATCTAAGAAAACTAACTGCTTTATATTAGATTAATCATTTTCCTCTCTTTCTCTCCCTGACGAAATCCTATGAGATTAATGTCTCTCTCTCTCTCTCGCCGGGGAAATATGTTAGACAAATAGCCACCCTCAAGTATAAGGCCCAAGTTATAGTGTAGGGATTATGAATAGGGGATATCGTACCCAAGAGATTGGAAAACCCACTCTAGCTAAGGAAAACCTAAAGGATGCTAAATGAATATGCAAATGTACAAATTACAAACAAGGGCTCACAAATGAACCAAAGTTCATGGTGATTATATGCAAGATGGGGTAGTGTTTTAATTTTAGTTTTAGAGATGATTTGATTCGGAAATAGCTAAATGAATACTTGAAATGTAAAATAGCCTAAGATAAATTAGATATAATAAAATGGATGAGAGTTAGGACTTAAGGTTTTCACCTCTAGCCTTTCTTGCAAACAATGATGCTTCTATAATGAATGATGTCATTTTAATTAACCAATTTCTCTCCTTGCATTCCTCTCGGGTATGACAAGGGACATGCTCCTTTGATGATATCAAGCAACCCCTCTCGGATGCAATACTTAACTATTTAAGTCATGCATTTCAATCCGGTTAGGTATCTAATGCATATACCTAAGTGCATAAAGCTTGAAGATGAACAAATTATGCAAACCAACCAAACTTATCTCTAAGTGATTGTAGTTCACAACCCTGACATGCACATATGATATGCTATCATGCTTCAAACAACCAAAGTTAATCAACCATTAATTATTTCTCATGTCATGGCAAATATTCATACCCAAATTGATTAAGTTTAAGCATAAACATTCAACTCTTGAACTAGTATGTTAAGGTGCTAAAGAAAAGTGCATTAACCATAATATTTACATCAAAGTCAAACAAGATTAGCTAGGACTTCCAACCCTAGCCCCAACAAACTAACTACTCACTCATAATCAAATAAATAAGCTCCAACATATTTATGAACATCAAACTAAAAAATAGGGATAGAGAAGTGACTATTGATGGTCAAATTGAGGATGATGTAGATGAACTCATAGAGGTTTTGTCATGGTTATGATGATTCCTCAAGTGATGCTAGACTCTTCTCATTCTTCTTCAAAGATTGATGATGGAATATGAGAAGTGAAAATGATAAAGTTGTGAAATTGTGGAATGGTGAACCTTTATGTATATGAAATAGAATGGGTAGATGGGAAAGGTGATGACTTTGGTGGTGGTGGTGGTAATAGATGTTATGGATTGATGGTGGTGGTGATGGAGGTTTTGGATTGATAGTGGTGGTGATGGAGGTTTTGTGGATGAGATGATAGTAGATTGTAGAGAATATAGAGAGAAAAAGATCTAATGAAATGGTATATAGGTGGTCTCACAAGAGTGTAATGAAATGATGCTTATGTAGAGAAGATAAAGAGAAGTATGATAGTGAAAGTAATGATGAAAGTAGAATAAATGAGGTGGAATATGATAGTACAAGTAATGATGAAAGTAGAATAAATGAGGTGGAATATGATAGTGGAAGTATAGAGGTAGAGTATGAGTGGAAATAATGATTAAAGAGAGTTGAAAAATATGGCTAAAGGAAAAGAGAAGAGCATCTAAGCTCTCTTTATTGTGAGTGGAAGACATGAATATGATAAGTGATGGAGATGGTTTTTAGTCACTTTCTGCTCCTTTATTACTTCAATTATATCTCCACCAAGAATCCATAATAGGCCTTCGAGTTCTTCATATCAAATGATCCACCATGAGTGTAGATCATTTTGATAAAATTTCAGAGCTTACTTCCATGTGGTTGGGCTGGAAATGCTTCTGGACTCCTTACAGGTCGGGTTTTCTAGTTTTGTCTTTCAGAAATTTAGACTGATTGTTTGAAGGTCTTCCACTCTAATCTAGCTCTTGCATTATTCATAAGAAATGATCCTTTAGATGTCTAGAATGGATCTGGAAAGTTTTAACTCATTTAGATTTCGTTTGGTTAGTCTGCAGCCCCTCCTTCCTTGTTTAGCTCCGTTTCTTCTAGCCAAAGTAGGAAAAAGTGCTAAAGTTGACTTTTCATTTCCATGCTTCCATCATTTCCTAGCATGATAAAGAAAACATAATAAATATTTATAAATAAACACAAATCTTAAGCAAAAGTATAAGATTAAGAAAATAATGAAATTGGATTAATCAACATTAAATTGGACTTTAGAACAAGTAATTTCCATATTTTAGGGCAACAAATATGTAAATGAATTATGACCCAACAAAATACTCCTCCTCTTCACCATCATGGCGACGAGTGGAACTGGATCGGTCTGGCCAACTAGAACTGGAATTGGATCTCTGACGTATGACACTATTTTGCGATTAGATCTCTAACACACAACGCTGATTTGAACTAGATCTCTGACTCTCTCCTTTTCCTTTCATCTCCACTAACCCCGTCTCCATTTCACGCTCCTCGATGACTCCCTCCCTTCACTGTTCTGTCCTCCAAGTCTAGCTCCAAATCGAATAATTGTCGATCAATGCCGCGCTCTCCAAGTTCTTGTCCTATGTTCACCCTTAGAATCTCACCGTTGACGTTGCAGAGTTTGAGGCTGCTGTTTTAGACACGAATCAGAGCTACTCAAGAAGCAACGCGCTTCTTGTTTGAAAGGTAATTCACTATATCAAAGTAGAGATTTGGCTTATTGGATTAGAAATCGAGTGGTTGTTCATAGTGGCTTCAATTGTGGAATTGAGTTTTGGATGAAAGATTATAGGATTGTTTATGCTTCTCTTTTCTTTCTTTTTTTTCCTTTTTTCCCCCTTTGGTTCTTAAAGGATTTGATATCTAGCATATCATGTACCAATAATTATCAAAATCGTAATTTCAATCTACAGCTGTCATGAATTTTTCAAGTATACATTCTAGGTATATCTATCCACGGTTTTCAATCTGACCTTTGATGGTAAAGTTGATGGAAGATTATGAATTTTGAAACTAAATCAGATGCTAAGTAGTTGTGTTAATTACCTCTCTAGTTAACTCTCTAAGTACTCTAAACGTACTTGTTATCTAGTTATGGAACTGTCATGTGTTGAATTATTTAGATCTTATTTTGGTTGATGGTGACCTGCAGCAAGAAGCCGATGTTCTTAAAAAAGAGAAGGGTCTGGAGAATCAGATAGTTGCCGGTTCAGAGTCTTCGGAGACTGAATATCAAAAAGTATGAGAATGACATTTCCATATCTTAACAGCCTTACATCATATTTGTTTTGGTCTGAAGAGTCTAACTTATAGTATTGTTGGAGGAGGATAGTGGTAGAAGAGATAGGTAATGCACTCGAATGTGAAGTACTTCAATTTGAAACACAAAAGCTGGATCAGCTTGTAAACTTAATTTCTACTAATGAAGTTGGTAAACTCCAATTTTATTTGTTTATTCACTTAGGACTAATTTGATGTTATGTTTGGCTAAGATGTGTTTGACATTATAAATTTATAGTCGTTTTGATGAGTAGTTTTCATATTGCTTGAAAATGGCTTTCTTTGTCATTGGGAATAGCTTTGCTTGTCTTTGGGAATAGCTTTTTCAATTTTTAGAGCTCAGCTTTTGTTATGCTTTTTCAATCTTTTAGAGCTCAGCTTTTGTTATGCTTGTTAATAGCTTTCTCAGGTAGAGATTTGGTAGATGCAGCTACTTTGCTTGAGCAAGTAGATTGGTCATATTCATTTAGGAATAATGCCGCAGAGAATTGGGAATGATGTGTTTAGATGATTGACATTTTATTTGTTTATTCATTTAGGTCTAATTGGAGTTGTGTTTGACTGAATACATTTTGTGTAATGTTCCAAACCTAAATTTACCAGTTTACTAGTCTTTTGGACGGTAAAAGGCAATTAATTTCACTTTTACTGTGTTTCGATACTTTTAGTGGCCCTAAAACTTGAATTTTTGTTTGGGTCAAAATTTGAGAAAATTTCCTTCATGAAAGTTGTAGAGGACATTAAACCGAGCGCGTGCATATATGGTATGTAAAAATTGGAGTTCGTATGCTAAAGTTATAAGTGAAATATGGAAGTTACTGTTCATAGTAGATAGTATATATTTAAATTTTTACTGTGGGCCGGTAAATTTCCTTTTTCTTTTCTCTCTCCTTCCCCCGGTGCTCTCTCTCTCTCTCTCCCCCTCTCCCCTGCAACTTTCTCTTTCTCCGCCTCTAGGCCACCAAATGGCTAGCTGCTGGCATCGATAGACTCGTCTCTTCCTCCTTAACACGCATGTAGGAGTTGTTTATGACGATTTGGCCGGAAATGTGGAGATCGAAGCCAACATTTTCGGCCACAAACCTAGGTTCATTAGAAGCGCATTGAGCCACTTTTCATACTCTCCAAATCTCTTGTAACGATTTGCAGTGTGGAGGAAGAAAGCATAGTTGGAAGATTTCACTATACAATCGGGTTCAAGCTTCTCCTTAATTGTTCGTGTACTTCTAGCCATTTTCTGAAATTGTTGTAGTTGGGAAAGTTGTTCGTATGTTGAGATGATGCTGCTGTCAAAATTTGGCGGTCATCAGAGTTAGTCGCGGTGGCGCCGCGCAGCCACTGTGGGCGGCGTGTATGGCTAGTTTCTGTCTTCAATTTTCAGTCTATTAAATCTTATAAATGTTGTAGAGCTTGTATATGAAGTGTGGTGAAGATTGGAGAAGTTTTGAATCAATTATGAATTTTTAAAATTGAGAGTTTCTATTATCGATTTACGAGAATTCGACTGTCGGATTCTCTCGAATTTGCCCTAGAACTTGTAAACTAATGGAATGGTGTTAGTGGTAGAGTTTGGATTGGATCGGAGAAGGAAATGGAGATGTTGACTTAAGAGGATTAATTTTGGAATCGTATTTAATTGCCGAATTATTATTCACGAAATATAATTGTGTACAAGGCTCTACTGAGTTATTGCTCGACGAAGAAACCTGTATGCGCGGTCACCTATATAGTACTGTGAGTGGACTTTTGTTTTAAATAATGATGCATGCATTTATTTCTCGAATTAATGTTCTATTTAATTACCATATTATATTTCGGGCATATGATTTGATTTTAGAATTTGATATCAGTTTATCTATGGATTTACTTGAATTGATGATTTTTGAAAATTAATTATAATCTATCTTGTTTATGAATTGAGAAGTGAATTTTGTGATTTAAATAATTGGATTAAATTGTCTAGCATATGATTCGGATTTAAATATTTATTTGTTATATCGTTGGATTTTTTTTTTAATTGAAGTTTGCTACGCTCGATTTTGAATTTGTGATTTATCGACGAATATTTCCGAGGAGAATTCCGGAAATTTATATTATATTTTATTATTCGACAAGGAGTTTTTCTGGATTAGTATCGAAAATGACATTTTTGAGGGAATTATTCTATTTATTATTTCTCGCCTATTTGTTTATGTTTTCGAGAATATTTTGGCGTGCGGGGCTACGTCATTGGAATATATTTATTTCTCTCGTGAGAAATTGGGGCAGCTTTATGGATTTATGGATTTTATTGGTTTTCGATTATTTTCTTCATCATACTAGGGTCGTTCTATAGTGTCTCCTCCTCACTTACTTTATGTTTGTGAGTGGCAGTCGAGGTGATTTATTCTCCTCCTCACGTGGGTGGTAGTCGAGGTTATTAGTTCTCCTCCTCACACAATCTATGCGTGAGTGGCAGTCGAGGGTAGAGTCTTTACCAGTATGGTGATATTTCTTCCCCATATCCTATTACTTAACTAGCGGGGCTAGTCTAATTTCTCTTAACCAGTGGGACTGGTATGTTTTCAGAGGATTTTGAGTTTAAAAAATATGTTTTTATAAACGTTGCATGCATCGAGGTTTTATAACTTTAAATAAGTGGGGAAGTATTTAAGCTTGCTTCATTTAAATTATCTTGATTATTTGTTTTTGTCCACTGTAAAGTGTTTTTCAATACTTTTCCCTTGGGCCCTTCGGTTTCAAATGCCCAACTTGCAGGCGAAATTAGTTGAGGTCGGGCGTACATGGAGTTGAGGCATAACCAACAACACAGCTTTCGCGTATCCATTTTATCCATGTTTTCCTTGTTTACCTTTTATAATTTATATTAGAATGGCTCTGATAACCTGTGGGATGAATGTTATTAGGTTGAGATTTGTACTTGTGAAATGGGAGATGTTGAGATTTGGGGAGCATGGTAGCTCTAGGAGAATAAGGATGGATGGTTTAGAAGTGTAAATGTCTTTCTACAGGTCTTGGGTAGTCTACTTTTAGGGGAAGTTCTACCAAATTTTTGATACAATTTTTTCTAAGGTGGGCCCTGTAGGGCCACTTCAGATTGATGGGTGAAATTTGGGGTGGGTCTTGTCATTTTGATTCAAGCAATTGATATTGTAAATTTATAGTTATTTCGATGAAGCAGCTTCTATATTGGTTAATAATAGGTTTCTCAATAATTGGGAGTAGCTTTGTTCATATCTTGGAATAGCTTTTTCAGTCACTTGGGGAACATCTTTGTTTGCTTGGTAGTAGCTTTCTTAGTTGTTGGGAATAGCTTTGTTAGTGTTTGGAAGTAGTTTTTTCAAGCTCTAAGAGTAGCTTTTATTTTGCTTGGTATTAGCTTTCTCAGTCGTTGAGAGTAGGTTTGTAAATCTTTGAGAATAGCTTTTTCAGTCTCTGAGAGTAGCTTTTGTTATGCTTAATAATAGATTTCTCAGTCATTGGGAGTTGCTTTTGTTTTGCTTGGTAGTACATTTTGAAGTCCTTGAGAGTAGCTTTTATATTTTGAAAACATTTTTGACAGTATTTTTTGAGATCTTGGCATTTCTTTTTTGTTGTCTAAAGCTTTCGTCATTTTTCTTTCTTGCAGTTTTGAAATACTCCAAAGGCTCATACATGATGCGGGAAGTAAAAATGACAAAAGGAGAAAGCAAATGGAGGCAAAAAGAAAATGCTAGATAAGGAATGCAGTATGAAGTAGCTTATAATGTTGGTGAGAGTAGATTTTGATATTGGTGACAGATTAAAGATAACTTTCAATTGATGGATATTGGTTATATTTGCAATGATATGGTTTAGTAATTTGAATCTAGGGTTTACATTCATAATTGATGTACGTAACATTTTATAGTTGGTGAATAACTGTAGTACTGAAAAATAATGAGTGAACTTTAAATGAAGCTGTAAAGCTATAGTTGTTTTGATATTTCTGAGTAGCTTTGTATTTGTGGTAATATCTTTCTCAAGTTGGGAGTAGCTTTGTTAGTCTCTGGAATAGTTTTCTTAGTCTTTGTGAGTAGTTTTTGGTTTTGGTGAGAGTAGCTTGGTGTTGATGAGAGTAGCTTTCTAGTGTTGGTGAGAATAACTTTTAGTGTTATTGAGAGTAGCTTTTTGTGTTGTTCATAGTAACTTTTGGTGTTGTTAACACTAGCTTTTGTTATCTCGCTGGAGACCTTAGCAAAGTAGCTTTCGTTACTTCACTGAGTAGCTTTTGTTACTTCACCGGAAGCCGTTGTAAATCTCACCCAAGTAGCTTTTGTTGTTAGTGATAGTAGATTTTGTGTCTCGCTAGAATTTGCCGAAAACCTCGCCGAAGTTTGCTTGAGATCTTGCCGAAAATCGCTAGTGACCTTGTCTGAGAGTCATTTTGTTGACTTTTACTCTAGTGGCATTTATGTAAAGATGTAGGTTTTTATATCCAAAATTTAACAAAATTTTTATTCTATTGGCCTTATGAGGGAAAAAATAATAATTGGTGGTCCTATCGGTAATAAAACATTCAAAAATGTCCTTACATGTGTTTGGCCCTATAAATTATTTCGGTTTTTAAATTTAATATGTGCATGTGGTTGAGATACATTTTTCCATAAATCCTTTTATTTTGGTACAAAAAATGGTGGCCGAGTGAGCTACCACTCCAGGACCGGGAGCAATTGGGGTATGGCCCCATCCCCAAGAGATGTTTTCACAAGCTGAGGTTCGAATCAGAGACCTTCTATTATTAGAAGAAGCCCTACAGCATCGGCTCTACTTGCAGCCTAGTATGCTTCCACAGTTCCACTAGACCAACCAATGGCGTAGACACACTAGGGCGAGAAGTGTCATTTGTCCCTTCTCAGAATTTTGAAATAGTCCCTGACTGGTTGCAATGTTATTGTGAAGACCCAGATTTTCATACAATAAATTTATGTAATTCAATAATTGTTATATAAATTGAATTGTGATATTTGGGATTATTTGGATTGTCGTGGGTTGAGAAAATTGGTTCCGAATGATTTTATTTTCAAAAACGAACGTTATTTAGGGGGTCGTGAAAATCGACTTTTTATACGTTCAAAATTTGGGAAAACTTCCTTCATGAAAGTTGTAGAGCTCGTCGATACGAGTCCGTGCATATGTGGAACGTATTATTCGGAGTTCGTATGAATAAGTTATGAATATTTGAAAATCGAAATTTTTCTATAAATAGTGGAAAAATCTGAGTTTGTTGTGAAGGACGAAAAAATTCCATTATTGCACATCAGTCCCCCGTCTCTCTCTCTCGGCCTGGTCACTGTGCCTTCCGACCCAGCGACCCGACCCGACTGGAAATCGGACCTCCCGACCCCGCCGCCGCCGGACCCGGCCTTCTCCCGCGTCGCCGCCTCACGCCTGGGCGATCCCCGCCATCGTCACGCCTCGCCGCTGCCTCCAGACGTGGATCGAAGCTTCCTCCCGAAGTGAAAACCCGACCCGGCCGGAAAACCCCTTTTCCGGTGGTGCACGGGCCGATCGTCCCCATTTTCGTGACGTGCTCTTCCTTCTGATCATCCCCATATATAGCTTGCATCACGATTTTGAGTGTAGAGTGGTAGATCAAGAGTTGAAGATTTCGACGTCCCTGATTCGATCTGGAGACTGATCAGAGGGCCGAGATTAATCCAACTTCAAAGCCCGATCTAGGACGATCCAGACCTCATCTCCGAAAAAGTCAGGTATTAAAGTTGTTCAAAATTTCATTTTGAAGAAGTTTGTAGTTGACGACTTTTGCATCGGAGGTGGTTGACCGGCGTTGACCGCCGCGTTGACCACCGTCTGACCGCCGCGTGTGGCGGCGCGTCGGACCGAATTTTGAGTTTTTATTATCTGGACGATGATCTATGCATCCATACGAGCGTTTTGAGATATAACTTGGTCATGTTAGAAAAAGTTGATAAATAGTCAATTTCTGTTTTAACGTTACTATTTACGGTTTTACAATTTACCTTCGGTTTGAGATTTACGAAGATCAGACCATCGGTTTTACTTCAAATTTTAATATGATGTTCATATGACTGTCCCGATGACTTTGTGTGGTCACGGGCGAAGATCCGACTTTTGGATCATCGTATAATTATAAAATAGTGATTCGGGAAGCTATTAACGAAGATCCGTCCATCGGATTTTCGTATAATTTTGATAGGATGTTTCCATGGGCAATCCGTGAGGATCTAACCGTTGGATTATCTTTATTTTAGAATCCGACCGTTGGATTATCTTTATTTTAGAAATCCGACCGTTGGATCATCAATTAGGTTTATTTCATGCTTCATTGCTAAGTAAAGACCATACTTGATTAGGTACTTGACGGCTTGAGTTGACGAGCATTGGATTTTTGTGAGTTATATATATATAGAAGACGCAACAGGAGTTCGAGGTGAGTAAAACTCACGTGGTTCATATTACGAACCGAGCATTTTAATTTATTTATTTTTGGTAATTGTGTGAAAAATATTTGCGGATTAAATATTTGTTTTAAAATTTCATGGACTTGAATTACCACAGTCCAAAGGTAAGTAAAATGAATTTTAACTATACAAATGAATTTCATAATTTTCTTGTGTGAACTATAGATGGTATCAGTGGTCATTCCTGAGTGGATGATTACGTATATATATATTTACGTGGAAAATATATATTGATGAGTGGATTGTTTGATTGATGATATGATGGAGTTGATTATATTACAATTGTGTAATCCCATAATAATATGATATATTTTGGTGTGTTTGTTTTCAGTATGTGATATTATATATTGGGTTCATTTATGGGTTTAGGGTCAATGTAATGACGGGTGTGGGAAATCGGACGCTCTAATCCTAGTGTGGATGATGGGATACGATTGGTTGAGTATGTGGGATTATTGGACGTTCTAAATATGTATATAGGTATACATATTGATGAAATACAATAATTGATAAAGATGTCGGATGCCATAACCTAGGCCAGGTGACGGGCTACGATTCAGTTAGAGCTCTAGTCTGTCAAGTACCGTATTTTTATAAATACGATGAAGAGAGTCGTGGGGAAAGTAGTGATTGGAGTTGACTTGTTATATTGAATTGGTGTTGATTGAGATTGTTATTATTTGTATATGTGGAAATAATTGAGTGTTGCTGTGTGTGGGAATAAATGAGTTTAAATTAAGTAACAGTTCCTTCTTTTACTCATACAAGCTTTCATAAGCTTACCGGGTTTTGTGTTGTTGCAATCCCGGTACACTATTCAATGGTGTAGCGGATATTCCTGCAGGTCAGGATAACCAGGGAGGTGACCGAGCTGCTTAGGTGTTACAGCAGTTTTGTTATTTATTTAGTTGTGAGGTGTGTGTGTATGCTCATTTAGAGCTTTACATTACATTTTGGATTTATGTTGTAATAATTAACCGAGACTAAGTCGGTTTGATTTTATTTCGTGTGGTGAGTGTGTTAAGAAAAGAAAAATTTTCATGTTTCGGATTATGAATTGTTATTCATAAAATTCGGGGCGTGACAGTTATAGACTTTCACATAATATTGTATTGAATTATGTTGTTTGACTCTTCTGACTGAGAAGACAAAACAATGTCGAACAGTTTTGCCCATTGATTGATTTTTCTCAAATATAACCAGTTATGCACAGCTTGGACAACTGCACAACCTCACCATTTTTTTAAGTTCTTACTATATTTTATTCATTGATCAACTAATCAATTACTATCCCGTATTTGTTTAGATTTTGGAAAATTTTACAATGTGTTAACGTATGACATGCATACAATTGCCTTAAAAATGGTCAAATGAGTCCTCAAAATAGTAATATTAGTCCTCAAAGTGATAACATGAGTCTTTAAAGTGGTAAATTTTCTTAGTTACCACATGAGTCCTCAAAATAGTAATATTAGTCCTCAAAGTAATAACATGAGTCTTTAAAGTGGTAAATTTTCTTAATTTACCATATGAGTCCTCAAAGTGGTAACATGAGTCATCAAAGTGATAAAAATAGTTGATGTATGAAAAATGTTAACATACCATAGCTTTACCCTTAGATTTTTTACTTTTTTTTTTTTGTTTATCTCCTAATAATTTTTCCACGCTTGCATCTCTTTATATGATCAAAGAGTTCATCATGTCTTTTCTAATTTTCGGCAAAGACTTTGATATAACTAGAGAGTAAGCTTTATTTTAACTTGTTAAAAACTTCAATTCAATTAAAATTAAAGAATTCTTTTAACTCTCTGCATGGTTCAGAAATTTTTAGAGATTAATGAATTTAATTTATTATTCCATAAAGATCATAGAAAATGATTTGCGAAACCAAATGTGAGATGTTTGGATTGTTTTTTTTAATTGATAATGATTACATATATATCAAAATAAGAGCAATTGTTGTGAACATTTATAATTGGTTTAGTGATATTTGTTATATTTAAGTATTGTAATGATTTGTGATTTTTCTTATATCAAAAGAATAGTATATAAACTGAAATATGAATTTTTTTTATAACAATTAGTGTATAAATTTTATGTTATTTGATGAATTTTTTTTTGTTTAATTTTATGTTATTTGATGAAATTTTTATTTTTCTTTAATCGTTAAAATATGAATCCTGACCCTCCTAGTTCATGTATCTGGCTACGCCACTGAGACCAACCCATTGGAGTTTTTTTCCATAAATCCTTTAAAAGGTGAGCAAAACTGTATGTATTGATTACTAACCCGAAAACCGAAAAAGTGGGAGAGCCCTTTGTTTTTTCCATTGACTATTTAGATTAAATTCCCAGGTCGCCAAAGCAAGGATAGATTCAAATTCTTTTGAGGATATTTCAACAAACTTAGTCTACGTCGAATATCTCCCTTGCCTTTTGATTTTAATTCTCGCTCCATTTCTATACGGGAATTGATCATTGCTAAACAAGAACCCCTAATCCATTTCTATTATATCTGGAACACTGATCGAGTTCGAGTACTTGTGTGTTTACTGTTGTGGCAGAGTAATTACTTTTGTGTTGATGGACAATGTTTTTACTTAAATGTGTGCATAAGCCCTCTTTGAAAAATGAGTAGTGATGTTGCGATGAATACATTCCTGTTTGTAATCCTGGAACTCATTCATATATATCAAATACTTGCTATGCAGTTGGTTATAAATGCATTCTGTCTCTGTCCTGCAACTTATTCCATTGAGCTTCAACTGCGAGAAGAAGAGAACAGCATGCCATTCTTTTGCAGCAATTTATCCCCTCCCTCCACTTAAGGTAAACCCTGCTAGCTCCAGCTAAAACCATTCAAGTCAAACTGCTTGCAACTTGAAGAAGCATCAATATTATCATGAGAATTTAGGTCCAGTTTTGCTGCAAAGTATGGTACGCTATATCCTTGAGAAACTTTCTGAGTCTGATCTACTTTAACTGAATCTGCCCTGTTGTTTGTATGCTCTAGAAAGCTGTCATCTGTGTTTCTTGCTTTGAATCTTTCCTCGGATTTGCAGTTGCTACGGTTCCATTTTTCTCGTTCAAGTCCGATGCTCATAGACAAGTCACCAGACCTTGCTTCTGAAGGAAACGTTCTTTGGTCTGCATTCTTGGTTAGAGCGGAAACAAACATGTTATTCTCTTTCAGATGTAGAATGGTCTCTTCTGATTCCAATAGTACCCTGCTGCTATTATAAGCTCTTAGCCCCATCCTGCTATTGTTTTGTATCTCCTGATCCTTTTTAGATGCTTCACAGGAGGTGAGGCAGCTGTCCACAGAGCAATCCGTGGGCTGGTTTTGGGGGCACGATCCCTGTACTTCTTTTAGCTCTGTAAATGCAGAGTTCAAGCATTGGGTGGAGACTTTGGATACCAGTTCAGAGAGTTGAACTTTGGCAGCTTCAAGTCCCACTGTACCTAAGTTCTGTCTTCCTAGTGTCTCCTGGGCTTTCTCCAGCACCGACTGTAGGTATTTTCCTTGAGCTTCGATACGAAGTTGTAAGTGTCGCTGTACCTGGTTTTCAATAAACCAAATCATCAGTGTTCCTCTCTATATTACCCTCTACAACTTTCAGTGATACATAAAATTGAGAAGGTATGCAGCAACAGATAATGCTTTTGTCAAAGTACTAAAATTAAGTATCGGAAGTTTTACTCAACATCTACTTATACATGTCCTACCAGTTTGTTTATTTATACGTCTCATCTGAATTTTCAAATGCGAAGTTTTCATTGTTTGTACATAATTAATCACCTATTGCTTCTTCACCATGGGGCTGCTTTCCATGAACATATTTCTGCTTCATCTATCTTTAACGAAACTCTATAATAAAACTAAATCTAACCATTTTTACCAATACAAATAACAATTTATGGGGTGCAAAAATTATTATTATTTTTTGGTTTTTTCCACAGTAGAGCATCTACCAGAAGTCTAGATTACTGTGGAATTATGAGCTCTTCTGTTCTCATTTTGTTATCACAGCTGGTGTGCCTTTCCATGTAATCGATGAAATTAGAACAAATTAATAACTGCAAATTGTTGAACAGGTGAAAATGCATTTTATTCTGTGATTTCTCTATCAACAGTTTAAGCGAATGCTTTACCTCAAGCTGCTCATGTAGCCTTCTCTGCACTTCAATTTGCATCTGTAGTGTTTCATTTATATGTAAGCCTCTGGGATTAAGAATTCCCATTGTCAGTGCAAGTCTTAACGTGGGAAGTTTATAAGATGATAAGGAATTGAGTGCATAATTAGGTATTGATGTTCTTACTTATTTGACTGTGGTCCGATGCTCATACTGTTCATATGAGTTCCATTTACTTCAGATATTCTTTCTCCTGGCACTGCAGCTGCAACTGCACCTAATGAATACCATTGTCCCAAAACTGTGTTAAAGTTTTATTTTTGTCATCATTTCTAAATTGCAATTAATGTGTCAAAAGAAATTTCTTCACAGAACTTGAATAGATAAATTTTCTTACCAATTTTGTTTGTGGTGCCACTATTAGCATGTACATGCAGATTCTTGCTAAGCCTATACTTCTGTTGGACCGAGAAAAATAAAATGAGAGAGTTAGAGAGAAAGAAGGTTGGTAGTTAGTAGGGTCAGGTTAGAAGAAAACTCAAACCTGAGTCCCTCCAATCCCAAAATTGTAAAGACTACAATTGCTAATATCTATACATTTGGCTTATTTAAATTAAAATTATAGGTATTTACATTGGAGTACCTGGAGATGACTTTTTAGGTGATATAATGTAAGCCCTGGAATCCCCATTAGTTTCATTACTGTTTTTGGAGTAGCCTCTGCATAGAAAACCATGAAATTTTTAAACTGCATTCAGATGCCCCTTGTTTCATTCATAGATTTGGTGTGATATTATGTGATGTTATGTGATGCATTGTAGTAGACTCACTCTCTGCTCCTCCCAGCTGGTTTACTGCTTCTATGAAGCGCTCGTGGAGATCAGGCGTCCATTTGAGTCTTGGCTTGGCATCAGTTGAAAGGACTAGTCCTGAATCTTCAGGGCAAGTTTCCGGCTGCAGAAACAGATGCCTTTCAGGAGGGATGGCCATCCTGCTTGAAGAAGAGGAATGGATGTTCTTTGCCTGGTGCTGGTGGTGATGATGATGATGGTACATCATTATATTCTTCTCTCTACTCTTCAAAACCCAAAGTAAGTTTCAGTGAAATGTTCAACTGCATGGAAGCTGCGAAATACTGAAATCTACATTGACTACTTCTTACCTGGATCAGCTGGATGTCTGCCTCTTTCTCTTGAACCAACCTTACCTCTGATCCACTTGAAGCCTGGTAACTGCTCTGTATGTATGCCTAAATCCCTAGTTTGGTGAGTGAGATGATGAAGGTGGTGGTGGTGGTGGTGATAAACTTACTAACAATTGTTCTTTGCTCTCTAGCTTTCAGGACGTAGGCTAGCCTGCTATCTCTTTCTCCTTGTATAATGCATTTCTCACAAACCAAAGGGTATGCTGAGCATGTCTTTATAAAGAAAATTGGTGGGGGGAAGCTTGGAATAGAATCTTAATTGAAAAAAGAAGAAGTGATGGAACCAATCAGTACTCACAGCGACTTGAAAAGAGATATTGTCCTTGGTATACTAATAGCTGCTTGTTGTGTGTTGTGTGGGTCCTTCTGAGTCCTCTTGCTCGATCTAATTCGACTCTGCACATCAAACTCAGTCTCTCATGCTGCCACTACGTACCCTTTTGAATTCTTCAAACAAGTCGATCATAATGCCTTGGCCTTGTATTAGATACCAGAATTGATCCATTTGTTAATATATTATGATTTGTTGGTTTTGTGCATTCGTATTGGTTCTCTCCTGGCACGTACAGGCAAAAGCTGGGAATCTTATTCCCTGATTTCAGATGAGGGGAATCCACTGTGGCTGTTGAGAGGTCCCTCTTCACCCTCAAGTCCTCAGAGGAGGAAGATTCTTGGAAATTGAATATCTTTACTTGTCCACCCTCTTTCTCCCAATTAATTCGAGTCACTTTCCATCTGCACTTGTCAATCTGCTACTGTATGTATCAACATGAGTGAAAGTAAATGAATGAGCTAGCTAGGAAGGCTCTTACCTGAAGATTACCTAGAATGTATTCATATTAAAAGTCTGCAGATGGAGACACAATACCAAAGTTTTAATTGGGTGTCTTAGGAGGAGGATTCTATTGACTGGAGCACCTTGCTAGAGACTTTGGAATTATATATTTACAAACTTACATACAAGAAGATCTGAAAGAAAATAGCAGAGAGAGAGAGAGAGAGAGAGAGAGAGAGAGAGAGATGCTCCCCTTTGGAGTTGGAGATTATATGAAGGCAAAGAACGGAATAAGGAATACATTCCATTTTGTCTCCTTCGGTAAGTTTGGTACTTATTCAGCAGCCCGCACTGGATAAAATTAAACTTATCAAATTCATTGTTTCCTTTCCTTTTGTTATTGGCATCAAACAGCCGGCCGACGAATCCTAAGCGGTCGGGGACCCCAACTTGAAGGAGAAAGATCAAAATTCACAAATAAAGCCAATCACGATTCACGAGGTCACACAAGTTTCATCTGTCTATGATCAGTTAGTTCCTCGACTCGAGGAATTTTCTTTTCCTTTCGTATAATGGAGGACCAAGGCCCAAAGTAAAGAAAATTAAAAACTAATAAACTTCGGCCGAAGAGAGAACTCTACGCCCGGGAATGCCATCGAGGAAGAATGATGTTACACCTTTTGATATTTAGAGTTCTAGACCCGAAACATCAAAATTAAATAAAATTATTCCACTTATCTAAATAAAAATATTCTCAGCTATCCAATTTAACATAAAAAGACAATTTTACCTTCAGCCTAATTAATAAATTACAAATTATGCCACTCTCTCTCTCTCTCTCTCTCCCGCGTACTTACAGATCACCGGTCCCGGTGAGAGGCGTGACAACGACGAACTGAACCTGATGTCATTTCTTGCGCTCAAACCAAGGTCGCGCCCATGGCTTCCAGAAGCTACGACACCAACTACAATCGCTCTGAGTTCGACTCCGACGATCAACCGATCTGAGGGTGTTGGCCTTCTTCGAGCTCAGAGCCACGGGTCCAGTTGGGCCTTGCTAATCAGAGACTTCAAAGCTGCGACATCGCCGAGAGAGAATTGGAGTTTTTAATCAGAATCAGAATCAAAGGATTCGCGGTCGAAAAAGGGGAAGAAGGGTTCGGGTTCTCAGCCGGTTCTCTCTCTCTCTCTCTCTCTCTCTCTCTCTCCAAGTTCGACGCTCTTCCTCTGCCAACGCTGTCGTTTTTTCTCCAAAACAGCAACTACGGGTCTTTCCCCGGTGTTGCCGCGAAACAGCAACCGGCAAAAGGTGAAGAGGTTGGTGCCCAGATCATTTTCTGGGTGCCCAAATCAAATTTTTTTTTTTAAAGTAATGGGACAAAAGGAAAGGGAAAAAAAGTTTGAATGTCTATTCAGGGGCAATAGGACGTTTTAAATTAATTGATATAATCTTTTCATTTTTTCTTTAATCAAAGTTTTATTTGTGTGATTTTAGGAATATTAGTTCCAATTCCGTCTACCAAAAGTTCTATTGGGGGGCAATAGGCATCTATTGAGGGGCAATTGAAGTTTATGGCCCCTCTATTAGGGGGCAATAGATGTTTTTAGAAAATTTCGATGCAGTAGGTGATCGGTGACCGGGTTCCGATGAAAGTTGGTTGGATTCCGGCGACCGGTGACCGACTCAGGCGAAATCTCCTATGGTTTTTCTCTCTTTCATTTTCTCTCTAAGTAACAAAGGGGTAAGGGTAAAATGGTATTAAAAAATTAAAAAACAAAAAAAAAATCTTGATGGGGTATTAGGGAATGCCTCCTTAGAGTGTTTTGGGTAAGAAGAAATTAAAAACTTAATGGGGGTAAGTGGGAAAAAATCCCTACAAATGGGGTAAATGGACAAAACCCTTATATTTATCTATTAAGTCATTTGGATGATAAACGATAAAATTTTTATTTTTAACTTTCGTTCAAAAATATTTAGGGGTCCTTAGAAATAATTTTTCTTTGATTCAATTTTTGACAATTTTTTTCCATGGAGTTATAGAGCGCATTAAACCGATTCCGTATACACGAAAAACCCCAAAATCCGAGTTCGTTTGAACAATTTATTATCTTAAAGAGGTCGGATTACTGTTTCAGGAAACCCTTATATAAGGAAAGTTTCTTGAAGCAAAAATTTTCAGCTCTTATATCAAAATTTCCAGAAACACAGCAGCTCTTCGACCCTATGCCAGTCTGACCTGACCTAACGGTATCTCACTCCTCCGGCCACCTTTGACTATGCCACTGACCCCAAAAGGACCGCTAGCTACCTCGTATAAGGCGATCAAAAGTATTTTCTTTGCCACAAGTTCCATCGGGTTGACTGATCAATGTTTGCTTTTCCGATCAACTTTGGCAACGCCACCACCTGGGCTTTTAGCTATCCTCTCCGCGTCCTAATGCCACATGGCTCGCCCTGCACTAGAACCACTACTAAGGATCTCAAAAAGAGAAGGAGGTAGTTTGAAAGGTACCGACAGAGTGATCTTTGGTGGTTGTACAGTGGCGAACCCGTCTAGTTGCTGGTTCTAGTCGAAGGATGGTTTAGCAACAGTGAGAGTTTTTGAAAATTTTTAAGAACTTTCTTTCTTTTTCTCAGAATTTCCCACTTTGACCACCCTATTTATAGTTGTTTTTCCAAAATAGTAACAAGTTGTCTTTAGACCATAATTCATATATACGAACTCCGATTTTAACGTCCTACATGTCTACGGAATCAATTTAATGTACTCTTACAACTTCCGATGAGGAAAATTTCCTAAAAGAGTAATTAAAGAAAAAGGTCATTTCTAGGGCCTACTAGACATTTTGGGGAAATGATCATTTACCCAATTTTAGCTTAAAAATTGCCCACTTACCCAAACACTCTTAAGAGATTATTTCCCTAATACCCAATTAAGTATTTTTTAATTCATTTTTATTTTTTTGGGACAATTTTTCCCTCTCCTTCTTTGTCACTTTGAGAAAGAAGTCATTGGAGACCTTGCTTGACTCCAGCGACTGGTGACCCGACGCGGGCGACTGATGACCGGACTCCGACGATAGGTGATCGGAATCCGGCTACCGGATTCCGGCGTCTGAATTTATTGCCCCCTAATAATACCCAGTAACCATACTATTGCCCCTCAATAATCATATTATTGCCTCGCAATAATCATATTGTTGTCCTCCAGTGAATTGCATAAACTCCCAAAACCAAAATGAATACACTACAGGCACAATTGATCAATTTATATGCATATTATTGCCCCTCAAATACTTATATTATTGTCTCCTAATAATCGTATTATTACCCAGCAATAGACATGTATAACTGCTCAATAAAACTTTTTTTTTTTCAATTCTTCTTTCTTTTTAGCAAGAAAACACTACAAAAATTACATCTAACTGCAATGTTAACCTACTTCCATTAACAAGATATTACCCAACTATTGTACTTGTTTTCCTAAAAAAAAAAAAAAAAACTACTGTACTTGAAAATCATACAGAACCAATGGGGAAAGCAAGCTCTAGAACAACTTGTGCTGAATATTATAAGGCTATAGTGCTGTGTTGGGCTCGACGTCATGGTCTTCCATACTGGCAAACAGATCCAACATCTCAGCCGGAGTGGCTCCACTCCACCTTCTTATTTCTGTCTCAGGACCCGAATTCCAAGCCTCAATGAAGCGATCCCTATCTTGGTAGGCCTGGTGGAGGGCCGGTAGATCGTACTGGAGCTTGTCGTTGAGGTCTGGCATCATGTGCTAGAGGTCGTCGTCGTTGGAGACGGAGATCAAGGCGTGAGGTCTTCCCCGGGGAGCTGGTACTTGAACTACACGTCGCTGTGGGAGAGGGCGGAGAGCTTGATGGTGCGTTCGACGGCGAGGATCTTGGTCTCGCCACCAGTGTAGGTGAGCTGGTTGTCATGGGGGGGGGCATGTGGTTATGGTGGTTTTAGGTCTTGATGTGAGAGAGAGAGAGAGAGAGAGAGAGAAGAGATCTGGATGTGAGAGTGAGAGAGTCACAGGTCGAGATAGAGAGAGAGTCTGAGGGGTTTGTTAATTAAAATGAGGGTAACATTGTCATTCATGTTTAAATTGGGTAAAAGGGATTAAAAAACTCTTAGTGGAGTAAGTGAGCAATTTTTAGGCTGAAGTTGAGTAAGTATCACGACCCTTTTTTTTTTTTTGAAGGGAACAAATTAGGTTCCATTTAATAAGGACGTCACTGCGTCAAGCTAAAGGATTTCTGAAAACCACTCATAGTACAAGTTCAAGCACAATATCGACTATCAAAGCAGCCAAAAAACTAGTAACCAAAAAACTAAAAGCCAGGTAAAATAAACCTCCCTAACCTTAAAAAGGATTAAGAGTAAAAGCGGAGCTCACTTATTCGAGAAAAAAAAAAAAGGAAAAAAAAAAACAGAAAACAACCTACGCCTACACAATGTTCGATCAAAGCAATGTCTTGGAACTTTGACTCCTAAAGACCTCAATGGTGCACATCACAACAACTAGGGGTGGGTTCAGTTCCGAACGGATGGATTTTTGGCTGAAACCGAGAACAAGACAGAACTAGGACTTCGATTCTGTTCAGTTCGGTTTTGCGTTTTTAAGAATTTGAAACTGAAAACCGAACTGACCCGACTGATTTGGTCCTGTTCGGTAATTTTTTTTTTTTTTTTAGTAAAACAGATTTCTTACCACTTCTACTTCTAGATCTTCAGTATTTTAACTCGAGAAGTTTTTTTATTCTTCAAACCTATAATAATAATCCATAACAATGAGCTTACAAGTTCACTAATGCATACTTTATACTTCAATAGACAATAGTCTATACTCCATAATCCATATCCATAGTTCATAATTCAAACTTCAAAGCTTCAAAATAAAGAATCTAGTCCAAAATTTATAAAGTCCATCAGATCATCAACACTCCAACCCCACAAATTAAAAATATTTAAGTTCACTAAAAGATTAAACATCAGAAGATTGAATGAACGAACATCAACATATGAAGGCATGATCTCAAGCTCGGAAAGATGAAGTCTTCAACTTTGGAGGTAAAATACCACTCCAACTACTCCCCACTGCAGCTCCACATGACATCTAAAGCAATTCTAAATTGGTATAAGAGAATAATAAAAAGAAATACATACAATCATATATAACATAAAAATTACAACTTCATTAACCAAAAAAAATACTAAATAGAAAAATAGAAACAATTACGTCTTTCCGCTTCTTCACACAACTCCAAATCCTCAATGGTAAGCACATGATGTAAATACACATTTTCACTCCTAAGCAAATTTTGTGTACATATCAAGGCCTCTACCATTCTAGGACTTAGAGAGTTACGATATGGATCAATAATTGTCAGAACCCATCCCGAAAATTCCCCTTAATTTCCAAGATGGACCTGCGGGGCCCACTTTTCAGAAAAATTCGACAGAACTTCTCCTAAAAGTGGACAACCCAACCTGTTGTAACGATAAAAGTAAAACACTTCTAAGTTCAAATCCCAACAAAACCGAAGTCATCCTACTTCTCACAACAACCCACAATTTACCAAGTATAAAATCTAAGTGTAAAGATGGAAGAATTTATGTAATACAATCCAGAGATTTTGAATCTTCAACTCCGACAAACTTCAATAAATACACAATAAAACCAAGCCTCCCAAGGTCATCAGAGCAATCTAAGGATAATATAAAATATAATACGAGAGGTAGGTTAATAAATAACCTACGGAAGATAGGTGGCAGGAATGGTGCTAAGCCTCGATCTCAACGCCGAACAGCAGCACTGAGAACTGGGCAAAAGAAACCGAAAGGCCCAGGGGAAAGTAAGCAAATAAAACGTTAGTGTGAGTGGACAAAAATAAATAATTAAAAGAAGAAAATATTTCTTACTTTCCCGCCTTTTATTTGTTTAAAACATTCCCATGCATGCAATAGGGAAAAACAATCCTCGCAAAATAATTTCATACAACTCGTGTAACCAAGCCAGCCCCGCTGGTTTAAAGAAAGTTCAACTAGCCCCGCTAGTCAAACGAATAAATAAATAAATAAATAAATAAATAAATAATTAGTATGGGGAAAACGTCATCACCATACGATAAAAAGGGAGCCGCTAAGGCTCGGGTCGGAGTGTCCCACACTCTTGAGCATCCCATACTCGGCTCTACTCATCCACAAACACGAAGTAAGTAGGGAGGAGAACTAATAGGCTAGCTAGCAATAATTTATATCGACCCAGGTATGGTGGGTAAAAACCATACGAAAATCAAAAATCGATAAAATTTCCCCAATATCTCACAAAAAGGGCAAATAAAGTCCAACGACGTGACCCCACACGCCAACATAATCTCGAAGTCGTAAATCAATAAACAACAACAAAATAATTCTATAATGTCCAAAAGAATATCCCATTTCCAAGGATTTCTCGGAAAACTTAAATCGGTAAAATAAAATAATGTTTTCATTTTCGGAAATACCCTCGGAAACACATTATCGTAAATTATTTCAAGTAATGGATTAAAATAAAGCATAATAACTTCTAATCCAAAAATCCGAACAATAAATAATTTCGTAAATAAAATTGAATAATATGCTAATTATATAAAAGGATAATTTAGATAATTTCGTAACTTAAGAAATTTAACTGCATGCATGAATTAAAAATCAAACGTCCACTCACAGTATACGGCTAAGCCTGTCGTCGATCCGAACCCTCCTCGTGGGAATCCTCCTCACGTCCTGTACAATATAATGTTCATAAACAGATAATTACAGGACGGAAAATTAAATTCACCATAAACACAACCATACCCCAATTTGTTCTTAAATACCTAAAATCTCCCAATTTTCTCCTCTAACTTCATTTCCTTAACTTAAAGGCTTACGATTAAGAAAACCTGATAAATGGATTCTCCATAATTCAATTCACGAACTCCACCCTTGAACAACCATAACGAAAACCATATCTACACTTCACAAATTCAACTCGAAGTTACAATTATGGAAACTACATTGTACCAGTGATTAATTAGCTAAATAACAGCCATCGTAAACCTACCCTACTCCACCTCACGCGCTGCCCACAGTGGCGGCAAGTGGCGGTCACGCGCTGGGAACAACCTCCTCCTATGGCCACCAAATTTCATGTACAACATCAATTTCACCCACTGATCATTTTATTCAACTACAACACATCCAAATTATGCTTAAAAACAGTCGAATCCGATCAGTGTACAAAAACTCAGAAATTTCTCAAGAACCCTAGAATTTCAATTCAACAATTCGACTTCTACACAGCAAATTGAGACACAAGGCCATAGGGGAAATGATCAGTGAAGAAAACCGAACCTTCGATACCGGTTTGGTGGCCGGAGATGACCAGAATCGCCGAAAATCACCGAAAAACCCAATCTACTACAGTAAACTTCGTGGCTCAATTCCGAGCTCCTCCGGGTGAGACACCGCAAAATACCACTGTAGGCATGACAAGGAGGGAGAGGCGAGCCTAGGGGTGTCCGGATTTCGCCGTGAGGTGGCCGGAGATGGAAGAATTCGGAGGAGGAAGAATCGGGCCGAAGAGGAAGGAAGAATCGGGGAGGAAGAGAGAGAAAGAGCTGGGTAAGTTTCCAAATTTGGAAACTTACCACAGTAACTCGGCTATTTAAAGAAACTTACTATGAACAGTAACTTTAGTTTTTCGCTTATAACTTTTGCATACGAGCTCCGATTTTTACGAACCACATATGCACGCTCTCGGTTTAACGTCCTTTACGACTTTCATGAAGAACATTTTCTCAAGTTCTGACCCGAATAAAAAGTCAACTTTTAGGGCCACTAAAATAATATAACGGAGTAAAAATTAAAAGTAACTGACATTTACCATCCAATTAATTAGTAAATCGATAATTCTAGGTTCGGGACGTAACAATAATCCTCCCACTCATGCTAAGAGAAGATGAAGCTATGGTTCACCCTGGAATAACTAGAATATGCTTTGTAATGCGGGACAATATAGGATATTTACAAACTCCATTTATCCTCCACCAATTCAACAAGTCAAAGTCTTCACTCCCTTCTTTAATAGGATCTCCAATATATCTATCCACATCGTTGTTTACGATCTCGGCTTTCTTTGCTCTTCTCCTTTGTTCCTTCTCTTTCAATCTCCTTTCTAACTATGTTAAACTCTTACTTGAAGAAGAGATCCTCTCACTTGATACTTGAGTACCACTAACCTCACTAACACCACTTCCCTTACCCTCTTCCTTATACACCTTGTAAAGGTCATACAAGAGATCTTTCACACTCTTTGTGTTAGCTTCTAGAATCTTAAAATAGTCAACAACTTTCTCAAATTTATGACATGGATTAAGAACAATAGCAACCAATAAATAGTTATTCAACTTATCAAAGCTATCCCAATACTTTTGATGCAATCTCAAACAAACATGAGTTTATTTGTTCTTGTGAGAAACCATAAATATGAAGTAAATCACTAAAAGTATTATGAATAGTAGGAGAATTAGAATAACATACCTTCAAAATGATTTCATAAAATAGTCTCAAGAAATCCACAAATTGCTCCCCATACTCCCAATCAACACTTGCCAGTGGCTTCTTTTGGCTTTTCACCCTTGTCACCTTAGAGCCATGCCCAAAAATTACCCACATCTTCATCCACCATTCTATCAAAGGTTTTTTGAAATTTCAAAGCCCATTCCAACATCAAGAATGTGGAATTCCACCTAGTAGAGACATCCAAAATCACAAGCCCTTTGCACTCTAGTTTCACCCTTTCAACACAATCTTTGAAAAAATTAATCAAGTCTTTGTGGGGAGGATCTAACATACCTCACTGCATTGTGAATGGCACCAATGAATATCTTTTACCACACTCAACCCATCATTGACAACCAAGTTAAGAATATGGGCTCCACACCTCACATGCAAATGCTTCTCTCCATGCAAAAGTGGATTAGCTTGGGACACGCCAATCACCTATCCTCGTAATCAACTCCTCCAATGCAACATCATTTGACGAAGCATTATCAACGGTGATTGTGAGAATCTTCTCTATACCCTACTCCAATAAACAATCCTCCAAAAGCTTAGCTATAGACTCTCCCTTATGATTTGAAATGACACAAAACTTTAGAATTCTCTTATGCAACACCCAATCATCATGACATCATCAATAAAATGTATGTGCAATGAGAGTCATATAATTTTTGTTTTGAATAGAAGTCCATGTATCAGTTGTAAGGCACAATCTATATCTATTCAATTGATCCATCAATTTTTTCTTTTCCCTAAATAAAGTTTAAGCACATCCTTTGCTATTATCTTACGAGAATGAATTCTCCACTGAGGAAAAGCTCTACCCACAAAACATCTAAAACCTTCTCCCTCCACATGAGAAAATAGTAACTCATCTAGAATAATGTACTCCACACATAACAAGGATAGTTCTTCTTGAGTGCATTCTATAGTACACAACTCACTAGTTGGTTTTTTAAAAGACAAAATCTTTTGTCTTTTAGCTTTCAACATCTTAATATTAGGGGATACTTTGGATACTTATCCACATGATTTATAGGGGAGGTTGTACCATTTTTCCAAGCATCCAACATGCGAACTTGACTTCGATTTCATGACTTGCCTATTCACGACTTCGATTTTAGAGGTTTTACTGAAGGAGAAAATCAATGAGGGACTGAAGAGGTATATTTAGTTTCGAATTTGTAATCTCAGAATGCCTGCTTACTGGTGAGAGGCGAAGATTTCTGGTGAACGTGCGAGGGAGACAACGAGACTGTCGTGATGTGATGATTTGATGATCGGGTTGGCAGGCTTAGATTGAGAGAGAGTTCAGAGCTTTGCTTCGAAATTGATTGGCGGTGGAGGGTCAGAGCTCCGGCAACTACACACACAGACAAATTTTAAACATCAGCTAAAATCGTTGAAAATCAAAGTGCAGATGGAGCTGGAAGCGATCTTACCTTTCAGAGATTGAAAGAAGGAAAGCGGCTGACTACGTGAGGCTTCGTGTCTTCAAAATTGAGTGACGACGGCAGAAGTATGGTTGGGGTTCTGATAGCAGCGAGCCCCAAAGTGCAGAGATTGTAGTAGAAATGAAAGAAGGGAAAATGTCGGGCCGAGAGTGACCAGGGACTCGCTATTAGGTCATTTAGGTATCGAACCCAGCAAACAAAAACGACAACGTTTTAAGCCATGTGAACAATAATTCAGTTTTAAGTTCAGTTCTGTTTCTATCGAGCTGAAACCAAAAACTGAACCGAACACAGTGTAGTTCAATGCGGTTTTTTCTTTTCGGTTCGATTTTTTCTCAGTGCTGTTTTGTTCGGCTTTGATTCAGGTTTCGGTGCAGTTTTTTTTTGTTTTCGGTTTCACGAGCCCAGCCCTAGCAGCAATCAAAACAGGATTAGCTTCAATATAAAATAGCATAGGCCTACATCACCTCCCAAAGGCCTACACCAAGCCCGATCCAAAGGGAAAGGGCAAAATTTTAAGAACTGTACATCACATATGACCCACTCTGAAGATTGATACGTTATCTTTCAAAGAAATCAAAACAGTACAAGACTTTCAAAACCTAACACACTTTTAGTACATGGTGTCAATAACACCATTAACCATATGCAATCATTCATTTTTAAAGGATAATTTAGTACTTTCACCTCTCTATCTCTATATATCTCTCTCTTCTCCTCCTCCTCCACCTCCTCCTTCGTTCTTCTTCGTCTTCCTTCTTCTTCCTCCCTCCCTCCCTCCCTCCCTGATATCAAAGCCTGAGTTGGACACCCAAATATAATTTTCTTCTCTTCCTCCTTATTCTTCTTCTTCCTTCTTCTCATTCTTTTTCTTCTCTCTCCCTCCCCGATATCAAGGTTTGATTTGGACACCCAAATCTGAGTACCCAAATCTAATTTTCTTCTACTTCTTCTTTCTTCTTCCTCTTCCTTTTTCTTCCTCCCTCCCTCCCTGATATCAAGGTTTGATTTGGACACCCAAATCTGATTCTCTTCTCCTCATTCTTCTTCTTCTTCTTTTGTTTTTTTCTTTTTTCTTTCTTTTATCAATCCTTGACCAAATCACACTGACTAACAGAGGATGTAATGGCATGTACCAATTTTGGGTCGGGATTGCAATGTCATGTACCATTTTGATTTCTTTGAAAGATAATGTACCGATCTTCCCATATGTGGTGTACTGTTCTTAAAATTTTTCCAAAACGAAAAGGGAAAGATAGTGGGCTAGCCCAGCTAGGCTGCATCACTGCAAGCCAGGCAGGTAGAGGCCCATTGGCCCATAACCCATCATCCACCCACATCCCCTCAAATTGAGTTGCAATGCCGGTCATTGAGGGAGCCTCAGTCCGTCACCACTCCGGCGGCAGGCCCATATCCTACACCATCACCAAAATCAGAAGAATAAGCTCTTTAGACCCTGACCTGGAGAGCAAACCGCCACCCATGGGAATTCCTATCGCCGCATGCCCACGATCGACTCCTTAGCACCAGAGTTACATCACCCAGACAAAAACCTGGATTAAGCTACTGCCTGGAACTAGACCACTGCCGCTGTCACCGGTGTGCCTATCGTCTTACATTGCCCTCTCCTAGAGCGCTTCGATGCCTGATCAAGGGAACGACGGTTCACTACCGCCACGAAGTGAAAGTGAAAAGTAAAAATTTATGTCATTTACCATCCAAATGATTAGTGAATTTTGGTCTGAGACGTAATATATCCATGGCCTGGAATATTAAGGGGATTAGTTCTAAGACAATGAGCTTGTGGCTAGAGCATCAAAGAGTAATGCCCAATGGTTATATTTGGTTTTGGCACGATGATCAATTTTAGCTTGAGCAAAAACTAGTCTTCAATCACTATTGGAAAAAACTCTCTATTTATTTTTTCTTTTAGCCTTTCACGTGACCATGTGAAATTAACACCTTGGTACCAAGTCAATCCTGGCTTCATTCTATACCCTTGTTTTAAGACCTCCAAATTTTCTTACGTAGGAACTAGTTCGTTAAAATCAACTATAACAATCCATAGAAGTCGAGTAGAATTCGAATTGTAGTAAAGTAATTCTGTAGGCCTTGTCTAAAGCTCAGGCAAGGACTTGTGTATAAGTCAGTGAATAACTAGTCAGAAGCCCCAATTCCAGAAACCTGAACAGTCATAGACTATGGGCTAGTTTGGGATTGCTGTCATTTTTTTTAAAAAAATTGCTGCTGCTGTTTTGTGAGAATAATCAGTTATGAAATAAAACAGGTTCCTATTTGGTAAAGAATACTTTTAAAAGTGATGTTAGTACATAAAAAAACTTTAGAGCGTGTTTTAATTGAAAGCAACTTTTAAAAGCAACCTTTAGATTGCTTCTTAAATCTGTTGTCAAGACCTTTTTTATGAACGAGTGATTGGCAAATCAATTTGCTTACACAAAATGAACCTGCGTAACCCATTTATCAAAAGGGTTAGGTTGTAATAGATTGCTTACACGAACCATGAGGTTGTATATAAATTGCTTATACGAACCATTAAAAATAAGTAACTTAAAATGTTCTTAGGGGTTGAATGTCTTAAATAGCTCAGTGATGAATCCATTTATATGGCTGTACATAGATCCTCAGGTTGCACTGGTGCCTGGTATAACTGTGGTAATCTTGCTACGTCGAAGGAAGAAGATGCTGCTATGTCATGTCTTGTACTTGGACTTGTACATGAAACGTAAGGAAAAATTTGGGGCCAGTCTTCGGTCAGTTTTATATACAAAACAATTTTTTCTTCATTTTCTTTATATCATATTATGTTTTTCTCTTTCAAACTAGCTTGTGGGTATAAATACCTCTCGGGGCAGACAAATTCTATGTCCACTACTTTCCGCGAACAAGTGATCGGACATTAGTAATTATTGTTATGATATAATATAATTTTCTTATTCATATCATATTAATATTACAATATACATATGTGTCAGCTGCATGTGAATTATGCTTATGCTGTTTTATTTCATCGTGCACGAAGAATTAGGTCTGTTGATTTTTAGAAATTACACGCGACCCATTTCTATATTATATGCAAACGAATATTGGGAAACATCTAGCTGTTCAAGAATAAATTCGTATAAGTTATAATGGAGACCAAATCTACCAAAACCAGTTTTTTGACGAAGTACAATTCATTATAAAATTTTACTCCACACACACATATAAATATATATTACTATATATATATTACTTAATTATAATTGTATTGAGAGAAATAGTTCATCAAGATAAAGACATGCATCTAAGAAGCCGTTAGAAACAGTCACAACATGGAGTACACGGTCCAAAATTGATACCCAAAAAGTCCAATTAGATGAAAACTCAAGAATACAAGGCCTTAGCACAACCACCGCCATATTGTCGTCATTAGCACCGCAAACAACTGATATGTTAAAAGTAGAATGTTTAACTTTGTAAAATGTCAGCATTAATATATAGTAAATAGGGATCATTCAAGCCGAAGATTGAGGGAACACCTATAATTACATAAAAAAATAAAGAATTAATATAAGTATAAAGTATTATTTACAAAAATAAAACAAATAATAGAAATATATACAAGTTAACGCAAATAGGGGGTTTTACGATTTTTAATGCAAACAAGAATAAACAAGCATAGAAATCATAAAACACATATACAAGGGGTGAAACACAAGGAACAAAGATCAAAACCACAATCGTACACATGAAATCCAATTACAATTACAATTCATATAGTTAATTTTCTATGTCATGAGAAAGAAGTTGACCATGTGAAACATTAGTAAGCAAACGATTTCTCATATTTTACTTTCCTTGATCAAATAATCTAAGTGAAAGCACCTAAATTAATCTTATTAGACATGCAATCATAGTATAGAAAAGTAGCTGCTCAGGAACACATTCAATGGCGCATGAAGAACAAACAAAGGTTGTCAACCGAAGTGCACAACCTAGTATAAAAAAGCTTATCTATTTGCAATCCTCCTTAATTGATTTGTACTTTTGTCCAAAGTCATTAGTACTTATGAAATAAGTTTACAAAACTATTAGGTACTGAATTGTTTATCTAAATCTAGCTTCAATTACATGCAAATCCTAAAAGTTTCGAACCAATTAAGATTAACGTATAAAAGATTTCTATAAAGCAAACCAATCAAGCAATCTCACATAAGCAACAAGAAAACCAATACTATAGAAATCGAAACTTTTATTCAAGCATAGAGAGGGCTGTAAACTTTGCCCTTAACATTATTTGTTAACTAGAATTCATAGCTCTATGAATCAAACCAAAAAAAATATACTAAAAGTTTACAAGGAATAAGATAAAATTACACCGTGAAGGATAGTGATGAACTTGTAGACATTGAAGCTTGAAGATCTTGAAAGAAAGGCTCCTCAAGGGCTACATCACAAGGTGGAAGGATGGTGGCTAGGGTTTGCTCACAACTTCTTCTTCTCCTCCTCCTTGGTTGAGACGCAGAGATTCTGAAGACTTAGAGGATGGAACTAATTTTTGTGTTAAGAAAAAATTGAGAGAATGGACGCTCTAGACGTTGAGAATGGGATGTATTTATAGGGGATGTCTAGGCTTGAGTTCCAAGTCTTCTGAATTCTTCTAATAATTCAAGGAATTATCTAATTAGTCCAGATAGCTTAAACCAATCAAATAAATCCACATCAGCAATCCTGCGTCATCCAACTAATGAGAAGCCTTCAAAAGTAAGGTCTTCAAAAGGAAGTAGATTTGAGCCATGAATTTTCAAGGGAGATATTTTTGCCGATTTTATAAGTGTATTTTCTGAATTAAATCTCCTCATTTCAGCCAACAAGGAGTGTGAGCAACAAAGAATGTATTTGGACTTGATTTCGTCTTTCTTGGATGTTGTAATCTCTTAAAACTCTCCAAGATATCCCCAAAAAGGTCTCTTTATGCAACAAGTTAATATCTGAGATTTAACGATAGCCTGTTGTTAACGCTGGTCCAAGCCTGGACTGCTACTGAGGAGGTTGTAGCGCTACCTCTACCTATCAAGCAAAATACAAAGGGCGTTAGAGGAAGACCGTGGTTGGCGGTCTTCTCTACTTTGATGCCTAAGGTAGTCAATGTATTTGTGTTGATAGAATAACATTAAGTAAGTAATAAATGCCTAGTTAATGAGGAGATAGGAATGAACCTTTTATAGGTGAGGAAGAGACTGATCTCTTGTTTTGGATGTGGGACTGACATGCTTCCATTCCCAGCTTCTGATGCTTCAACGAGGTGATCTTAGCGTAGCGCGTGGAGAGGCGTCAGCAGTGATCTCATGCGGTGTATTGTCTATGGATAATGTTAAAAGTAACATGTTGAAGGAAGACTCTAGAAGAAATCTTCAAGCTCCGACAATAGCCAAGTCTTTGTGACGGAGAATGGAGGAAGGAACAAAAGCAGAGGTCCCAAAGGCCATGGAAGGAGTGTGAGCAGATTGAGGACAAAATTCAATGAAAAATGCCATCACACAAAATTCAATGAAAAATGCCATCATTATGGTAACAAGTTGAAGAAGGATCAAAAGGAGGGTCGAGATGGCAATACTCATCAACCGAAGGATTACACAAAAAACACTGCAGCTTCTGTGTCTCATGATGAGTGTGAGTTCCTTTGTCTTGGAAGTGAATGTCTACATGTTAATGATTGTCCCGGTATTGCATGGGTTGTTAATTCCGGAGCCTCTTTCCATGCCACTCCACACTTGGAGTACTTCACTACATACAACGGTGGTGACTTTGGGATTGTGAAGATAGGCAAAGATGGCTACTCCAAGATTTCAGGAATTGGAGATATTTGTTTTGAGACCGATTTGGGCGTCACACTTATGTGGAAAAATGTTAGACATGTTCTGGGTCTACGTCCCAATTTGATGTTAACTGGTGTGATTCACCAACAAGGGTTTCATCATCATGGAGGTGATCAAAAATGGAGGCTTACCAAGGGTTCACTAGTGGTTGCTAAAGGGAAGATGTGTTTCACCCTCTACAAGACATACGGCAAGATATGCAAAGGTGAGTTGAATGATGTAGATGATTATTCTCCAAGTCTATGACACAAGCGGCCAGGCCACATGAGTGAGAAGGGATTGCAAGTTTTTGCAAAGAAGTCTCTAATTCCCTTTGCCAAAGCTACCTCACTTGACCCTTGTGATTATTGTTTATTTGGTAAGCAACATAAAGTTAGTTTCACAAGAACATTTACAAGGAAAGAAAATGTATTAGACCTAGTACACTCAGATGTATGTGGCCCCATGGAAGTTGAATCACTAGGTCATAATAAATATTTTGTCACTTATATTGATGATGCTTCACAAAAGGTTTGGGTTTATTTTTTGATATCAAAAGACCAGGTGTTCCAAACCTTTAAGGAGTTTCATGCCTTGGTAGAGAGGGAGACATAAAGAACCCTTAAATGTACCTGTAGTGATAATGGCGGAGAGTACACTTCGAACGAGTTCAAATATAATTGTTTGAGGCATGGCATCAAACACAAGAAGACAGTTCCTGGTACCCCACAATATAATGGTGTAGCAGAGAGGATGAACCACACCATTCTAGAAAAAATGAGAAGCATGCTAAAGATGGTCAACCTGGCAAAAGAGTTTTGGGGCGAAGTAGTGACAACTGCATGATACCTTATCAACCAAACACCATGTGTATCGTCGGGCTTGCAGACTCCTAAAGGCATGTGGACTGGTAAAAGCGCTTCATATGCCCACTTAAGGGTGTTTGGGTGCAAAGCATTCGCACATGTGCCAAAAGAGCAAAGGTCAGGCCATGCCATGCATCTATCTTGGGTATGGCAATAAAGACATAGGCTACAGTTGTGGAATCCAAAGACCAAAAAGTTATTCAGAAGCAGAGATGTGGTGTTCCATGAAGGTCAAACCATTGTGGATTTTGACTAGAACTTACAGACCGCCTCACCTATGATTCATCACCGCTTCTACAAGAACCTAGTGACAAAACTCAAGATATGGTAAATGATGTTCCTGGTATGGCGGAAGCAGAAACAGAAGCAGCAGAACCTGAAGATAATGATCAAGAGGATCCTGATTAGGGGAGCCTGATCAGGGGAAGTAGCTAGAAAATGCCTAAGTACCGGTTCGAAGATCCAACAAAATGCCAAAGTCAAGTACCAAGTATCCCTTTTCACAGTATATTTTGGTGACTAGTGATGGAGATGATCCATATTCTAGATACATTCTATTGACTAATGATGGAGAGCCTGAATGCTTTGAGGAGGCAAAGACTCATGTAGACAATGATAAGTGGATGTTGGCGATGAAGTTTGAAATGGAGTCCTTATTGAAGAATGGCACCTATGAGTTGGTGGAGTTTCCTAAAGGCAGAAAAGCACTCAAAAATAAATGGGTGTTTAAGTTGAAGACAGATGAGTATGAATAGTTGACAAAGTTCAAGGCTCGCTTGGTAGTAAAAGGCTTTGGGTAGAAGGAAGGAGTAGATTTTGATGAGATCTTGTCACCAGTTGTCAAGATGACTTCTATTAGAGTTATTTTGGGCATGGAAGCTAGCATGGATCTTGAGGTAGAGCAGTTAGACGTGAAAACGGCATTTCTTCATGGTGATTTGGAAGAATAAATATACATGGAGCAACTAGAAGGTTTCGAGGTTGAGGGGAAGGAGCACATGGTTTGAAAGTTGAAGAAAAATTTATATTGGTTGAAGCAAGTGCCAAGGCAATGGTACAAGAAATTTGACTCATTCATGGTAGGTCATGGGTAAAAGAGAACTGATGCAAATCCATATGTGTATATCCAGTGATTCACTGGAGGTAACTTCATAATTTTGTTGTTCTATGTTGATGATATGTTGATAGTGGGCTAAGACATTTCTATGATTCGCAAGTTGAAAGCAGATTTATCAAAGTCATATGATATGAAAGATTTAGGGTCAGCTAAGCAGATTTTGGGCATGGAGATTACTCGTGATAGGCAGGCAAATAAATTATGGCTGTCACAGGAGAGGTATGTTGAACAGGTGCTTGAAAGGTTCAACATGAAAGAAGCTAAGCCAGTAAGCAAGCTCACCTCTAGGCAATCATTTTAAGTTAAGCAGATTATTATGCCCAACTACACAAGTGGAGAAAGACAAGATGGTAGGTATCCCTTACTCATCAGCTATTACTAGTCTTATGTATGCCATGGTATTCACTCGCCCTGATATTGCACATGCAGTTGGTGTTGTTAGCAGATATCTTTCTAAACTTGGCAGAGAGCATTGGGAAGCTATTAAGTGGATACTTAAATATTTGAGGGGCACCTCAAAGTTGTGTTTGTGTTTTGGTGGATTAGGACCGATTTTGGTAGGTTACACAGATGCAGATTTGACAGGAGACTTATTTACATTTTCTGGGGAAGTTGTGTCATGGCAGTCCAAGTTACAGAAGTGTGTTACCTTATCCACCATATAATTTGAGTATATAGCTACAAATGAAGCTAGCAAGGAAATGTTATGGCTGCAAAGGTTCGATCAAGAGTTGGGTATGAAGCAAGAAAATTAGGTGGTGCATTGTGATAGTCAGAGTGCTATCCACTTGAGCAAATATTTAGTGTATCATCCTCACACTAAGCACATTGATCAGCGTTATCATTGGATTCAAGATGCAGTGTCAAAGAAGTATTTCCAGTTAAGAAAAATTCACACCAACAAGAATATTTCATATATGTTAACTAATGTTGTTCCCAAGCAGAAGCTGGAGTTTTGCATTAAGGCTGCTGGGATGGACTTCCATTGAGAAGTCATGGTACCCATCGTCTAGAGGGGAGATTGTTGAATATTCTAGACCATGTGACTTTTGGGTTGGAGATAGTTATTGTCTCTACATATTCCTATGCAAGTTTCTTGGAAGATTCATGAATGTGGAAGATTCATGAAGGAGTATTTATTGAAATAGTTGAGTGGAGCATCAATGAAGACATCTAGAGGTTTCCTCCTTGGCTAATATAAGGAGAGGGGTCATTTTCTCATTCTAATTCATCCAATCCAATCTCAATCTAAGAGAAACATATTCATCCAAGTAGAGAGTGAAGGGTGTCCACTTCAAGTTGAGAGTGTTGTAGCTGTTAGGTAGCAAAACAAGTGTGAAAGAGAGTTTCCTTAAAGTAATGTTCTTGAAGTTGTGTATCTCTTGTACCCACCTTATCATAGTGGAAGTTCTTATTGTTGCCACCCTGTGGACGTAGGCACCTTGTCGAACCACGTTATATCCGGTGTTCCCTTTCCTTTACTCCTTTACTTCTTTGCATGTAATCCTTTTGTCGTTGGAGTTATTATTTCCATTCTATTAACTTTCCCAACAGTTAGACCCTCAAAATCCAGTCCAAATCTACTTTGGATTCCCTGAAAACGGGTTAGGGACCACTAAGGTTAACTTTACATTAATAACGTTAACATCAATCCGAATCATACAACAAATTTCAACAATTGGAACCACTTATACTTTAGATTCATTTGATAAGCAATTATACAAAATTTTAACCATGTTGATAAATGCTTGGTCCACAAAAGTGGTGAAACATTTTAGATAAATACGTAGCATCGGAAAGAGCTTAAATGATAAAAGTGGTTAAATGATTTTTAAGCTGGCTGAAATTTATCAAGAAAAATATATTATTATTGACTTACAAGATGGGTGGTCTGGATTTTCAAGCTTAATATTTTAAGTAAGGTTGTTCAAATTTTTTTTTTTTTTAAATTAAACTTAAACATTAACGTTATTGAAGAAGTCTTGTACACATACAACCCTTCTAGTACCGAATCCAATTTTTAGCCATTTTAAGAGATTCTTTATAGGACCCAATTTTTGACTTCATCTCTACAAATAAATTGTTCAAATTTATAGGTCTCCATAAGTAGATTATTTCTACAAATTTTCAGCCAAATTAGAAATTCATTAAGGTACTGAACTAGATCAAATCAATAGAAAACAAAAATATCCAAGTTGAAGCATTTATGTCCATAATGGTAAATTGCAATCATGAATGCATTAGCTATATATTTAAAATTTGGTTGAAAATTTAAACAAGTGATCTGTTCATGGAGACTTAAAAACTAAATGATCTATTTACAAGATGTTATCCAAAAGTGAGTCCCACAAGCATTCCTTAAGATGATCGACGAAAATAAAAAGGGATCCCTTATTGTAAGGGCCCAATATAAGTATTGATACTCAAAAGAGCATGAGAGATGATATATACACATTTGAACTCTGATAACAAAATACACATGCAAACTGTACATATATGACATTATCGGCCATAATCTGCACCGACTGCAGTCCACCTCTCATTGTCGAAATGGCTATGCAAGTGTAACCCCCGGGAATGATGCAAGCCAACCTTCTGCCTGAGCCAAGCCTCAAGCCCAAATATGCTTTGATGTGCTGCCATGCCTGCTTAAAGTTGGCCTCTCAAAGAGGTCTGAAAGCATCAGACTGAAGCATACCAGCCCCACAAAACTGAGGTCAGCTCTCTCCTCACCTATTTAGAGTCTATGATCCGACTATGTGAGAATGTGGAGATTTGTATTGAATAATTTGTAGACTTTAATTACATGTTGAATCTGTTTTGGTTTGAGAATTAAAATTTGAGATATTAATTGTGGAGTTGATGTTATTCAAGGAGCAGGGTGGTTAAGTATAAGGGTGATTTTGTTTAGAAGTGTATATTGTGTTTTCTACAGTTTTAGGTTGTCTACTTTTAGGGAAAATGCTGCCAGATTTTCAATAGAACTTTTTGGAAAGTGGACCTCGCAGGACTACTTCGGGTTTCAAGGTGAAATAGTAAGAAGTGTGAATTCAGTTCATTTGATATCCTATGTGGGACAATTAATGTCTTCCCCCTGCGAGGGGGTAACTGTTTGGCGATGTATTGCCTGCCTTTATGGCCACCAAGCTCTGCCTTCAATGGTGGTTCTAGCGAGTCGTCTGAGGACCCTTGCTTGGCTGGTGAGGTGTATATTCCGGTGGCAATGCCTACAATATATTAGGTATAAATAGGTAAAATTGGAATTAAATTTACACAAAAATCAAAGGAGGGCCAAATACAAAATGTGGAGAAAAAAGCATTTGAGGAAGCATTAGAAAATTTCTTATACTTCTTCTCTTTCAATTGCCTACTGGGTTTTGATCTTTAAATTGTGTTCTTCACAATTTCATATTTGTTTGGTAGTCATTTTTTTAGTCTTGCCTATTTGATTGGTTGGCTGTTGTTTCTAGTGGCTTTCTCCTGGTACCTCACGCAGAATGCTATACAGCCTGGGGTACTGATCCAACTCCTAAATCCTAAACCAAGAACACAACGTTAGAGGGGTAAACCATGCCGAACGGTTTGGCTCTGTCCGATGCCTGAGTGAGGAACTGATATAAGTGGATCAAGTAA
This sequence comes from Rosa persica, assembly GCA_025331145.1. NCBI lineage: Eukaryota > Viridiplantae > Streptophyta > Magnoliopsida > Rosales > Rosaceae > Rosa > Rosa persica. The sequence goes on along the minus strand of WFKR01000003.1, from coordinate 37,751,772 downwards.
ATAGTGGATAAAGGAGTTCTTACCCGTCAAAGGTGGTTGTGCTGAAGCCTTTATACTCGAGCCTGGGGAAGGAGTTCCACGTCCTCTCAATATGGGACACAGGTTGTCCCTTTCATCAACCTTCTGTCATGTAATTAGATGGGCTGTGCTGGACAGGTCATGGATCCCGGATGTCCGGGGTGACACCATCAATGGGCTCCATCATGGTGGGTTGTGAACCCGGCCCATGGCACGGTATCAGGGTATCTCTACAGGCCCCAATTGATAGTGCCAAAACTATGTATTTGCTAGTATGTACAAGTCCCCTAAGTTCCCGGTCGAGATATTTCTTGGGTGGGGACTTGAAAGGTTTTGGCACAAGCGTGCCTGTAGGGAGTCCCCCAAGTACGCGTTCAAGAGATGTATCGAGCGGGTTGTTCGGCAAGGGGATTGAAAGCTATGAGTCTCGTACCTGATGAGGGTATAATGGCCTTGGGCCTCCAGTATCCGATAGAAGGGTATGGCTTTGGGACTCCGGTACCCGATGAGGGTATTTATGGCCCAGGGCCTCCGGTATTCTATGAAGGGGTATGGCCTTGGGCCTCTGGTACTCGATGAGGGTATTTATGGCCTAGGGCCTCCGGTATCTTGTAAAAATGTATGGCCTTGGGCCTCCGGTACCCGATGAAGGTTGGGCTGACTCGTATACTGAGTGGAGTAGATAGCCTCGAGGCCTCGTGTACCCGATGAGGTGAGTGAGCCATGAATCCGGTGGGTTTAAGAGCTTTGGAGTCTTATACCCGATGAGGGTATTTATAGCCTAGGGCCTCTGGTATCCTATGAAGGTGTATGGTCTTAGGCCTCCGGTACCCGATGGGGGTTGAACTGACTCATATACCTAGTAGAGTAGATAGGCTCGAGGCCTTGTATACCCGACGAGGTAAGTGAACCATGATCCCAGTGGATTGAAAGCTATGAAGTCTCATACCTGATGAGGATATAATGGCCTTGGGCCTCCGGTACCTGATGAAGGGGTATGGCTTTGGGGCTCTGGTACCCGATGAGGGTATTTATGGCCTAGGGCCTCCGGTATCCTGTGAAAGTGTATGGCCTTGGGCCTCCAGTATCCGATGAGGGTTGGGCTGACTAGTATACCTAGTGGAGTAGATAGGTTCGAAGCCTTACGTACCTGATGAGCTGAGTGAGCCATGATCCCGGTGGGATTGAGAGCTATGGAGTGTCGTACCCGATGAGGGTATAATGGCCTTGCGCCTCCGGTATCCTGTGAAGGTGTATGGCCTTGGGCCTCTGGTATCCGATGAGGGTTGGGTTGACTCGTATACCTAGTGGAGTAGATAGGTTCGAGACCTTGCGTACCTGATGAGATGAGTGAGCCATGATCCCAGTGGGATTGAGAGTTATGAGTCTAGTACCCGATGAGGTGTATTTATGGCCTAGGGCCTTGGATACCCAATGAGGGTTGGTCGTGCATGTTAACCACGTGGGGCGTGAGTAGTGGGTGTGTAATAAATGCCCGTCCCATCGACTGACGGTTTCGGGGCGTGGTAAGGCGTGGAGAGATATGAGGGACACGTGTAGTGATCCAATGGTTGAAGGCTTTTCGTCTTCAACGGCTGTGATTGATCTTGTGTTGAATTTAAGAGGGAAACCGACTGTTTCCCCTCTTACTATTTGTGGGTTTTTGAAAAGCCACTGGAAAATCCTTTTCTTCCTTCTGTTGCTATCGCTGTGAAGAGGAGAGATGAAGGATTTGAAGCGCAATCTTGGGGAAAGCTTGGCTGGACTAGCGACTGAGGAAAATAGAGGTAAGGAATCTCGGTTATGGTTTTGGCACAAATTGATATGCTGTTGGTGTTTGGGGGTTTTTGTTTTGCGGTTTTTGGATTTGTGGTTTTGTGTAGGATTTGCGTTTCTTTGATTTTGTTTATTGCATTAGAGTTGTTCAAGATGAATTGTATGCCACAATGGGTAGAAATTACTAGTTCGTGATTTGGTATTTCTGTGTGTGTGGGTGTTTTTGTTGGACTTTCTGGGTTAGGCTTTGATTTTCTAGGTTTCAGAATTGGGAATGATCCGAGCTTCGTCCATTTTGTAGATCTAAACTTTGGCTAATCCTTGTGTTTTTGCTTCTAGATTTCGAATTTGAGGCCCAGATTAACATAGTTCTAGGATGGAATCGGAAATCAAGGCCGGGGATGCGAGATCGACGTATCAATCTTCCACGAGACAAGCGGAGGCAGATATTGATGGATACTTGGGTCACAGTAGTACCCATATAGGGTTAGCAAAAAATACAGGATCTTCGATTGGGGTGGCCTCGGAGAGTAGTGAGGGTACCGATGGAGATGAAAGTGAGGACGATGTTGGGGAGGCGCAAGTAGTCATGGTAGGTATTCCCGAGTGTATACCCAAACCTAGCTACATCTTAGCAGACGGGACTGTGTACGACGAGCCCGGGTGAAGTATGACAATGAAGGAGATCATTGCCATGAGGCTGAAGTGGGGAATACTGGACGAGGTAGCACTTAGGCCTCTCAAGGATGGGGAGCTGGTAGCGAATCCTCCCTCGGGATGGGTGGCGCTGCACGAGAACCGGTTCAACCAAGGGCTGTCATTACCCCTGCCCAGGGCAGTTGACTCCGAATGCACTTTGCCAAATTTTTAGTATGATGGCCATATAGGACTTGTGCTAGCAAGGGTGGCCTTCTATAAACGAATTCCGAGCCGTGTACCGGGTCCTATACTCGAGGAAACATGCTTGTCAAGGTACAGTGACGTTTTCCGCTCGGGACTACGAGCCCGTGGTGATCGATATGCCCACTTCTCAAAGCAAAAGGTGGAGGAATAAAGTATTTCTTGCTGGAGGGTGGTGGCGGATTAAAAATAAGAAGTGGCACTTTACGGGTACCTTTTAGGCTATCGGGGATCAGTCCTATTCATTGTCTGAGGTGGAGAGAAAAAGGATAGCCTGGGTATACGCTGTATGGAGTGAAGAGGAGAGTTCTTATAGATTCATCCGGTACTACATACTAGATAGGCTAGGGCTAGGAAGACTCCCTAGTGAGGCTGATTTATCTGTTAATGCATACATGTGTAGATGTATACCTTGTTTTCTGATGAATAACTTTCAAATTGTTTGCTGTGATAGCACCGAAGAGGAAGCCCAGGAAAGATAAGGAAGACGATAAGGTGGATGACAACCAGTTGATGGAAATGCTGATGAGCCAAGGAGAAGATGCCCTTCACATTAACGTTGATTTGACATCGAAGGCTACCGGTCAATCTGTTGAAGAAACTCTGCTGGAGATAAGTGACGAAGGGTACTTGAACCCTGATCCTGAGACCCCCACTACCCAGGTCAAGCAAGTTGCTCCAGGGAACATGGTCACTATCGTGGATACCGGAAGAAGAAAGGCGCCGGCCTCTGGCTCTCTCTCATCTCTGTCCGGTGGGTCTGCTGGAAGTGATGAAGTCCTGCTTCCTCGTGAGAAAAGAAGGTTCCATAGGCTTTGCCACCGGAGCGGGGATAAGCAGGAGGTGACCTATACCGGTCGGGATGTTAAGGAGATGGGGCCGAAGAGGCAGAAGAAAAGTCATCCGGGACCGGAATCATCGCCTTGGCTTGTCCTATTGTGTTCTGCCATACCGGTAGTCCCCAAGAAGCAGATCAAGCAGCTGTTGAGCGAGTACGGGGTTGCCGATGAGAAGTTCTTGCGTTCGATGCTCGCCGATCTCAAAGACATCCACCTCGACCAGGTACAGGCGAAGGATAACTCTCCTAAGAAGAATCATCGGATTTCCCGGGAATCCATGATGCGGGTACTGGTAGTTCTATATTGTACTATTTTGATAACTTATTTGGAACTGTTTGTACACTAACGAGGTGTTGCAGACACTATTCAATGTATACGCGATCGATGCTAGTGAGGAAGATACTCACTTAAAGCAAGTGGTTAGCAATCTCTCCAGGCAAGTAAAGTATCTTCATGGGGAGAAGGCAAAGTTGGAGAAGGAGCGGGAATCCTTGAAGAAGAAGATAGAGTCCTTAACTGCTAAGGTAGCGAGCTGGAGGCGGTGGAGAAAAGGATCGTGGGGCTTGAGGCTGAACTGTTGGACGCAAGAGGTGTGATGGAGAGTGCCCGGGACTCTGAGAAAGAAGCTGCAGAATCTGCCAAGTCATGGAAGGCGAAAGCGGAGCATCTGGAGGAACAAATTCCTATTGAAAGGCAGGACGCCGTTGCCGTTGCTTAGTTTAAGTGTTTTGTTCTTGCTAGTGTTTTGTTCTTGCATCACTTATTATTGGAATAGAGTAAATGACAATAGCTGCGTCTCGGAGACGCCTGTTGTCTAACGTTAAAAAAATGCAAGAAATGGTATGAGTAATTCATTTTTCCATTCAATTACCACATGGTGGTTTAGTACAACATAAGTACCTGATGGGTAGCTTGCCATAGCTGGATGGTCAAAAAGCAAAAGCTAGGACAAGATGCTGCGGGAGCTACTTGTAATAGTACCGGAGACATTGTGTAGTCCACTGATGTCGTGAAACGACTCTGTCCATGTCTCGGATGTAGAAGGTCACGGGGCGTACCTCCTCGACGATCTCGTAAGGGCTTGTTGAGGAGGGATCCAGTCGCCAGGGTTCAGGATAAACCTATTTCATGACCCAGTCCCCTAACTTAAGTGTTCGGGAATGTACCTTTGTGTCGTAATAACAAGCTATCCTCCTCTTGTTTGAGAGATTATGCATGTGCGCCACATCCTTTCGTTCTTCGATCAAATCAGCATCGAGCTGTAGGCCCTCTGTTGGTACCTGCATCGAAGTATTCGATCCTGGGACTTTGTACTTGTGTTTCAATGGGGAGAACAGCCTCAGACCCAAAATCTATGCAGAAAGGGGTCTCACCGGTAGCCGCTGTCCCCATGGTCCTGATAGCTTATAATACCTCCGGGAGCTTAGAAGCCCAAAAGCCCTTGGCCTCATCGAGCTTTTTCTTCAGGATCTTCTTGATTATCTTGTTGACAGCCTCGACTTGACCATTGGTCTAGGGGTGAGCCGGGGACGCGTATACAATTCTAGTGCCCAAGTTCTCGGTGTAAGCCCTAAGATCATCATTGTCAAACTGGGTCCCGTCGTTCGTGATAATGATGTCCGGGACTCTAAATATGCAGTAAATGTTTTTCCATAGGAAGTTCTTTACCTTCTCGGTGGTGAGAGCGACGAGAAGTTCTGCTTCTACCCACTTGGTTTGGTAGTCAATGGCTACAATGGCATATTTGAATTGCCCCACTACTGTGAGAAGCTTACCCATCAGGTCCAGGCCCCATTGGCAGAAAGGCCAGGGTGCAATGAGTATGGAGAGTGTAATAGGTGGTGCCCTAGGGATGTTAGCATACATTTGGCACTTGTGGCAAGAGCTTGATATAGTTTCCGCTAGGGCCGACATGGTTGGTCAGAAGTAACCAGCCCTCAAGGTCTTGTGTGTGAGAGACCGGGCCCCCGCATGGTTGCCGCATACCCCATCGTGTATATCCTTCATTATCTTGTGACCGTCCTCCGGTATCACACACTTCAAGTTGGGGAAGCAATGATCTCTTATGTATAATTTTCGGTTCATAATTGTGTATCGGGCTGACTGCAATTGGAGCCGCCTGGCTTCCACCTTATCGTCCGGGGTCAGATCATCAACCATGTACTTCAAGATTGGATCCATCCAGGAAGCAGTGTGGTCCACTGTGATTATTTCTGATACCGTTTTAGAAAAGCTAAGCTTCTCTAGTACTGCGACCTTGGTAGATCCGTAAGCGGGACTGGGGGAGGTTGTAGTAATTTTAGCAAGGGCATCTGCTTTGTCATTTTTTGCCTTGGGTATTTGAGTTATGATGTAGGAGGTGAATCGATGAACCAATGCCCGGGCTAGGGGCTGATAAGATGATATGTGGGGCTTCTTTGCTTCAAAGTTACCGCTGACCTGGTTCACAACCAGCTGGGAATCGTTGAAGATATGAAGATGCTGGACGCCCAATTCTCGAGAAATCTGTAAACCTACTATAAGTGCCTCGTACTCTTTTGCATTGTTGGATGCCTTAAAGGCGAACTTGAGGGAGTACTCGTAGACTTGACCCTCCGGGCTGACTAACAAAATGCCGACTCCACTCGTCTTTTTATTAGAAGAGCCATCTACGTACAATTACCAAGCACTGGGTGGTCGTGGGTCCGGGGTCGGTGGTTTAGGAGTTCCTGGAGGTGCATCATGAGAGGTTCCCGGTTGTATATCATGAGGAGTTCCCGCAGGTGTATCAAGAGGGGGATGAGTTCAGAAATGAAATTCGTTGCTGCCTGACCTTGATAGCTGTCTGAGGTTGGTACTTGATATTGAACTCTCCCATCTCAATGGCCCACTTAATCAGTCTTCCCGATGTCTCTGGCCTCTGTAAAACCTGTCTTAATGGGTGATTAGTGAAAACAGTAATCGGGTGTGCCTGGAAATAGTGTTTGAGTTTCCTGGCCGATACGAGGAGGGCCAAGCTATCTTCTCAATGTCCGGTACCTAGACTCTGCGCTAGTGTAACCTTTCCCTGCGTAGTACATCGGGTACTCGCAATCGGAGTCCCGCTTGATCAAGGCGGAGCTTACGGCAATTGAAGATGCTGCGAGATATATGTAAAGCATTTCTCCGGGAATAGGCTTGTATAGTAGAGGTACCGCTTGTAAGTATGCGCCTTTAGGCCGAGAAAAGCAGCTTCGTGCTCGGTGGTCCAGGCTATTAACTCAACGTGTTGGGTTTTCAAGAGCTTGAAGAAAGGAGTACATTTGTCAGTGAGTCTTGGAATGAACAGTGACAGAGAGGCTACCTTACCAGTAAGGGATTGGACCACGTTCCTGTAAGTAGGAGATACCATGTCTAATATAGCATGCACCTTATCCGGGTTTGCCTCGATTGCCCTGTGGCTGATGATGTACCCGAGGAACTTTCCCACTTCAACCCCAAAGATGCACTTCTGTGGGTTAAGCTGCATATCATTGCGTAATATGATGGCAAAGGCAATTGATAAGTTGGTTACGTGGTCCTCGGTGGTTAGAATTTTGACCAGCATGTCATCCATGTATACCTCCATTAGAGTACGGACAACCTCTGCGAACATGGAGTTGACGAGTCACTAATAAGTGGCACCTGCATTTTTTAATCCGAAAGGCATGACCTGGTAACAATAAAGGCCTTTGTCTGTGGTGAAGGCGGTGTGCTCCTCATCACCGGGGTTCATCCGAATTTGGTTATACACGCTTAATGCATCCATGAAGCTGAGTAACTGGAACCCAGCAGTGGAGTCAATTAATTGGTCCATTCGTGGGAGCGGGAAACTATTTTTAGGGCATGCTCGGTTGAGATTTGTGTAGTCTACACACATGCGCCATGATCCAGGTGTTTTCTTTGGTACCATGACCACGTTAGCCAACCATCAGCGATACGTCACTTCCCTGACAAAGTTGATGGCCATCAACTTCTTTACCTCAACTTGGATAGCCCGGTACTTATCTTGTGTGCAGGCCCTGTGCTTTTGTCTTACTAGTGCCAAGAGAGGAATAATGCTAAGGCTGTGCATGGCTATGTTGGTTGGTATACCGGGTATATCCTTATATGACCAAGCGAAAGCAGATGCATTTGAGCGAAGGAAAGAGATGAGGTTCTCCCGTATAGCAGGGGTCAACTCATAACCGCTAGACCTGATGATGAATCTTTGTTTCTCTTGCTTGAGTTATGGGGTGATCGATCCTGATCATGGGCCCACTCCCTTATTCGTGGCTCATCCCTGACCACCGGGGCTGGGGGTGGGGAACCTTAGCTCTGGTCTGACATTATCCCTATACGTTTTGAATTTGACTTGAGCGTGCCTGATGGCTGTAGCCATCAACTCGTCTAAGCTACTCGGGGGGGGGGGGGGGGGGGGGGGGTGATGGTTAATCCCGTATAGAAACTCCCCTCGCCTTAGGTCCCTCCTAAAAGCCAGCTCAGCTAGTTTCCTTGTTAAGGTCCCGGCTCTTTGCGGTAGCCGCCTGCCATCGGTTAACGAAAGACTTCAAAGTTTCATTCTTCCCCTGTTGAATCTTTAGCAGCCCCTTTAGGGTATGTATCCCATCAGTAAGCAAGATGAATCGAGCTACAAATTTGTCAGCGAGCTCCTTAAAATTCCCTACAGAATAGGCCGGCAGTTCGTAGACAATGTCTCCTGGAACATATTACAACACACCTCATTTGTGTATCCTTGGCGCTAGTTTGTGAGCGGAAAGCCTGTAGGTGCTGGTACGGGTCCCCAACTCTCGTATAGTCAATCTTCAGTGGCTTTGATATTTTTTGAATGGTGCCTCTAACCTTTTGGGTGAAAGGACCCGGACGGTCTTCGTAAGTGGTCATGGGTCACCAGGTGTCCCTATTCTCTGCTGCCTCTACCCTTGCCTGAAGGGCATGCAAGGAGTTGCTCATTTGTAAGAGTAACGCCGCGTTTGGATCAGTTACCGATGGGTCACTTTAAGCTGGCTGTGGTAATGGTGGTGGCGGCAAATGCTTCAGGCTTTCCGGGAATAAGTCTACTGGTACCTGGATCCGGTGACCGCTTCCCGTGGACGGGGTTAGAGCGAGGCCGGTGCCTCCCGTAATTGGGGCAGCATTTACATCTGTTACTACCTGGGATGCTCTAGCTAGGGCTTGGGTGAGTGCCTCATTATGCTGGCGCCTTCTGTCCAGTGCCCGGGGCAGTGTGGTGTTTTCATCCTCCAGCTCCTGCAGTCTCTGTTGTGAAAGGAGGTTTGTTTCCCTATCGATTCTTTGTTGTTCCCGATCGATCCTGGCTTGTTCCAGGAAGGCTGCGATATCAGCTCGCATAGACTCCAGCTCTAATACCGGGGCTACTTGGTTCTATATGACCGGTGGATCTGTGTTCTGCTGGTCCAAGGATCCAAGACCATGCACTTCTGCCCCCTCCTGCAGTATCTTCTGGCTCAGTCATGGTTCGGTTCCCCTATTTGGCGAGCTAATGCTTCTAGTGGCTTTCTCCGGGTACCTCACGCAGAATGCTATACTGCCTGGGGTACCGATCCAACTCCTAAATCCTGAACCAAGAACACAACGTTAGAAGGGTAAACCGTGCCGGACGGTTTACGCCTCTCCGATGCTTGAGTGAGGAACTGATATAAGTGGATCAAGTAAATAGTGGATAAAGGATTTCTTACCCGTCAAAGGTGGTTGTGTTGATGCCTTTATACTCGAGCCTGGGGAAGGAGTTCCACGTCCTCTCAATGTGGGACGCAGGTTGTCCCTTTCATCAACCTTCTGTCATGTAATTAGATGGGCTGTGCTGGATAGGTCGCAGGCCTCGGATGTCCGAGGTGACACCATCAATGGGCTCGGTCATGGTGGGTTGTGAACCCGGCCTATGGCACGGTATCAGGGTATCTCTACGTGCCCCAGTTGATAGTACCAAACCTGTTTATTTGCTAAGTATGTACAGCTGTGGATCTAAAGCTAGAATCCATCATTCATCATCACCATCTTGGAGAATTGTCTTGAGCTTATTAAAGGACAGAGGGACAATAGGGTCTTCAGCGATGTCTTGTATTGATTGACAACGGCAATTACCTTTAATTTTAGGCCTTATTGTTAATTCTGAAATCTGAACAATGAACAATTGATGGGATTTTTTTTTTCTTTCCTCTCTGGCTGCTCTGGGTGACCGATACCCATTTGAAAATTGTATAAAGATCAAGACAAAATGGGTATTGGGGATAATGGAAAATTATGGTTCTTTGTTGGTGGTAAGAGATGGGAGAGCTACATCAGAAAAGAATAAAGAATTTTGGTTTTGATTTTGATTTAGGAAAACATTTTTTCATTGATTGTATGAACAGAATGAATCGGCCACTTGGCGCTTCAGTGACATATATGGCTTTGCTTCTAAAGGAGATCGAAATATCACTTGGTCTGTTATTGAAACCCTATCGCGGGAAAATTGTCCCCTCCCTTGGTTAATGGCTGGTGACTTTAGTGAAGTTTGGTGCAAGAATGAAAAATCTCGTGGCATACCACGAGCTAGTTCTGCAATGCATCTCTTTCAAACAATAATAATGAATGCAGGTTTGAATGATATGGGATTTGTAGGCTGCAGGTTTACATGGTCCAATAAGTTTGCAAAGGAAAGGCTGGATCGGGAATTCCAATCCACATAGTGGAGAGATAGGTACCCTTTCAGTCGTGTGATTACTCTGCCTCCTTCGGACTCTGACCATAATCCCCTTCTTGTGGAAGTCAAAGCACAACATAGTCCACCAAGATGCTGCCATAGAAGATTTCGTTTTGAAGAAAGTTGGTTTGACGAAGCATAATGCCATAAGATTATCCAAGAAAAATTGGGCTAAGCCTCTAATTGGGAACGCTCTCCACCAACTTGGTACAAAAATTCAAACTGCTGGCAAGCAATTAATGCAGTGGCACCAGATTGATATGCAAGAGCAGAGGATGGAATTAAAGGCAGTTCAAGAGAAGCTTTTTGATATCATGAAACAGCCCTTCTCCTCATAACAGTATGAAGAAAAACGCCTTCTCCATGTCAAACAGGAGTCATTTTCTTGCCCTTCAACAGAAATATTGGAGACAGCGATCAAGGGCTTTATGGCTTCGAGAGGGGGACAGGAACTCTTCACACTTCCATAGGAAGGCATCCAATAGAAGAAATAAAAGTACAATCAGGGGCCTTCTAAATGTCGCAGGTGAATGGCAAACTGAACTTGTCGTACTTAAGCAGATGATGGTTGAATATTATGAGCATGTATTCAAGATTGAAACAGTCAATGATTTCGGCAAAGAAAGGTGACTTGCTCTCCAATTCTCATGCAAATTTCTTATTGGCCGAATAAAGCAATCAAAGAGAAATCCTAGGAAACCATAGCCCTTGCCATTCACTATATAAACGCACAAACACTTCCCCTTCTCTTCCAAGTTTCGGCAAGGATTCCAAAGTTCAAGGCCGTGAGCATCCATTCTCTCCATTCAATCCTTGTCGTGATCCTCATCCATTTCACAACCTTTTGAAGCTTCTTACGTCCTTGAAGATCAAAAAGTGTAACCATGAACACCTTATTTTGTTTTCGGTTTTGGATTGTAAACTATTTTACGTTTTATATAAAATTGCGATTCCGTTTTCTTATTTGGTTCTTTAATTTGCGATTTCTATGGATGATGAAGTGTTAAGTTTAGATATGTAGTTTTTGATGTGAAGACCCAAAATTTCATTTAAATAAATATATGTAATTCAATATTTGTTCAATAATATGAATTATGAATTTTGGGTTTACTTCGTATGTCGTTGTATGAGGAGAGGGGTTTTGGACGAATTTTATTTTCAAAACGAACGTTATTTAGGGGTTCGTGAAAATTAACTTTTTATATGTTCGAAATTTGAAAAAATTCCTTCATGAAAGTTGTAGAACTCGTCGATACGATCTCGTGCATATGTGGAACACAATATTCGGAGTTTTTATGAATAAATTATGAATATTTGAAAATTAAAATTTTTCTATAAATATCAAGAAAATCTAGGTTTTTTCATTAAGGACGAAAAATCTCATTTTTGCGGAATAGTCCCTCAGCCTTCTCTCTCTCTCTCTCTCCCATGCGTAGCCCCCCTGCCTTCGTACCGAGCCGCCCAGCCGCCTGGTGCCCTCGCCTCGCTCTGCCGCCGCCCCAGGAGCTAGATCGAAGCTCCTCACTAAGCCCAAAACCCGACCCGGCTGGAAATTGATTTTTCCGGCGTTGCACGGGCCGATCCTTCCCATTTTTGTGATCAACTCTTCCTCCTGATTATCCTCATATCCTCCTTGCATGATGATTTTGAGTGTGGAGTTAAAGATCGAGATTTGAAGTTTTTGATGGCTATGATTCAATCTGGAAACTGATTAGAGGGCCAAGAGTAATCCAACTTCAAAGCTCGATCTAGGACGATTTGGACATTGTCTCGAAAAAAGTAAGGTATTAAAGTTGTTCATAATTTCATTTTGTAGAAGTTTGTAGTTGACGACTTTTGCATCGGAGGTGGTTGACCGGCGTTGATCGCCATCTGACCGCCGCGTGTGGCGGCACATCAGACCATATTTTAAGTTTATTTTATCTGGATGTTGATCTATACATCCTTTCGAGCGTTTTGATATATTACAAGGTATTTTAGAAAAAGTTGATAAATAGTGGATTTACGTTTTGACGTTACTATTTACGGTTTTTACGTTTTATCTTCGGTTTACAATCTATGGAGTTCAAACCATCGGTTTTGCTTCAAATTTTAATATGTTGATCGTTTGACTGTCCCGATGACTTTGTGATGTCACGGGTGAAGATCCGACCGTTAGATCTTCGCATAATTGTAAAACAGTGATTCGGGAGGCGATTCGTGAAGATCCATCCATCGGATTTTCGTATAATCTGACCGTTGGACTCATCGTTTAAATTCGATCCGACCGTTGGATCATTTTTATTTTAGAATCTGACCGTTGAATCGTCATTTAAGTTAATTTCGTGCTTCGTTTACTAAGCAAAGACCATACTTGATTAGGTACTTGACGCTTTGAGTTGACGAGCATTTGCATCATTGTGATTTTGATTTATAGAAGAGCTGGACTAGAGGTGAGTAAATAGCACATGGTTCATTTACGAACCGAAATTTAGTGATTTATATTGAATTATGAATGTGTGGAAATTGTTTATGAAAATAAAGATTTGTTTGAAATAATATGAACTTGATCGACTATGATTCATAGGGCTGCGGCTCATAGGTAACAAAATGAATTTAAGTATAAATTGAATTTTGTTTTAATGCATGTGAACTATAGATGGTATTAGTAGGCATTTCTGCGTGAATGTCTATGTATATATATTATTTATGTGATGATATATATTTATTGATGGATTGTGTTGAGGAAACAATATGCATGATTGTGTTGCTATTATTGTTTGGATGTTTACTTTTCGTGAACGATATGTTGAGAGAGGTGTTGAGTTTTATTGTTTGAGAAACAATAAATTGTTTTGATATGTGGAGATCAATAGGTCACGAGTGTGACCATGGCATACTATCAGTGAACCATGCTCTTGTACCGGGCTAGTGGTTACTAATAGCATTATAATCGTGAACCACGCTCTCGCGCTGGTTTGGTGGTTGCAATCAGTTAGAGCTCTAATTTGTCTGCCAAATGTGAGTGGTCATATGAGGGTAACGTTGAGGTTACTTGGGACTTATAAGTATGAGTTTCAAAAGAGAGTCTTGAGATTATTCATTCCTTTATATTTTAGGATATTTTGGAGTTACCTTGTGTGTTTATTTATTAACTTAAATTGTGCAATCTCTAAATTTACTCATACGGGTTTTGTGTTGTTGCAATCCTGGTACACTATCCAAATGGTGTAACAGATAATCCTGCAGATCAAGAGAACCAGGGCGGTGATTGAGCGGTTTAATGTAGTAGTATTTGATTTATCGCATTTGTTTTTGTGAGGTTTGTTATGCTCATTCTTTACTATTTTAAGTTGGTGAGAGTGTGCTGTAACAAATAATTTGAAGATTCAGTTTTCGTATTGTTGAGTGGGCGATGTGTGGTTGTTTATGAACAAAATTCAGGACGTTTATTTGATTAAGTTGTTCAATTCATGTTTCGGATTTGAATTTGTTATTCAAAATTCGGGGCGTGACATTCGTATACTATGAAGCATGATTTAGGTTTTAGGTTTTTGAATTGAAAATTGCAATTTCTATATGTTCTTGCATGATTGTGGAAAACCCAAAATTATTTAGATAAATTAACAATGAGTTTTGCATGCTTGATTAGCGTTCTAACTTGTGTTCTTAGCTTGAATTGATCAAACTTCCAATATGCTTAATGCATTAAAATTGTTTTTGTTAGTGATTAGCTACCACTAGTAATTGCATGTAGGGTTAACTATGGTGCATTCATCTAGTTAATTTAATTAAGAGAAGTAAAGAGAACTTTGTACGCATTCATCTTTGTTCTTAATTGATTCTATGCTTTGACATATTTTGATTCGTGATTAGACATTTGAAACCTTACCAACGTGTTAATAGTAGTTAATTTTATCTAAAAATAGTTCCATTCATTTATCTCTACTTGATTATGTGTTTTGATGTGTTACATGTATATAATTAGTTGTTAAATTAGAAAATAAAATCTGAAAATCCCCTTTTTATGTGTAAATCGTAAATATTGTTTATAATATATAGTTTTGTTTGGTCTAACGTTTTATTTTTCAGGAATTAATAAGGCCCTAATCTCCAGTTGAGACAATACCCTACTTACTCTTACTACATTGATAGGGTTTTAAATTGAGCACCAACTTTGTGCAGGTCACTTCTTCTAATCACAGTTGCATAAATTAGGAAGATATGAAGTACCGGATTTACACCTTGAAAGTGAATGGGCTTAGTGTTTTTACTATTGCTTAAATGTCCAGGTACCATTTTGATATTTCTCCAAAACATAGGTATGAAAGTTAATAGTCTCAAAAAGTTCAGACACTGTTTGATCACAGCCATTTGTGACATGTGCAAATGGTACGCATCACTAACTTCCGAAAATTTTTGGTACCATTTGTGATAATAAGCCCCTTCTATTATGAAACATAGAATGATGTTTTCAAATAGTTCACATGTAATACCTCGAAAATTCGTTATTAATTTCTAAAAATTTTCAGAAATTAATAAAGTGTTCATTTGTACGATTTCGTGGTTCGAAGGTGGAGCGAAAGTGTTTCAGATGAATAATTACTCGAAACGTTTTATTTTTAAGGGATCAAAGAGTTGTCCTTTTATTCATTGAGTTTCTGAGAAAACATCCTTCACAAAAGTTGTAGAGCACGTCGATACGAGTTCGTGCACATATGGAACTCGAAAACCAAAGTTCATATGAAGAAGTTATGGTTAATAGAAAAGGTTTCTAAATTTAGTATAAATGGAGAATTTCCGAAAATAAAATCAGAATTTCCATTTTTAGAAACTTTCAGAAAAGTTCTGGATGTCTCTTTCTCTCAGCCAACCCCGACCCCCTAAGAAACCCTTCGATTCGACCCGGTCGAAACTTTAGATTCTGGCAACCTATGACCGCGGACCAGGCCCTGACCGACTCGTTGGACCCTCCTCTTCCTACCAATGGCAGCACCTTACTCTGACTTGCACCATAGATGGAGATCAAACAACGGAAATGGTAGTGGTGGTGGACCTGAACCCATCTCAGTTTTTCAACGACTTCATGGTTTGAAACCGGTCATGTAATGACGCTCTCCTCCTCTAGATCACAGCCATGGCAGCCTTGAAACACGATTCGAAGTATGGTGGCCGGAATCACGACTTGAAGTTCAACGGTGTAGAGTTCTCGAGTTGTTCAAGCGTGATCTTGGCTAAATCGGTCTTAGTTCGAGGTATGAAGGTTGTTTCTTGTAGTATTAACTCCATTTTGGACGGTTGGATTGTTGTAATTTTGAGTTTGGCCAATGACGGTGAGCCACTGCCTGTGGTGGCACATGGTGGCATTTTCGGCCATGTCAGGGGCATTTTCTGGTTTTACATATCATCTACTCGTCGATACGAACATTTTGATATATAAACGTAATTTTTGGAGATTGTATGAATTTGTTAGGGTTTTTATCGTTTTCGATTGTCTCAGTTTTCCATCCGTGAGGATCCGGCTATCCGATTGACTTGTAGTTTTGATATTTTGATTTTATAAGTGTTTTGGAGACTTTGGGTGGTCTCGGATGAAGTTTCGCCTCGATTGGCATCACTTTTGGATTTTGGATTGTTTCGGGAGTTTCAGAATTTAATTGTTTTCTGTGATTCGTGTACTGAATCGAGGCTGTACTTTCTTTACGTGATTGATAGTGCGTCCGATAATTTATCTTGGTTGTTAGAGAAGAGCAGCTGGAATTAGAGATGAGTAAATCTCACATGGTTCGTTTATGAACTGAATTATATTATTATCAGTTTAATCGCTAAATCGTGAAATTGTTTTATGAAAATAAAGATTTGTTTTTAAATAATATGAACTTGTTCGGCAATGGTTCATGGGTAAGTAAAATGAAATTTTAAGTATAAAAATGATTTTCTCGAGTTTTACGATTGTGAACTATAGTTGTTATTAGTGGCATTCCTGAGTGAATGACTATGTATATATATATTTACGTGGAATATATATATGGATGGTGTGACCTTATGAGAAGTATAATAATTGTGATTTTATTCGGATTATTATTTTGAGCATTTACTCTTCTCAGGATGTGATTGTGTTAAAGAGTATCTTGGGTTGGGTGTAATATTTTGAGTCATGTGGACTTTATAAATGTTTTCGGTCTGAGGACCTATTGTCACAGTGGTGATTGAGTTGAGTGTAACATTTTGAGTCATGTGGACTTTTAAATGTTTTGGTCTAAGGACCTTTTGTCACATTGGTAATGAGACAAGTATATCGGATGCCATAACCTTGGCCAGGTGATGGGTTACAATTCAATTAGAGCTCTAGTTTGTCTGCCAGTGTACTGCTTGGGGGATAAGTTTGGGTTATCATGCTCATGAGTACATTATACTGTTTGGGGGATAACTCTGTGTTATCATGCTCATGAGTATATATTTATAAAAAAGAGTTTCAAGTGGTTTCTTTCTTTTATTGTCCGATGAGTGACTTGATCTTCATATTATAGTGTGGGTTGAAATAATATGATGTTATCACTTTAGTGATATATATTACCCTTAAGAGGTAAGGTTGTCGAGTTTTGAAAACAAGTCAATTTTGTGAGATCGTTTATTTGGAGTTGAAGGGTGATTTCTTGGTTTTTGCATGAGTTGTTTGATTTCTTTATCTATTTTCCTTTTTCATTTCTATTGTTTGATTTCTCTATTTTATTTCTTTTTTCATTCTATTGTTGATTTGTAAGTAATCTCCTGAACTAAACCATATGCATGGATTACTATGATTTCTTTTGTTTGATTTTAATGTGATCACCTGAACTAAACTATATGCAAGGATTACTATGATTTCTATTTTCATTTGTGTGCTTTTTGGTGATCTCCTAAACTAAAATATATGCAGGGATTACCGGCTTTCATTTATGAATGATTTCATTTGTCACGGTAGTGGCATTTGTGTTCCTTAAAAAGAAAAGGATTTTGATGTTAGAATTAACCAATGTGTTGATTTGTTGTCCTCATGTCGGAAAGACGTTTTTGTGGTTATTTAGGTTTACTCATATGAGCTTGCAAAAGCTTACTGAGTTTGTTACTTCAACCCGGTACACTATTCCATGGTGTAGGGGTTGTTGTGCAGGTCAGATTAACTGTTGTCAAAGCTAAGGTTTTGTTGCTATCGTAGCTTGGACGTAGAAGGGTACTTTGGTTTTAGTCTTCCACCGGGTAGTGAGTGTGTGGGTGGGTTTATTTATTGAATTGTTATTCAGTTTAGTTTGTAAACGATATGATGTAATATGTGACTCCAAAGAATGAGTCGGTATTGACATTGTGAGCTCGGTTTGTTTAGTTGCTTAGTTTAAATAAAAAAAATTTCTAAGTGCTCTAGGTGATTGTTAAGTTATCGCGTTTCGGATTTGAATTTCTTTATTCGAAATTCGGGGTGTGACATCACATAAAAAAAAACATTATGAACAAAAAGGTTTTGAGTAAAGTAAGGAAATTTTGATATTGATGTTGTTTTAATTTACCTAGTTGTTGATTTATATGAATTGGTCTCAAGTCACTCATGTGCTACTCATAGAATATATTGTTGGAAATTTTATCTTAAATTTCAATTAAATATGAATGAAAATATAATTCATCTTGATTTTTCAAATTGAAAAGTTACATGTCTTTATTTCGATAGGTATCTTTAGGAATTTGTATGTCTCTCAAGGAGATAAGTGAACAGACATTAGTTCACTTGGTAAACTCATAAGGAGCAAATTTGTTCATAATTTTATCTGCTCACTACTATGATTTGTCATTAAATTGGGATTAAGAGAGATTCCCAATTCAGATGTCATGGAAATCCTCAGGAAGACAAGTTTCCAAAGGTTAATGGCGCTAGGTTGAAAAACCCAGAAACAACCCTGAAGCATGAGTAAGAGTCTCGTTCATCAACTATTGATAGCTTGAGCATATGTAAAAAATGGCATGGAAATGTTATCCTCTTTCTAAATAAAGTGGTTCAAATGGTGTAAAACTTACCTCTAAACTATTTGTTTCACTATCCTAGCAATCAGGTACAGATCAGTTGAACCTCTTAAAACCGCTCTAGAAGGCTTCCTCCCAATACTAGAGATGCACGATGCAAGGCCGGTCTGATCCTTTCTATTTTCTTCAACTTTCTTTTTCTTGAAAATCTGACCAGCCAATAGAAAACCGAGCAATTTTATAATTTTACAGTGTTTAATTTACTACTTTTGGTCTGTTTGGTGTGGAACCGAGGAGAGTTGCTGAGAAATTTTAGCCTTTTTTTTGGCGGTCAGCGAATTGGATAATGGTGCATAGAGCTATTGTGGCTATCAAAGATGTTGATGAAATGTTTTCTTCTTTGGATCCTGAGCACTAAGATATGCTCATGAAGTAAATAGTCCACAATTTCTTCTTTTTAATTATTGTTATGAACCTTCATTGAGGTCATGTTTGTTGATAACACTTCAAGAACAGTATACAACTCTTTTAGAAAGAAAGTAAATGTGGTTTGACTGAAAGCTTCAGTTTTTTGAAAGTCTGCTGCTTAATAGATTAAACTATTGAACTGAGGCATTTGATATTATTCCATATCAGTAGATGCAGCTTTACATGAGGAACATGGCTTACATAGCTTCCATTTTGGTGTGAAAGTCAATACTTATAATCTATTAGGAGACTCTTCACAATGTCAGTTAGGTATTTCACATTATCAAGAGAACAATAAACATATTCATCCTATATATCCTATATATTCATTGGTAAGATTCCATTTGAATTTGTTTGTTCTATCTGTCATGATTGTCCTATTGGATTTGTTTTTTTTTTTTTTGACAATTGAATGTAGAAAATGTCATGCCCCGAATTTTAGAATAAAAATTCAAAATCTGAAACATGAATTACCACAACTCAAAAATAATCATCCTGAAACTTTCTTTTTCTTAACAACCACACCACACAAATTTAATTTCAAATCCCGAATTTAGTCTCGGTTAATTATAACAACTGAAACTCACAAATAAAATATTAAAGCTCTAAATGAGCATAATAACCTCACAACGTAAATGAAATCAAATAAATGCTGCAACTCCTAAACAGCACGGTCGCCTCTCTGGTTATCCTGACATGCAGGAATATCCGCAACACCATGTTAATAGTGTACCGGGATTGCAACAACACAAAACCCGGTAAGTTTTTGAAAGCTCGTATGAGTAAAAGAAAGAACGGTTATTTAATTAGGTCATATTTATTTTCACCCAAGCGAACATCCAACAATTCCCACGTCCACAAGGAACCACAATCTCAACAATCAATCACCAAATCAACAATTCAACACGAAACCTATACTCACATCTTTCTTCTCAAAAACCCAAAATTCGTATTTATAAAAATACGGTGTTTGACAGATTAGAGCTCTAACTGAATCGTAGCCCGTCACCTGGCCCAGGTTATGGCATCCGACATATTTATCTTTATTGTATTTCATCAATATATATACGTATATACATATTTAGAACGTCTGATACTCGTACTTAATCTAGCCTCATTACCCGACAAGGGTTGTGGCATCCAACTCACTCAACCAATCATATCCCATCATCCACCTAGGATTAGAGTGTCCAATTTCCTCATACCGATCACTACGTTGACCCTAAATCCATAAATGAGTACAACAATATGTTTTCACACAATGAAATCAACCCATCCAAGATACACAATATTATCATGAAATTTAAGCATTCCAACTCAATCATATCATCACTCAACAACACACTTCCCAATATATATATTCCACGTAAATATATATATATATATATATATATACACACACACACACACGTAATCATCCACTCAGGGATGACCACTAATACCATCTATAGTTCACACAAGAAAATCGTGAAATTCATTTGTATAATTAAAATTCATTTTACTTACCTATGGACCGTAGTTGATCAAATCCATGTGATTTTAAAAATAAATATTTAATCCATAAATATTTTTCACACAATTACGACAAAATAAATAAATTAAAACCACTCGGTTTGTAATATGAACCACGTGAGTTTTACTCATCTCGAAACTCCCTCTGCGTCTTCAATTTAAACACAATTCACACCGAACCAGCTCACCCAAGTACAAACCGTCAATCACCTAATCAAATGTGACTTGAATTTGGCCAATAATTCCAAAACATACTTAAACTACTATCCAACTGTCGGATTCTAAAATATACCAAAATCAGACGAACGGATTCTCACGAATTGCCTCCCTAATCATTGTTTTACATTTGTACGAAGATCCAACAGTTGGATCTTTGCCCATGACCACATAAAGCCACTGGGACAGTCATATGATCATCATATCAAAACTACAAGTCCATCGGACGGTCCTAACTTCATAGATCACAAATCTAACGATCGAAATCTAAAAATTCATAACTAAATCATACGATATCTGAAAAATACGTATAATATGCCAAAATGATCGTATTGAAATGTAGAATCTTAAAACGTACAGAAAATATATTTTTGACCCTCGGAAGTGGCCGGAAAGGGCCACCGGAGTTAATGGCAGAGACGCCGTCGACCACCACCAATGGTGTAGGGGTCGAGCTGCTTTTCTTCATTTTAACATGCTAATCATTTTTTATAACTAGCTCAAGATCAGAAAATAACAGGAAGAGGTCGAAAAGTACCAAAATAGTCAAGGTGGCCGGAAAATTTCTAGAATCCGGCGAGCTTGAGTTCGACGTAAAAACTTCCACTAATGGCTTCGATTCCTTCTGGAGAGTTGTTCAGCAACTCAAGGCCAGCTCCCCAGCTTAAGATTCACTCAAAACGAAGCCCTACAACTTGAGATATCTGGATCAAAAGTTTCATTCAATCCAAAACGGGGCTGCCTTCCAGCCACCACCACAGGCCACGCCACCGTGCAAAGTTGCTTCTGGGAGATTCAGGAGGTTGAGGCGAGCTTGAGGGTGAAGTTTGGTGAATTTTGGTGGCCGGTAGCTCGAGTTATCTCGATTGGAACTAAGTTGGGGTCAAATCGGGCGGAGCTTCCCGCCGCCGTTGCCGGCCGTGTCGCGGCGCAAGGCTGCCCCTGCAGCTGCGCAAGACCGAGACAAAGACAATGGAGGTGGTCCAACGCCGTTTGGTGGTCGGTGGAGGGAGAGAGAGGCCGGTGAACCTTTGCTTTGTTTTCCGTTTCGGTCATGCGAGAGAGAGGACGAAGGAAGAACGGTGGTTTCCCAAAAAAGGGAGGCCGGTGAAAATGGAAAGTTTCTAAAAAAAATTAGGGTTTTTCCTTCATATACCCAATTTGGAAATTTCTTCTAAATGCGATAACTAATTCAGAAAAAATCTGATTTCAGTGTTCTGCATATGCACGGACTCGTATCGACGAGCTCTACAACTATTACGAAGGAAGTTTTCCCAAATTTTGCATGTATAAAAAGTCAATTTCTTGAATCGAACATTTCGAGCTTTTCGTTAAAACAATCGTTTCGGAACTTCGATAATTCTAAAAATGAAATATTTCTAGCAACATTCGTGAAATTGTACAATATTCGTTCCACACAATTACATGAAATTAAAATAGAAATTGCGGTTATTACAGAAAACTTGCTCATAAAATTCTCATAAGGTAGCACATGTTTCGTGATTTGATCCGAATCGTTGGTGGTTGAAGATGGTTGCCCAACAAGAAAAATCTGGTCCCAACAATGCTTCTGATATAACTTCTTCTTTTTTTTTTCCGTAGGATTTCATTTTCCATAATACTGCTTTGAGTCAGAATGGTATAAACGAGGATCTATACTTTTGATGTTGTATGAGAAGTCAAGATTTTTTCTGAAGACTAGGACAATTCTCTTGAAATGAAAATACACTCTTGGTTAGTTTTTTCAATTTTTTTTAATTTTTTGTTTATAGCAACATGTGAATGTAATATGTAATTTTATATCCATTACATATGTATGCTTTCTATGGTTTAAAACTGCTTCATGTGAAATCTTATTAATGGTGCACTTTACTTATCATAAATTTAGTTTCCTACATAAGAAAACTATGATGTAGTTTTATTGCACTGTGTTGCACAAGTTGAACCTATATTCGCAAGTTGGTATTAATTGAATAGGTTGCCTTTGCACGACAAGGTTGCGCCTTTGTAATGGTACCATGATCACAGGGATATAGCACTTCCGGCTTATAAAGCTTTTGAGGTTGCCGCGGTGACTTTATATAATAGTAATTTTTCATTTCCCGTCTGCTGATAACAGCCCGTGTATTTCAACTAATTATGATCTTACAATGTCAACCAACTCATCGACATTTTGCTTCAGTTTATAACGCCTATATTTCAATTAATTTCAGCGCAGCTTAGTTATTTTTGTTAACCAAACTATGCTTAACTACAATATCTTCAAAAACTGGACAAGAAATACGACTTTTTGCTCTGCATAAGCATAGCGCGGGTTATTATCCTAGTTTATATATATAGCACATGTTCAAATAAATAATGAATTGGCATACGATGCCGATCACTTGATTGTTTCAATTATGTAACAGACGTGTTCTACCCATTTATAAATGAAAAGATGGATGAACAAGTTCCTCAAGTTCAAAAATATATGCATCCTGTGTGAAACTTGGACAAATTAAATACATAAGCATGTGTGATATCTATGCATAATCAGATACATGCTTCTGCTAATTGACGGCAAGGCTTTCTTCTATCAAATATAGAAACGCTTGAAGTACTTCCGATCGAGGGAAGTATATTTTGGTAATAATTAAACACACACATTAAACTATGTAGTGCCATTATTGTTGCTTATTGTTAGAATTGCATGAAAAATTGAGGATCAAGGAAATTGATCTCTACTGTGGCAATGAAAAGTGGTGTTCATCTTCAATTAAATGGATATGATGTCAAAAGATTTGACAATGGTCAAAAATGAGTGAAGTGTTGTGGTGATAATTAACCACTGACGTGACTATTGATGAATCAAATTTTCAACCATGTTTGTCATGGTGAGACTCCCAAAAGGATCGATGCATGAAATTAATTTTGTGGGGTAATGAAAATTGATTTATGATATCAAAAGAGTCGATCAAGCTCAATAAGTCACTTGTAATTAGATAACTACTAACACCTTGAATGGTTCAAGATCTTTATGATTGTAGTGAGAAGCATTTACCATTTTAACAATACTCTAGTCATAGGAACTTGGAGGTCAAAGACAAGAGCAAGTCATTTGAGGAAGCTTCAAAATGACTAATGAGATACCCGAAGTCAAAGAAGTGCGTAAAGAATTGATAGAGAATTTATTCCACATATAGTAACTCCCAAATGAGGAGAATTGTGGGAATACATTATTATCTAAATGCATCGCAAAACCTATGTTAGAAGGTTTTCTTCTCAAATGTGGTGGTGTCTACGTACAATGCGTAGAATTTTTATGTAATACGACTGAAAAGATAGTGTTGGTATGCTTTGGCATCTATACCAAAAGGGTGTAACAACTACTCTTAAGTGGAAATTGATTCCATAGTCAACCAGATGGATCCAATTATATAAAGGTTTGACTAAAGAACTAAAGCGATAGTTGATGATCAAGGGGAAAGCCCAATATACAATGCATTAGCCCCGCGGAAACCTGACTTAGTTGATTGGAGATCTCACGATCTAAGTTCACTGGGCAAACTGTTTGGGTGAGGTTCAATTAGTTGAAAGCACAACTAACTCATTCCTATGATCAATGTGTGTTATTTGCAACCGTAATAAGGGTATGTACGCTATTACATTTAATGATACTAATATCTTGTTATCAACAGGAAAATGTAGGGGTGGGCAGTTTGTACCGAAAATGCGGTTACCGATCCGAACCGCACCGAAAAAGTTGTTCGGTAACCGCACCGAACTAAAACGGTGTCTTTTTATGGTCACACCGCACCATAAAAGCGGTTCGGTTGCGGTTTCGGGTGATAAACCGCCCAATTTAAACAGACCCACACTGAATTTGTTTTCATTACATTTTATTTATTTATTATTTCTCTATTGATGGAAATGTTGGTTTTTAATATATAAGAAATCCATTTTTTTTTAGGTTTTCAGTTTGTAATAAGTTGTTATATTTTCTTGATCATTGATATATATATAAATATATATATATGTGTGTGTGTGTGTGTGTGTGTGTGTGTGTCTGTGCGTGCGTGCGTGTGGGTTGTTAAGTGTTCAAATATGGTCTTTCTGCAAGTTGCTTGATATTTGGGTGACATTTACCATTTTGTGTGAACTCTAAATGCATTCAAAATTTATTTATACCTTATTGAAACTGTTAGGTAAAAATAAGCATGACTTTGGCCCTCTCTTTCTAGTTGAAATTAATAAATCGGTCCAAACTGAAACCAACCCGCACCACACCGAAAAATGGTGTAACCGAAATAATCGGTTAATCTCTTTTGTAATGCGGTTGCGGTTTGATATATAGGCCAACCGAAAAAGCAGTTTGGTTGCGGTTTGGGTCTTAAACCGAACCGAACCACACCGCGCCCAACCCTAGGAAAATGGCATAATATTTTTAAGAAAATTAGAAAGAAAAAAAAAAACCAAAAAATGAAGATCCTATTAAGAAAAACCCATTCATATATTTTCTTTTAATCTACACCCATGCACACAATTAAACCTTCCTTATAGGTTTTAAGTCTATAATTAAGTTTTTTTACCTTTTTTTAGTTTGACTATTTTACCCTTCTGATTGAATGAGGAAAATATTCCTCAAATATGCTGGGTTTTTTTTTGAATTTAAATATGACATCAGTTATAAACACAAATTAGAATTAATACAATCAATTTATTCTCCCTTATTTAAAAATGATTAATTGCCTTAATTATTGTATATCTATACCTTTCTGATTTATCTACATATTTGCCATTTTTTAGTAGATTGCATATCTATTCCTTTCTGATTTATTTATATATTTGCCATTTTTTAGTAGATATGTTTGTGTAGATACTCCTATTATTAGATATCTCAATGTGATTAATCGCCTTAATTATAGTATATAGCTGATGCCATATTTTAGGAGATATGTTTGTAGATATTCCTTATTTAAAAAGTTTAATTGCCGTAATTATTGTATATCTTTTCCTTTCAGGTTTGATCTATATATTTGCTATTTTTTAGTAGATATGTTTGTGTAGATATTCCTATTAGATTTCGTAGATTTCACAATGCGATTAAACATCTTTTTGTGGAGATATTCCTATTATTAGATAGCACCTAAACTCTAGGTGGGAATATTCTTTAGCCACCAAGAACTTGTAGAATCTATTGAGAAACAATAAGAGGAAAAAAAACATGCAATCAAGAAATTGTAGAGTCTATTATACCTATCCAATAGCATAAACCTTGAAAAATCACAAAACAAATACCTCTTCGTCAGGAAGACACACACCTATTGGATAGGTAGCAAACACAATGCTGATCAACTGTGTGAAGACCCAGATTTTCATACAATAAATTTATGTAATTCAATAATTGTTATATTAATCAAATTTTGATATTTGGGATTAATTGGATTGTCGTGGGTTGAGAAAATTGGTTCCGAATGATTTTATTTTCAAAAACGAACGTTATTTAGGGGGTCGTGAAAATCGACTTTTTATACGTTCAAAATTTGGGAAAACTTCCTTCATGAAAGTTGTAGAGCTCGTCGATACGAGTCCGTGCATATGTGGAACGTATTATTCGGAGTTCGTATGAATAAGATATGAATTTTTGAAAATCAAAATTTTTCTATAAATAGTGGAAAAATCTGAGTTTATTGTGAAGGACGAAAAAATCCCATTTTTGCACATCAGTCCCCCGTCTCTCTCTCGGCCTGGTCACCGTGCATCCAGACCCGGCAACCCGACCCGACTGGAAGTCGGTCCTCCCGGCCGCGCCGCCGCCGGACCCGGCCCCCTCCCGCTTCGCCGCCTCACGCCTGGTCGATCCCCGCCGTCTCCAAGCCCAGCCGCCGCTCCTAGGCCTGGATCGAAGCACCTCTCCGAAACGCAAACCCGACCCGGCCGGAAAACCATTTTTCCGGCGGTGCACGGGCCGATCCTCCCCATTTTCGTGACGTGCTCTTCCTTCTGATCATCCCCATATATGGCTTGCATCGCGATTTTGAGTGTAGAGTGATAGATCAAGAGTTGAAGATTTCGACGTCCCTGATTCAATCTGGAGATTGATCAGAGGGCCGAGATTAATCCAACTTCAAAGCCCGATCTAGGACGATCCAGACCTCATCTCCGAAAAAGTCAGGTATTAAAGTTGTTCAAAATTTCATTTTGAAGAAGTTTGTAGTTGACGACTTTTGCATCGGAGGTGGTTGACCAGCGTTGACCGCCGCGTTGACCACCGTCTGACCGCCGCGTGTGGCGGCGCGTCGGACCGAATTTCGAGTTTTTATTATCTGGACGATGATCTACGCATCCATACGAGCGTTTTGAGATATAACTTGGTCATGTTAGAAAAAGTTGATAAATAGTCAATTTCTGTTTTGACGTTACTATTTACGGTTTTACAATTTACCTTCGGTTTGAGATTTACGAAGATCAGACCATCGGTTTTACTTCAAATTTTAATATGATGTTCATATGACTGTCAGCTTGTACTCTCTAATTCCTTGTCATTTCATTCACGTGCCAATACATTATTATCTAAACGCATTGCAAAACCAATATTAGATGGTTTACTTCTCAAATGTAGGGGTGTCTATAATGTCTAAAAGTTGTATGCAATACAACTAAAAGGATAGTGTTGCCATGCTTTGGCATCTATACCAATAGGGTATAACAATAACTACCCTTAAGTGCAAGTTGATTCCATGGTCAACCATATGGATCCAATTATTTAAAGGTTTGACTAAAGAGATAGTTGATGATCAAGAGGAATGGGCAGGAGTTCTACATCAAGAGGCTCGTGCATTGAGGTTCCTGCAGGGGCAGACGAACGCAACGAGTCAATGAAAATCCGAATATAGGCATCAAGCGACACGTTAGACCCAGAGTCCTCACTGCTCAAGATCTCTATGATGTTAGGCATCCATCAAACACCCAAAAATCCAAATTAGTGGTCACAATTAGATCTAACCTACCTCTTTGACAAAAAACCCTAAAGAACATCAAACCTAAAAAAGCCCAAAATCATCCATCTCACAGCCCCCCCCCCCCCCAAACTAGTGAAACCTTTCTGAAATTCCCATACCCAAAGCACAGTTAGATCAAAGTCGCCTCTCTTATCTTAGGTCATCATTCTAGACCCTCTCTACACAAACCTATAATCACAAATGCAGGCAAGTACAAAAACCAAAAAATGGAGACAAAATCAACATAAAGCAAAAGGCATAGAGACAAAGATCAACTTATGAAATACCAACCTGAGCATGGCGAACATGAATCAATGAGGACTTTTGAGAACTCAAAACAACAAAACTGCAAGATCCTTCTATTACATGGCTCCGATCAGATTTAGCTTCCATTAACACACCTCTGCTAGCAGAACTTCTCGTTTTCAATTTATTTCAAACAATTTAGCTACCGCTAACGCACCTCCGCTTGCCAAACTTCTCGTTTTCAATTTAATTCAAAAAATTTAGCTTCTGCTAGCGAAGCTTCTCATTTTCAATTTTTCAAACGATTTAGTTTCCTCTAACAAACCTCCGCTAACGGAAGTTCTCGTTTTCAATTTATTTCAAATAATTTAGCTTCCGCTAACGCACCTCTGCTAGCGGAGCTTCTCTTTTCAATTTTTCAAATGATAAAGCTCCCGCTTAGTGGAATTTCTTTCTTTTGGCATTTCAAGAAAAGTGTGCTTTTGCTAAACATAACCCCGTTAGCAAAACAATCCATGGCTTCCCGCCAGCACACCTCCATCAGAGGAGGTGTGCAAATCTTCCATGGATTCATAAGCTAGTGGTCCTCGACCAACCGCCAAGCCGTAAGGCAACGCCTTCAAATGACAATGACCGCTACGCGACATTGCAGTCAAGTGTTTCTCCTCCGGGAAAGAGTAAAGGACATGTTAACAATGACCATGGTATTAAAGATTGGGTTCGCTACCCGATGCCCGCTGCTCAAACGTAGATCCCCTCATCAAACAATTGTCCAGCCAAACGGAGGCTTTTCTTAACCGGGGAGTGGGGGACTCCTTGGGAAGCCTAGCAGGGGCGCGCCCGAAATGGTATGAACCATTTGCTGAGAACAAGTCTATGGTTGAGATTGCATTGACGCTAATTATGCTCGACAGACTAGCAAAAGTAAAGCTTCAAATGCTATGCAACTCCCCAACAAGAAAGTTCTCCTTGACTAGGGACATAGGGGACTTGTATTTACTTGAGCATTTATCTAGCTTAATTGGTTGTATCAAGGTCAGTCCTAGGTTTTCGCCACAGGCACTAGCACCTGATAGATGTGACCTCCCAGAACATTACCGGTCGATACTGCCTGAGCTTAGGCTCTGGCCAAGATCACCTCTGACGCGCTGCTTTAAGGTGATCTCGCTGAAGGCATCAAAAAGCACAAAACTGATCCCCATCAGTCCAACATCGAAAAGCAAATGGAGTCCACTCTCCTTTTCACCTATAAAAGGTCCATTCCTCTCTCTTCATTCATTACGCATTGATTACTTGCCTAACGTTACGCTGTCAACACAAATACATTAACTGAGTTAGGCATCAGAATAGCGAAAACCGCCTCCCGGGGTCTCCCTGCTGACGCCAGTGTATTTACTTGATAGGTGATGCTAGCGCTACTCATCCTCTACTATGGTCCAGACATGGGCCTGGGTTAGGAAGGCCTGACTACTGTCGGATCTTGAGCATTAACAACTCAAAAATAAAATAAACTCACTAAATTTGTAATATATATGTCACATAAATATGCTCATATCATTGATATGTCGTTAAGAAAGATGGTGAGAATATGAGATATCTATATTGAAGAGCTATATTTATTAGTTTTTTTCATTAGAGAAACACTTCATTACGATGAGCAACAGAGCAAGTAAAACAAACCAAACAATACTCATTACTTTCCTAGGATAAAATAGAATTCAATCCTAAAGTTTCATTGCTGACACGTTTTTAACTTTTGATGGGAGTCAAAAGGATACCAACAATAATCAAGGATGCTGGTAACACCAATCAAAATTTCATGAAAAAAAATTAAACTCAAACCAGTATAAGTACGAAACAGAGAAACAAGGATGCTGGTCGAATTGGGAAAGAGAGTAAAATGATTATTTTCTTTCTTTCTCTTTTTGTTTTTCTATTTTCTTATGCATGCATCAAGAAATAAAAGCTCATCCATGATATCCCTGCTAAACATCGACAATTGTGGCCCGTGGCCCACTATTGTACTGATATTGTCCAAACTTAACTAATCCGATATGTGTTGGGTTTTAATCACAAAAGGCCTAGATACAATTGGATAAGAGCCACCCACTTATAAGTTATATTATATTATGTCACTTTTCTAATATGAGATCTTTCCTGTCCAACACACCCCCTCACGTGCAGCCTAGCTCTAGGTATACATTGAAATTAATTGACAAACCCAATTCCACATTAGAAATCGGGTCACAAGTCCCACATTAGAGACTTAATCAATCACATAACAATCCAAGACCCACATTGGACACTTGGCAATAATCCAATCAGAAACTTCCGATGGCTAATTTAATGAACCTAAACTAGGCCCATGATTGGAGAGGAGATTGGTGAATCAATTAATGAATAAAGCCATATCCAGGTCTATGATGGCGACATATTGAAGAGCGACCCGCTCTGATACCATGTTAAACATCGACAATTGTGGCCCGTGGTCCAAAGTTGTACTAATATTGTCCCAACTTAACCACCCGATAGGTGTTGGGTTTTAATCACAAGAGGCCTCGGTATAATTGAGTAAAAGTCACCCACTGACAAGTTATATTATATTTTATCACTTTTCCAATATGGGATCTTTCCTCTCCAACAATCCCGAAATTTTTTTTGTCAAACAACATGAAATATCATTAATAGAATCAGTTACAAAGAGGTCCAAGTGTTAATTAAGTTTAGAATGCTCAACAATAACAATACGTTAAATGAAGTACTTATTTTGAATAGATGATGAATCCATGTTGATGAAGTTAATAGAACTCTTGCTTCTCCTCTGATCAATCTTCTTGATGTAATCACCACTATCGGACAGTGAATATGTATTTCTTTTAGTGATTGATAGAGCAAGACTTGAGTCCCCTTATATAGGCATAAAGATTCATAATCCTATAGTGAATATGCATACAGCTTTCCTAAATCATGTTCTGTGAGGGTTAATTATTCCGTTAATGAAATAGGTCCGCATTCCTTATTGACTATGATTCGCAGTCAATTTTAAGATACTACAATAGAACTTACCATATTATCTCAATTACCATTTTCACTGGAATATGATAGGTTGATGAGATGAATCATAAACAATACTAAGTCGACAATGATTCTTGGAAAATTCTACAATGTGTTAACGTATGACATGCATACAATTACCTTAAAAGTGGTAAAATGAGTCCTCAAAATAGTAATATTAGTCCTTAAAGTGGTAACATGAGTCCTTGAAGTGGTAAATTTTCTTAATTACCACATGAGTCCTCAAAATAGTAATATTAGTCCTTAAAGTGGCAACATGAGTCCTTAAAGTGATATATTTTCTTAGTTTACCATATGAGTCCTTAAAATAGTAATGTTAGTCCTCAAAGTGGTAATATGAGTCCTTAAAGTGGTAAAAATAGTTGATGTATGAGAAATGTTAATATACCATAGCTTTACCCATGATTCTTACACCAATGTTTCCCAAGCGGACCACCTGCTACCATCGACAAGGAGAGAAAAGCCACTGCACCGCGGTAAAGCAGCCAACCATCAAATCCAACCAAATCGAACAAGCGGAGAAGAGAACCAAGCCTATTTTGATATATCCATCCACTAGATTTTCAGAGATCATAACAAACACCACCTCCACCACATCGGACAGAGTATGCCAAGAAGAGAACCCACGAGACCAAAATAACAATTGCCTTCGAGGAGGACAGTTGAATGGAACAAGTGAGATCCATCAAAGGACCAAAGAGAGAGGCACCGACAGGAAACACCCTTGTTGCATTGCCAAGAGCACTAGTGGGCAAATCCCACTTTGAACAAGGCTTCGAGGAGCCGAAAAACCAACCATGGTAGAGAGATTGAACAACCTGGTATAGAGCATGAAAACTGAAAGATCTGAAGAAAAAAATAAGAAAGAAAGAAAGCAACAAAAGGAAACAAACCGGACCGGATCCAATATGAACTCTGGGTAAAACAACCCAAAACGGTAAGTGAGAAGAAGTTAGAAAGGATAAAACCGATAAAAGAAATATAAAGCTACAAACGGAGAAAAACTAAGAATCAAAGACTCCCTCAACTCTCAAGCCAAGATCCACATCAAAAAGATCGA
Source organism: Rosa persica (assembly GCA_025331145.1). NCBI lineage: Eukaryota > Viridiplantae > Streptophyta > Magnoliopsida > Rosales > Rosaceae > Rosa > Rosa persica. The sequence goes on along the minus strand of WFKR01000003.1, from coordinate 37,720,008 downwards.
GAGTTGGCAAGAGAAGAGGGAGAGAAGGAAAACTATGTTGATGGGTTTTTTTCTAGAGAAAAGGCAGAGAAAAAGTTTCTAGAGAGCAAAAAAAACCAGATGTTATATTACAATTTATAATATCTCGAAAAACTTGAGGTGCATGTGGCGGCTCATTTTATATATGGAGTTTTATCTAAATGAGAGAGTGTGTGTGTGTCAGGCCTTTCTAGTGAGGGATCCTTTTTTTTTGACCATTTTCAGGGACCACTCATTCCATTCACTTTTCAATCACATGTTCACATTTAACTGTTCAGTTTTTAGGTATATATGAGTAGATCATCTCTGCAAATTTTTGGCCAAATTGATAATCATTAAGGCATTCATTACTATGATTTACAATTATGAACACGAACGGTTCAGATTCGGTTCGTTCATTGATTTAATCTACTTCGATATCTAAACGGTCATCAATTTGGCTAAAAATTTGCAGAATTTGTCTACACATTAAGACCTTAAAACTGAACGGTCGAGATGCCGAAATACGATAGAAAAGTGGGTGGAACGAGCGATCTCTTAAAATGGTCAAAAAAAAAAAGATCCCTCACTAGAAGAACCCTGATATATTGTGAAGACCTGAAATTTCAGTTAAATATTTCGTAATTCAATATTTGTCAAATTATATGAATTATGAGTTGTGGGTATGATTCGAATGTCGTTATTTAAGGAATTTGGTTTCGAATGATTTTAGTATCGAAATTTAACGTTATTTAGGATTATTAAAATTGACTTATTTATACGTAAGGAATTTGAGGAAACTTCCTTTATGAAAGTCGCAGAGCTCGTCGATACGAGTTCGTGTATATGCGGAACGCAAGAATCGCAGTTCATACGAAGAAGTTATAGCATTTAGAAAAGTTTCCAAATTGGATATATATATATATATATATATATATATATATAAATGGAAAGTTTCCGAAAATAGGGTTTCCATTTTCAGTTGGTGTCACTGTTCATCATCTTCCTTTTTTCTCTCCCATGCGCGACCGACCACCAAAACAGAGCAAATTTTTGCCGGCCCTTTTTCTCACAGCTCCGGCCACCTTTTGAGGCTAAACGAAGCCCAGATCGACTCTACTCCTTCCTGTGAGTCGACTGGTGGTCACAGTTTTCCCTCTCGTGGCGGCTACGCGGCGGTGGAACTCGAAATCCATCTGATCCCTAAAACGAACCAACGGCGATTTCTCCTAGCTCCGGCCACCAAAACTTGAGTTCTTTATCTTATTGAATTCGTATTAAGGAGTAGAACACGCAGCAAGAAGACCCAGACCGGAAGTTAAGCATTTGACGTCGAACGGAGCAACTATCGGAAAATTTAGGTTTTCCGGCGAACCTAAATTTATGAAAGCTTCGTGCTAGTTATGAAAGTTGCTCAAAATGATGAAACGAAGAGGATAAGCCCAGCCCCGACACCATTGGCGGTGGTCGGCGGCGGCTCTGCCTTAAACTCCGGCGTCCCTTTCCGGCCATCTCCGGGGGTACCATGAGTAGCTTTTGCTCATTTTTAGATTCTACATATTGATACGATCATTTTGATATATAGCATGTGAATTTTGGATATCGTATGAATTAGTTATGAATTTTACGATTTCGATTGATTTCGATCGCTCGATTAGTGATCTATGAAGTTTGGACCGTCCAATAGAATTCTAGTTTTGATATAATGATCGTAGGACTGTTCAGATGACCTTGTGTGGGCACGGGTGAAGATCCAACTGTTGGATCTTCATATAAGTGTGTTTTTGAAATTATACGCTAAGTTAATTATCGTTTTGATTAGTTGTTTGACGGATTTGTTAGTGGACGATTGTGAATCGTATTTTGGGCTGTAAGAAGACGCAGCGGGAGTTTAGAGGTGAGTAAATCTCACTTGGATCATTTACGAACGAAATTTCCTTAATTGCCCAATATATTTGTTATGTGTGAGAAAATGGTTTTAAGAAATGAGTTTTTAAAGTATATTAAAAATGAATTTCTTGATTTTGCATCGCGTGAACTATAGTTGGTATTAGTTATCATTCTTGTGTAGATGGTTACGTATATATATATTTACGTGATTATATATTGAATGGTGTGACATTGAGGTGTGGAATTGCGATAATATGTTGTTGATAAATGTTGATAATATGATTATATTATGTTGTTAATATTTGATAAATGTTGGTGATAAGCATGTTGATTTTGTGAGTTGAATATAAGGTAGAGAAACGTAGGATTCCGAGGATCGAATAGTCCAAGGATCTTTGGTTAATGATAACCGGAGTGTATGTGTTCTGAGGACTAGGAGGTCCAAAGTTCGACCGTTAAATAATAACGGGGATATATTGTTCTGAGGACATGAAATAGTCCAAAGTTCGCAAGTTACTGAGTAACCTGGATGTACCGTTACTTGACCCTGGGCCAATGTGTCAGAGGTAACGAGGCAGTTAGAGCTCTAACGTGGGGCCAAAGTGGCGATAGTTGTGATTAGGTGCGATTAGGTGCCAAGTGGCGAAAGTTGTGATGTGGTGATTGCGGAAATGTGTTCCATGTTGTTTCCTGTGTGTCGGTTTGATGTTTCTTTGTGGTTGTTGAGATTGTTGATTGTTAACTTGAGTTAAAAGATGTGTGATTTAATAAATCAACCGTTCATTCTTCTTTACTCAAAAGAGCTTTCAGAAAGCTTACGGGGTTTTGTGTTATTGCAATCCCGGTACACTATTCAAAAGATATAGCAGATAATCCTGCAGGTCAAGATAATCAGGGTGGAGAGCAAGCTGTGTAAGGCAGCAGGGTCGAGACCAGCACTTGGTCTATTTTGGTGTGTTTTGTAGACTCTTGTGAGAAGAACATTTTATTTATGTTAGTATTGTAATAATTGAATCGAGAGATAGTTTGCTACGAGGTTTGTGTTATGGATTATGAGATGTTGGTTTTGGGAAAAAAATTCAGGACGTGATTTGTTTAGTTGTATTCATGTTTCGGATTTGAATTTATTATTCGAAATTCAGGACGTGACATATATATATATATATATATATATATATATATATGACTAAATTCTGCTTACTACCCTGTACTTTCAAGGGTTCATCAGTTCAGTCCCTGCACTTCTAATTTAATCAGAAAAGTCATTGCACTCTCTAATTTCATCAAATCAATCAAATTCATCACCACTCCGTCAATTTTCGGGGAAAATTTTCAAACTACCCATTTGCATTCACAACACTGACGCGTCAGCGGGCTGCCTAGTGATGGGTAGTTTGAAAATTTTCCCTATGAGAAGGTCCCACGTCAGTATTTTAACAGTGAAAATTGACGGAATAATAACGAAATTGATAGATTTGATGAAATTAGAGAGTGTAAGGACTTTTCTGATTAAATTAGATGTACAGGGACTGAACTGATAAACCCTTGAAAGTATAAGGTAGTAAGCATAATTTAATCATATATATATATTCTGAAGGATAAATACATTAAAGAACATATCCGTGTGGGATCATATAAAAAACATTGGTCAAAGTGTAACATGTGACAAACAAAAGAGGGAAATTGACTACACCAAATACTATTTTGAGTTGAAGTTGACCTAGATAAGCAAAATGGTCAGCAACCATATTTGCGCTTGGTAAACATGAGTGAAGGAAACATTGATAAATGAGTGGAAAAATGATTGATATCCTCCAAAAAGTGAAGATTCTCCACGGCACCTTGTACATACGATTGATCATCTTAGTTAGTAATATATATCAGGGCCATTCTAGTGAGGGATCCCTTTTTTTAACCGTTTTCAAGGACCACTCATTCCACCCACTTTTCAATGACATATTCACATTTAACTGTTCAGTTTTTAGGTATATATGAGTAGATCATCTCTGTAAATTTTCAGCCAAATTGATAATCATTAAGGCATTCATAACTACGGTTTACAATTATCAATATGAACGGTTCAGATTCAGTTCATTTATTGGTTTAATCTACTTCGATATCTAAACGGTCATCAATTTGGCTGAAAATTTACAGAAATGATCTACACATATAGACCTAAAAACAGAACAGTCGAGATGCCAAAATACGATCAAAAAGTGAGTGGCATGAGCAATACCTTAAAATGGTCAAAAAAAGAGATCTCTCACTAGAATGACACTGATATATATATATATATATATATATATATATATATATATATATATATATTTTGAAGGATAAATATATTAAAGAGCATATCCCCGTGGGATCATATACAAACATTGGTCAAAGTGTAATAAGTGACGAACAGAAGAGGGAAACTGACTACACCAAATACTATTTTGAGATAAAGTCTGACCTAGATGATCAAAATGGTCAGTAACCATATTTGCCTTTCGGTAAACATGAGTGAAAGAAATATTGATAAAATCAGCAGAAAGATGATTGATATCATCCAATAGAGTGAAGATTCACCACGACACCTTGTAGATACGATTGATCATTTTAATTAGTTGTAAGGAGTCACCTTCAACTTGAAGATTTGTATTTGGAGTCGACTCGCCCAGAGTAAGCCGCTCTTCAATCCAATCGCCTCTGCTTGAAGAACTGAAGCAAAGCCAATAGGAATTGAACTGTGCACAAATGGCAATTCCATTTTGATCTCTAATGACGAAACTAGCGAAAGCTTTACCATCGGTATTAACTGATCCATCAAAATTTAGTTTGTAGTAATTGGGTGAAGGAGGTCACCAGCCAATCATAGTTGTTCGTTTTCTTCTGAAAGACCGCATTGAATTTTATTAGCTTCCCAAAAGTCAGTAAGAAAAGTTTTAATATGAGTCATTGCATCATGAATTTTAGGAATTTTATGTTGGAAAACAAGCTTAATTATTTCGTTGATCCCATAGTTTCCAGCAAACAGTAATTACTTTTTCAATGAGTAAATGATGAGAAGAATTCCAGTTGGAAAGAAGCCAAGGAGTATCTGAGGTAAAAGGAATAAAAAAAAGATAATGATTGCCAAAGTTCAGCCGAATAGGGACAATAGAGAAAAACATGACCAATGGATTCCGAATGCAGAGTACAAAAAAGCAAATATCTGTAATATTACAGACCATTGATGACCTTTTAAGTGTATAAATCGTTCTGTTCAACCATGCATATCTAGATGTCTTTTCAAGTTCCAATTGGTTTACAATTTCTATCACATGCATATTGATCCAATGTTTGGTGGTTATAACCATCCCAACATAAAAGGAATAATATTAAACTAAGTGCTACAAGTAATGATTTCATGCAACTCAAGGACCAAGAGTAGCTAGCGAACATATCTTTCCAATGATCTTGCCTAAACATGCACCTGTCAATTCTTTGAATTCCTATATGTGTCTTGTTCTTTATGAGTTACAAGCCAGCTGGGAATATTATTATTATTATTATTATTTTAACTCTCTCGATCAACTTTGAAGGCGTGAATCAAATTATTCGTTGCTTTAGAATAGAGAATTGTACCCAGAAAGATGTTCTTGGTTGTACTTGCATTTCCTTATTGTGCGATTTCATATTGACAAAAAGGAAATCATTACAACTGCGAATATATATGCTTGCTAGTTAGCTAGGGTTTCTAGTCAATCATAAGCACACGCGCGCGTAGACGTTTAATATTATTGGTTGTAATCGATATTGTTTTGACAACAGGTACGAAGGTATAATAATATAGGTCGATATGATGCCATTGGCTGAAATTAACAGAAAGTGAGAAATGACCACGGAATGATATTCTTTGCAGAAAAAAAGTAGTTGTGGGGAGGGAATGAAGATCAAGATTCTTTAGTGTGGAATACAAGAATGGGAATCTAAACTCGAACTCAAGTCAAGAATATCTGGTTATTCCATATTGTCTTAGCAAAGCCACAAAAAATGGGTTCCCACGCACCCAGCTGTTTTGCCCCATTACTTAATTAGATGCTGTTTCAACACTTATAATGTCCTCTAAAAAAGATTCATTGCCATGTTTAGAGGTTTCTTATGTTATATGAGATGGACGTTCATCTTTTTGTTATATATACATGTATGCTGTTTACCCATATGATTCCTTTTGCACCGATATATATGGTTAAAGAATGAAAAGTTCTGCGTAGAATATACAGTAACAGAATGAAATATGTATGTGTGTGTATATATGACCCTTCTAGCAAGAGTAGGGCTGGCAATTCCGACACAACTTGAAATCCGCATGAAATAAAGCGGATTGAACCAGCATGATTAAAAAATGGGTCGGCCCGGGTCAACCTGTCATGACCCATTTAATAAACGGGTTGGCCGCAAGTCAACCCTCCAACACAAAGTGAATCCGTATAACCCGTTTATTAAATGAGTCGAGTTATATATTACATATAACCTGGGTAGACGACCCATAATAAAAAAGTAATATTATATGTATATAAAGGTTGAATAAATCTTTTTTTCACTTTGAACTAACGTTACCACTTCATCGTTAGCACTATAAATTCTCTAGTGAACTTAATCAATTTGATCATTTTTTTGGTTAAATGGGTCGCAATATTAATCTTTAAATAAGTTATTTTGTCCAACACAACATGACCTATTTATTAAATGGTTAAGCGGTTGGAAACAGGTAACCCGTTTAATAAATAGTTTGGGTTTAAATTTTAAATGGGTTGGGTTTGAGTTTGTCTTTTGTGACATCACAAATAATAGGTTATTTTATCCAACACGACACGATCTATTCATCAAATGGGTAAACAGGTTAGAAACGGGTAACCTGTTTAATAAATAAGTTGGGCTTGGGTTTAAATTTTTTATACGATTATTAAATGGGTTGGGTTTTGATTTTTCTCTGGTAACATGACAAATACCTTGACCCAACACGAACCCGACCCAGAACGACCCATTGACAGCTCTGGTGACGGATCCTTTTCTTTTTTCTTTTGGCCATTGTAAAGGATCGCTTATTACACCCACTTTTCGATCAAATATCCACATCTCGACCTTCCAATTTTTTGGTCTATATGTGTAGATCAATTCTGTAAATTTTCAGCCAAATTAATGATCATTATGCGCCCTAGCCACTATAGCGACCCCTGAGAAGCACCCTCCTCCGTCCACTTCCCCTTTTCTGTGTGCCCAAAAGCCCCCCCGTCCGGTTTATGAGCCCCTTTCCGATTCCCTCACCCAATCTCATGAGAACCAAGCCCAGCAGGCCCCGCCTTAACCTGCCCCCAGACAGCCAGCCCTCATCAGGCTGCTGGCATTGCTAAATGCTCCGTCACGAAGCAAGCTCTCCCGATCCCGAATACGACAGATGCAGAAGTGGCTAAAGAAGTCGGAGGAAGAAAGTCGTTGGGCAATTGTATGCCCGAGGGTACATTATTAGTATTCTGCGAATTGGCAACATTGATAGGGGTCGGAATACACTTTTTTAGATGTAGCTATACTAAAGTAAGTAGTCGGCCTAACGTTCGGTTCCCGTAACCAACTTTTTCTTTCTCACTCCTTATGTTATGTACTTTTTCTTACTTAATCCATACTTTTTTACTGTTTCTGAAGTGTGGGGCAAAGGGTGCCCTCTACTTCTACTTCTAACTAAAGGCTAACCGCAGGCATTCATAATCGTGATTCATAATTATAAACATGAACGGTTCAAGTTGGACAGATTCGGTTCGTCTATTGATATAATTTAGTTCAGTACCTTAACGATCATCAATTTAACTGAAATTAGGACATGAAACGTAAACGGTCAAGATACCAAAATGAGATCGAAAAATGAGTCCCATAAGAGATCTCTTAAAATTACTATAAAGAGATATCCCTTAATGGAAAGACCCTCATATGTGTGTGTGCGCGCGTCCGTATGTGAATGGGCTAATTACGAAAAAATGATGCCTTCTTACCCCATTAATACAAAAATACTTCTCATACACCCAACCAACAAATCTTTTTTCCCACTCACACAAAACTTTTCATTTTTTCTCCTCATCTACCCAAATCAGTTAGTAAAATACAACTAGTGCCCTTTTACCTTTTACCATTATTTATCCTTTTTAACTTTTACCAATTCACTTTTACTTTTATTGTGAACCGCATACATACATACATACATACATACAGTCCGTCTCAAGAACGGACGTCCGTTCCTTAGCTAAGAAACAGTTCCATTTTTTGGCCACTTTTCGATTATATTTTCACATCTTAATCGTTTAGTTTTTTAGGTCCTAATGTATTTTGTAATTTTTCAGCCAATTTGATGATCGTTAAGGCATCAAAAACTGCAATTTACCATTATAAACACGAACGGTTCCGGTTGGACAGATTCAGTTTGTTTGTGTAGATTGCAGTTTTGGATGCCTTAGCGATAATCAAATTGGCTGAAAATTTGTAGAAGTGATCTATACATTAGGATCTAAAAACTGAACGGTTAAGATTTGAAAATGTGATAGAAAAGAAACTGGAGATTCATTCCTTAGCTAAGGAATGGACCTCTATTCCTGAGGAAAATCCTATATATATATATACAGTCCTTCTTGGCTAAGGACCTCCTTAGTTTTTCTTAGGTACGGATTTCCGGTTTTAACCCACTTTTCGATCACATTTTCACATCTTAACCGTTCAGTTTTTAGGTCCTAATGTATAGATCACCTCTGAAAATTTTCAGCCAATTTGGTGATCGTTAAGGTATCCAAAACTGTAATTTACCATTATAAATACGAACGGTTCCGGTTCGACAGATTCGGTCCGTTCGTGTAAATTACAGTTTTGGATGTCTTAACGATCACCAAATTGGCTGAAATTTTGCAGGGGGGATCTATACATTAGGCTCTAAAAACTGAACGGTTAAGATGTGAAAATATGATCGGAAAGTGGGTGAAAACACCAAATCCGCACCTAAGAAAAACTAAGGACATCCTTACCTGAGAAAAATCCTATATATATATATATATATATATTCAAGAGCAGCGCGACTGTCGGTGCCTAATCGAGGCAAGAGGATGGACGACAATGCCAAATCAACACTTATTTCGTTTTGCGGACGTCCACTTCTGAACGATTTCGTGTGCGTGTGTGTGTTCTCTTTCATGACTGAGCGTGGCGGGTCTATATCCTGAATTTATGATGTTAAACATTTATTGCAGCTATAATTCATCCTCTATATTTGAAGGTAAATTGTTAATTTTCATTATTCATAATTTCATTCCTTTGCAGAGTAGAATTAATTTCTATTTGCATAGAGACTAGTAAAGAATTGCAAGAAAAACGAGAAAAGTTAAAGAAACCGAATGATTTTAGATCAAGCTTAGTAGAAATACCCCTAATTATTGGGATATTATTTTCTGAGTTCAGAAAAGAATCTACCAAATTGAAAGAAGATATTAAAATTATCAACGAAACTCTTAAGGAACAAGAAAAACTTCTTGATTATTTTAGCATTGGTTAGATCTGCTCTAGCTAGTATCAGAGCCTATTTTGCTCAAAAACAGGTAAAGAAAAGCTTATGCCTCATAGTTGGCTTCTCTTGACTAGCAAAAGAGAATCCAAACTTAAGAACTATCAAGCCTTTTATACTGAAAAAGGAAGTGAAAAGTGGCAAGTATACTTTCATACAAGGCACATCCAAGAAAATCAATTCTCAATTGAATACTATACGACGAACATATTCATCTCCAAAGAGAAATTGGAATTGAAGAGCTTGATCTCAAGACCAAGCTTACCTAGGTCATCTATCTAGGAACAAGAGCTCTGAAAATATTACAGAACAACTCTAAAGATTTAATCTAAGGATTAATCAACTTGAAGAAATAAATTCCAAATTAGCTAAGTTTGAAGTCAAGCTAGATTACCTCAAAGAAAAACAATATCTTTTTGATATTGCAAAGAAAGTAGTAAGATCAAACTGAAAATCCTGCTAATCACATCCATTAGTAAGCAGCTGAATTAAGAATACTCAAGAAAACTTGAGAAAGATTTTAGAAGCTCTCATATCTAGAATAGGATGAATCAGAGAGTGGATCTAAAAGTAAAACAAGTAGATGACAAAGCTTTAAGCTTTTGTCACCCCACCAAAAAACTTGCTGAAAATGTAGAAACAATAATACATCAGTTTTAAACTATAATATAGCTTATCTCCAGAAGATAAGATAAGACATCAAAATAGGATTTCGGGAGTTAAGCAGGAGAATATTAAGTCTATAGAAGGCTGTAGAAACAAATGAAACAAGGAGGGAATCGAGAAATACTTGGTGAAGAAAATTAGCACAAAATGTGGCTAATAAAGTTGTTACCCCTCCATCAAAAGGAGAAAATGAGCTCAAGTTTAGTGAACATCCTAAACTCCTGACTTGGAAAATGTCTAAAAGAGATATTGAAATGCTAAGCAGGATTCTTAGCAAAAGAAGTAAAGTCCCTGCACAGTTAATAAATGCTGAAGGATTTTAGTACAATGAAATTGAATCTAGTGTGCGAGAAGGCGGCTGTACCTACCAGTTTTGGTTCTAGGGCTAGACCGAGTTTTGATGGACGTGAGACGAGATATGATCAAATGAATGAGTGGTAGTTCAAGGATAAAACTAGTGACTTTAGTGACCACTTACCTGAGTTAGAGCTACTTTCCACAGTGTCAGACTTGTGGAAAATACCATGAGGTTTAGTGCCGACCAGGTGGTAAAGAGTATTATCAATGTGGCCAACAGGGTCATTGTATGAGGGAGTGCCCATAGTTGATTCAGAGTGATACATTGGAACTTGGTCAAAACTTAGGCATCAGGTTGTGCTTGTGGTAGTACATCTAGTAGTGCATCTGCTGGTCCATCCAACAGTGGTGCTCGTGCTGGTGTAGCAAGCAGATTCAACACTATGCGAGGGGTAAGCATGGATGCCCAGCAGCTCAGACTAGACTTCAGGTGATGCTGCACTAGGAGAGTCATCCATCATCGGAGGTAAGTACAGTATATTGTCCAATTACGCTCAACCTCTTTTACCTTGTTTCAGCTAAGTGATACGTCCAGGCTATCTTTGATAGACTTACAATTCTCGTCATGTCTTTTGTAAGGTCAATGTGTTCCCTTTTCTTCAAAAAATATACTCAGCAGAACCCTAAAAAAATAATCTCTCCAGTTGAGAAGTACAAAACTCTGAGGTTGAAATTTTTATAAGGTGGGATGATTGTTATGCTCCGTACCTAGAATTATTTGTTTACTGGTCATTTGGACGATAAATGATTAAAATCTTTACTTTTTACCTTCGTTTCAAACTTTTAGACCATCTCCAACCGAAAAGGCTAAAAATATTATTTATCGATGTGACATCAACTGTCTCTGATCCGGCTAAATTATAGCCCTAAAATATATTTTAACATTTTGGATATGTTATATATATATATATATATATAAAACTTTTCTCAGGTAAAGATATCTTTACCTAAGCTTATGGAATGAATTTGGTATTTTTGACCACTTTTCGATCACATATTCACATCTTAACCGTTCAATTTTTAGGTCCTAATGCATAGATCACTTCTGCAAAATTTCAGCCAAATTGATGATCATTAAGGCATCCAAAACTGCAATCTACAACAATATATACAAATGGTTCTGGTTCGACAGATTCGGTTCGTTTGTGTAAATTACAGTTTTGGATGCCTTAACGATCATCAATTTGGCTAAAATTTTTCATAAAAGATCTATACATTAGGACCTAAAAATTGACTGGTTAAGATGAGAATAGGTGATCAAAAAGTGGCCAAACACATCAAATCCGTACCTAAGCTTAGGTAAGGACGTCCTTAGCCAAGAAGGACTATATATATATATGTTCTTATTTTTTATCAGCTTAATACCTATAGTAACTAAAATCATATTTATGATTAAAAATATTTTTAAGATAATCAAAAATTTTTTTAGTTGATTTTGAAATGGAATAAAACTAATTTCAAAATTGAATAAATCTAATTTCAAAATGAAATAAAGTTGAATTCGAAATGGAATCATATTTTCAATATTGATTTTATTCATAACAAAAGCATTTAAAAAGAAACACAACAAAGTAAGAAAATGCAAACACATGTCAGTGACAACCCTGACAATTATTAAAATCAAAAATTGAAAGCTTTGAAAACTCAATCACATAGCACATATCAAATTCACGTTTTTGCCTGAAGTGGGGGTTAGTTAACTGGACATCATCTAGTAGGCGAAGGAAAACTTCACCTCTCATTCGATAGCAGTGTCTGAATATTTTTGGTGGGTATACCGGATTTTCAATAAAATACTTTTGCAGTAGATTATCGTTTGCACTCGAACGAAATTGAGGCATGTATTTGCACCTGGGAACTGTCACGCCCCGAATTTTGAATAATTAAATGCAAATTCGAAACGCGAAAATACACACAAGAAAAACACAAAGAAAATTTTTCATTTAAATTAAGTAACTAAACAGATAAGCTTACAAATTAAACTGAATAACAATTCAACATGTGACCACACTCACCAACTCACTACACAGCGGAAGACTACAAGTATAAGCGCCCTTCTACACCCACGTGACAGAAAGTCCACCTCAGCATTGATAATGATCACCCGATATCTAACTAGTGCACCAGCATTGTAAACAACAAACCCGGTAAGCTTTTTCAAGCCCGTATGAGTAAACTCAAATAAAGTGACTCACGTCACTCATGCTTATAACTTCTCAATTCGTGAGACAAATTAAAGCAACCATATTTAATTCAACAAAATACATGCTTTCACCATCTTAGTCTAACAAAGTCAATATGCAATTATCACAACAAAAACGTCAAATTCATATCAATCATATCATGCTCAACAATTTCAACCCAACTAAAACCCACATGTTCTATCTCTCAACTCATTTTATGTCTTTTCCCACACACTCCAATTACACAATTGACTCCAAATATATTAAACATTTCACGTTCTCACAATCTATCGTATCACCATTCTTTTGCCTCAACGGTACAACCATGACATCATACTCATTGTCTCACCATATAAACCAACTGCTAACCTTAGGGCATCACCACTCGGTTCACACCCCTCCAAATCCCAAAACACCACTCTACTCCGAACAATAATTAAACAAAATCATAGTAATCCATGCATAGAAACTTTGTTCAGGAGATTACATTAAAATCAAACAATGAAATGAAAAGAAAATAGACAAAGAAATCAAACAATAGAAATGAAAAAGGAAATAATTTAACTAACCAACAACTCACACGAAACATCCTTTTATAAAAATGTACTCAAGAGCACGATAACACGAAGTTATCCCCAAGCAGTACATTGGTAGACAGACTAGAGCTCAAACTGTATCGCAACTTGTCACCTCGGCCAAGGTTCAGCCTTACGACAATACTTGCCTAAGTAACATGTACCCAAGAGCACGATAACACAAAGTTATCCCCCAAGCCGTATAATGTACTCAAATCATCACGCATACCATCACACAGGCACTCACACAGATCATCAGACACGTACTCACACAGATCATCACACATGCCTCCAAAGGGCACTCACACAGATCATCACACTTATCCTCACGCAGGTTGTCACATAATATTGTTTCTTCATCTCTCACAACCTCAACAATAGCAAAACTAACGCCCAATAATATGTTCTCATCTCCCAGCCATCATCAAAATCGAATCCCACATGCTTAATAATTTCTCAAATTAAATCATGAATAAATCAAGTCATACAAATCGAGACGACAACCAATAATGATTCAAGTCACTCATGGTTAATAATTGAAGGATCACACTTTACTCAATTACTCTTTATCAAAATCAATCTAACAATATATGATCATTTATATCTTCGAAGAGTAATGCTCGGAATGAAAATCAATCAATCAAACCAATATCTCGTCCAATGTCATACCATCCAATATATATTCCACGTAAATATATATATACGTAGTCACCCATACAGGAGTGACCACTAATACAAACTATAGGTCACACATAGGAAAAACCGAGAAATTCCTTTTAAATATTTAAAAACTCATTTTCTTAAAATCATTTTTCAAACATAACAATTAAATGTTAATAATGAAATTCCGTTCGTAGATGAACCATGTGAGATTTACTCACCTCTAAATTCCCGCTGCGTCTTCCTAACAGCTCAAAATACAATTCACAATCTTCCGCCAACTCAGTCCGTCAATTACCTAATCATATATGATAATTAACTTGGCGTACAATTCAAAAACGCACTTATATGAAGATCCAATGGTCGGATCTTCACCCGTGACCACCCAAGGTCATCGAGACAGTCCTACGATCATCATATCAAAACTACAAGTCTATCGGACGGTCCAAACTTCACATATCACAAATCGAACGATCGAAATCAATCGAAATCATAAAATTCAAAACTAATTCATACGATATCCAAAATTCACATGCTAGAATCTTAAATTCACATAAAATTCAAAATGATCGTATCAACATGTAGAATCTAAAAATGAGCAGAAACTGTTCCTGGGACCCCCTGAAAAGGCCGCTGAAGTTAAGGACAGAATCGCCTCCGACCACCGCCAATGGCGTTAGTGTCGGACTACCCCCCTTCATTTCATCATTTTGAGCAACTTTCATAACTAGAACAAAGTGAAAAAATGAGCGGAAGTGATCGAAAATACCTAAAATCAGTCGGGTTCACCGAAAAATTTCCAGTTTTCTGTTAAAGCTCTGTTCGACGTGAAAAGCTTCACTTCTGGAATTATCCTTCTTGGAGCATGATCAGCAACTCAAGGTGAGTCTTGGGAGCCAAGGAACTCAGGGTACACGGCGACCACCAATCGACTCACAGGAAGGAGGCGAGTCGATCTAGGCTTTGTTTCACCTCAAACGATAGCCGAAGCTGTGAGAAAATTGCCGGAGAAGTTATGCTCTGTTTTCGGTCGATTTTGGGAGAGAGATAGTGAACAGTACCCATAGTTTCCTTTGTGGGATATTTTTGCTATTTTGGGATATTTCCCAAAATAGTAACCTATATATACCTGAAATGGAAACTTTTCCAAATGCGATAACTTCTTCATATGAACTCTCATTCTTGCTTTCCGCATATGCACGAACTCGTATCGACGAGCTCTACGACTTTTATGAAGGAAGTTTCCTCAAATTCTTTACATATAAAAAGTCAATTTTAGTAAACCCTAAATAGCGTTAGTTTTCAAAACTAAATTTGTTCGAAACCAAATTTCTCATACAACGACATTCGAATCACCCCTATAATTCATAATTCATGTAATTGGACAATTATTGAATTACAAAATATTTAACTGAAATTTCAGGCCTTCACATTCTATCCTCCTTAAAAGAATTTTGTCCCGAAATTCAATCGCACTACCAAATAATCATGTACGGCCAACCTAAACAATCGAATCGCCACCATTACCAAAATTGCAATAGTTTGTAAAACTACTGTTCTATGCACAGGCTAAATAAGTGTTCGAAGTCCTGTTGTCACAATAGTATCTCTATTATTCACCAATCATGTAACTCCGTCATTACGAGAATTGGAAACAACCACATCATTTCAATCACTCGATCAACACATAAATTTGTCATGGTGAGACCATTCCAAATCACAAGGAATTTGGTTCACCAAATCACATTACACACTAAGGTCTAGATCACTATCGATATAAAGCATGCACACTCATTCACCATTCCTACAACTTCACTTGGTGATAATTCAAACATTTCATGAATCTCGTCCTTGCCCACAACATCACAACAACCGTGCTAACTATAGCACTGCACATAGACTACTAGAGAATTCAAAATCATGTCCTCACACAATATCGGTATCAACATAATGATAATGCAACACTAGCACAACAAGAACTACTACATGAAACCTTCATTTCAACCCCAAAATAACAACACAACATTCTTTCACGGTTACCGTTTATCAAAATCATAATAACTTCTCATACGTTGAGTTTCACAGGAAACTTCGGCCATTTCAAAATAATCATAGTAGGATGGTTCAGCCACAACAAGATCATATACAAAATCACATCACAAGTTTTCCATCATCAACATTACATAGAAAACTCTGTCATAATAGCAATGAATCATGCATCAATATTCAAAAATGTTCTACCACCTCAGAACGAAATCAAGATAAGGTCTAGTCTCTGCTAGCCTAACCATAAGTCATCACAAAGCATTCCATGAACAAAATCAAAATGCAGAAAATCTCCACCATAAAACAATTAGAAAAGTACCATTCCACAAATCAATATGAAAAACACACCAATAAAACAAGTCTTACAGTGATCTAGCTAGAATCATCTGAGCCAACCAAACACACAAAAGTGTGAAGAAACACACTGAAACAAAGATTCACATGCATGAGTTTAACCCCAGACATTAGGCCAAACTCAACACCAAACAAACATAACATAAAGAGGCACACTAAAATCTCACATTACACTAACATGTAGCCAGCACTCTAGCCTGGCCTAGGAGGCAACTGTCTCTGCTGACTCCTTAGTCCCCTATCCTAAAGTCGGGTACACTCTCTGGTGACATGCCCTGCCTATCCACAAGTGAAGCATACTCTAATCCTCGCTTTCTGGCACACCCTAGAAATATGGCCTATCTCACCGCAGTTGTAACATCTCATCGGTGTTGTTGGTGCTACCTGCCTTATAGTCATAGCCCTAATAGGTTCAGCGGCTACACCAACTGGAACCCACCAATAAGTCCGCAGTTGTAACATCTCACCCTTTTCCCTGGGAATCTCTCTCCACTAATTCCTTCTCCTTATGGATCAGATTCTGCTGCTCAATGATCAGGGCTTTAGCTAAGATCCACTCCTTTGTTTTCAGCTCCATAATGGCCACATCTTGTTCAATAGTAGCATTCAGCCCCCGCTGAAACTTCTTAGCCAAGTCTTCCGCATCTAATGGTTTCACAAACCGATATAGTCTGGAGAACTCTGCCTCATATTCTCTCACACTCATATTCCCTTGAGTTAGTGAGAGGAATTCCCTCTCCAACTGTTCCCTCACAGAAGCTGGGAAATATTTCTCTCTGAATATCCTCACAAATCCATCCCAGGTTAGGGTGGACACATCTATAGTCCTCTAAGTGCAATTCCACCACACCCTAGCCTCATCCTTCAGCATGAAAGTGGCTAGCTTTCTCTTCTGAATCTCATAAGAGACAATCAATTCAAAGTAGGTATGCAAATCCTCGATCCATTGATCAGCCACCATATAATCTGTACCTCCCCAAAATTTAGTTGATCTCAACCGATTAACGTCCCTCACCAATACTAACAAATGAGCGGGATCATTAACCACGATCTCAGGTGGTACAGGCTGCTCAACAAAAGATGCCTCCACCTCATCCTCATATGCCTCAATAGGTGGAATCTCGCCCCTACCACAACCTCTGCCTCTACCTCTGGGTCTACCTCGACCCCTACCCCTGCCTCTTACAATATCCATTACCTAAGGAGTATAGCGTAGCATACCTAGTTAATACATGTATAACACTTAAACACAACATATGTCCAATACAAGTCCATATCAACCAAGTTTCTAACACATCGAGGGTAATCCAAACTCCTAATATGTCTGAACGTACAAGACAACTCCTAACGCTTCCACATACCCAATGGCATCGTCAATACCAAAGAGCACCCGATGGGGATCTGCTGCAGACGGGCCATCACTCGGAAAGTATTGACATATCACCACATATGTACCTTACGCTCTGATACCAAACTGTCACACCCCGAATTTTGAATAATTAAATGCAAATCCAAAACACGAAAACACACACAAGAAAAACACATAGAAAAATTTTCATTTAAATTAAGCAACTAAACAGCTAAGCTTACAAATTAAACTGAATAACAATTCAACATGTAATCACACTCACCAACTCACTACACAGCGGAAGACTGCAAGTATAAGCACCCTTCTAAGCCCACATGACGGAAAGTCCACCTCTGCTTCAATAATGATCACCCGATATCTAGCCTACACAATAAACCCAAACCATAGAACAGTGCACCGGGATTGTAACCAACAAATCCGGTAGGCTTTTCAAGCCCGTATGAGTAAACTGAAATAAAGTGACTCACATCACTCATGCTTATAACTTCTCAATTCGTGAGACAAATTAAAGCAACCATATTTAATTCAACAAAATACATGCTTTCACCATCTTAGTCTAACAAAGTCAATATGCAATTATCATAACAAAAACGTCGAATTCATATCAATCATATCATGCTCAACAATTTCAACCCAACTAAAACCCACATGTTCTATCTCTCAACTCATTTTATGTGCTTTCCCACAAACTCCAATTACACAATTAACTCCAAATATATTCAACATTTCACGTTCCCACAATCTATAGTATCACCATTCTTTTGCCTCAATGGTACATTGGCAGACAAACTAGAGCTCAAACTGTATCGCAACCTGTCACCTCGACCGAGGTTCAGCCTTACGACAATACTTGCCTCAGTAACATGTACCCAAGAGCACGATAACACAAAGTTATCCCCCAAGCCGTACAATGTACTCAAATCATCACACAGATCATCATGCATGCCATCACACAGGCACTCACACAGATCATCAGACACGTACTCACACAGATCATCACACATGCCTCCAAAGGGCACTCACACAGATCATCACACATATCCTCACGCAGATCGTCACATAATATTGTTTCTTCATCTCTCACAACCTCAATAATAGCAAAACTAACGCCCAAAAATATGTTCTCATCTCCCAGCCATCATCAAAATCGAATCCCACATGCTTAATAATTTCTCAAATTAAATCATGAATCAATCAAGTCATACAAATCGAGATGACAACCAATAATGATTCAAGTCACTCATGGTTAATAATTGAAGGATCACACTTTACTCAATTACTCTTTATCAAAATCAATCTAACAATATATGATCATTTATATCTTCGAAGAGTAATGCTCGGAATGAAAATCAGTCAATCAAACCAATATCTCGTCCAATGTCATACCATCCAATATATATTCCACGTAAATATATATACACGTAGTCACCCATACAGGAGTGACCACTAATACCAACTATAGTTTACACATAGGAAAAACCGAGAAATTCCTTTTTATATATTTAAAACTCATTTTCTTAAAATCATTTTTCAAACATAACAATTAAATGTAAATAATGAAATTCCATTCGTAGATGAACCATGTGACATTTACTCACCTCTAAATTCCCGCTGCGTCTTCTTAACAGCTCAAAATACAATTCACAATCTTCCGCCAACTCAATCCGTCAATTACCTAATCAAATACGATAATTAACTTGGCGTACAATTCAAAAACGCACTTATATGAAGATCCAAAGGTCGGATCTTCACCCGTGACCACCCAAGGTCATCGAGAGAGTCCTACGATCATCATATCAAAACTACAAGTCTATCGGACGGTCCAAACTTCACATATCACAAATCAAACGATCGAAATCAATCGAAATCATAAAATTCATAACTAATTCATACGATATCCAAAATTCACATGCTATATATCAAAATGATCGTATCGACATGTAGAATCTAAAAATGAGCAGAAACTGCTCTTGGGACCCCCGTAGGGGGCCGGAAAAGGCCGCCGGAGTTAGGGACAGAACCGTTGCCAACCACCACCAATGGTGTCGGGACCAAACTACTCCCCTTCGTTTCATCATTTGAGCAACTTTCATAACTAGAACGAAGTGAGAAAAGGAGCGGAAGTGGTTGAAAATACCTAAAATCAGTCAGGTTCGCCGGAAAGTTTCCAGTTTTCCGTTGAAGCTCAGTTCAACGAGAAAAACTTCACTTCTGGAACTATCCTTCTTGGAGCATGATCAGCAACTCAAGGCAAGTCTTGGGAGCCAAGGAACTCGGGGTTTTGTGGGCGAAGGTAGGAGAAATCGTCGTTGGTTCGTATTTGAGCTCTGACCGACCTAGAGCTCTACCGCTCCTTAGCCGCCATGATATGGGAAACGGCGACCCCCAGTCGACTCACGCGAAGGAGATGAGTCGATATTGGCTTTGTTTCACCTCAAACGATGGGCGAAGCTGTGAGAAAATGGCCAGAGAAGTTGTGCTCTGTTTTCGGTCGATTTTGGGAGATAGTGTGAACAGTAACCCACAGTTTCCTTTTTGGGATATTTCCCGAAATAGTAACCTATATATACCCGAAATGGAAATTTTTTCAAACGCAATAACTTCTTTATACGAACTCTGATTCTTGCGTTCCGTATATGCACGAACTTGTATCGACGAGCTCTACGACTTTCATGAAGGAAGTTTCCCCAAATTCCTTACGTGCAAAAAGTCGATTTTGGTAAACCCTAAATAACGTTAGTTTTCGAAACTAAATTTGTTCGAAACCAAATTTCTCATACAACGACATTCGAATCACTCCCAAAATTCATAATTCATGTAATTGGATAATTATTGAATTAAAAAATATTTAATTGAAATTTCGGGTCTTCACAGGAACCGACTCACCCCATTGCGGTTGTGGACGGAGTTGGTTATTTGCCAACCAACTAGCTGCCGTCATCATAATATGTGTTGCATGCATTTCCATCTCTTCATCTTCGTCATCGTCTTCTTCATCCTCTTCCTCTTCTGTGCATAACCTTTCTTGTCTTTAATTGAACCAATTAGAACTCATTTCGAAAGTGTTTAGACAAAAAAGAAAAAAGTATGAAGCTGATGAAGGTGTGTAGAGAAACGTATATGATTTTGTGAGTTATGCTAAATATGAAGCACTGAATTTATACAAAAGGAAAAATAAATGAGAGCTTAAGAATAGGGAGAAAATGAAGGATTTAGAATAGAGAGATACATATGAGGAAGTAGAAGGAAGATATGAGAAATAAGGTTGAGGTGATATGTATTTATAGTGTAATTTTTTTTTAAAAAAAAAAACACATTGACCAACGGCTATAACCGGCTATTAAAAAAATCCCAATGGCTATATGTGTTAAAAAAAAAAAATCGAACCGGTACATAACTTCAGCAACTAGCAGTTGCTGAAGTCATGCACATGTCATGCAGCACTACCACAGGTGGGCATCTCATTTCTGATCCATTTGGCCTTAAGGGCTAAAGGGCTACTTTGAAGGCTAAATTTGGCCCTTTCTGTAACCTTCTGGCCCTCTATTTTAACACTTTGTCCCTAAGTTGGGTTGGAGACCAAAAAGGCTAAAAAATAGGCTTTTAGTCCTTTATGTAGTTGGGATGGAGATGGCCTTAGGGACTCCAAATGTTGACTTTTTCTATAATTCACTTTTGAAGAAACTGCATTCTGGAAAGTTGTAGAGGACGTTAAATAAAGTTCATGGACATGGGGCATGCAAAAATAGAGTTCGCATAAGAAAGTTACAATCTGAAAAGCAAAGGTTACTATTTCAAGGAACCTACTATAAATAACAATTTGACCTTTCCATTTTTTGGAAGTTTCTATTTTAGTCAAAACCCTATTTCCTTTTTTTCTTAGCACAACTCGGTCTAGGACCCGACCCATGCCGTAACCTAAGGCACGATTAGGCGATATCTCCGCCATTTGGCAACCTGAAGGCACGCCACTGATCCCATTTGGACCGCCTCTTCCTCCTCTGCTCTCTATAGGAGTGGTTGAGATCGGTTCACGCCAAGACGGGAGTTTCGTACTCTATAGCAACAGACCCATTTTATAAATCCAGTTAATTCTCGATTTTCCGTACACCTCAAGCCACACCACAACCTTGGTCTTGAAGCTTCCATCATCTTTGTTAATGCTCAGAATACCGCCACTTTGTGTCAGCTTCCAATAACATAGACGATCGTACCAATCTTCCCATATCTTTTTGAAGTTTCAAAATGTCGCTATTTGTCAAATGAAATACACCGGCGTCAAAAGGGGAGACCGCGGTTGGTGGCCTTCACTCCTCCAATGCTAAAACCAAACAATGTATTTATATTGACAAAGTATTGGTAGGTAAGTATTGAATGAGTAATAAATGAAGGGAGAGAAATTGACCTTTTATAGCTGAAGTGAGAATTGAACTCAGTCTTGTTTTTGTTGTCGGACTGTATGCTTTAGTATGATGGCTTTGAACATTCCTGAGGGGATGATTTTGAGAGGCTCATGGCGGCTCGTCTGGGCACGGTGTGGTGTGGATCAATGTTAGGCCCAAACTGCTTCATGCGGGTTTGCTATATTTCAAACTGCAACCACATTTTAAAAAGCTACACCACTTACTTCTGTTACACCGTTTTTCAATGCGGTGTGGAATGTCCGGTTTTCTTTTCTTTTTTCTCATATTTTCGCCCAAAGTCCACAAATTTATCTCTCTTAAAATGAGTGAAATCAACTAACATAAAAATATCAACAAAATCAACACTTCAAATAATCTTTTCATTAAATCAACATTTGAAATAACCTATTCATGAAATCAACATCTCAACTATTCAAATAACATCAACAATTTGTCAAACCTGCACATTTCAAACCAAACAGTAATTTCCAAAAGTAAATCAAAGTTCCAACAGTCCAACAATTTGTTTCCAAGCATCAAGTTTCCAAACCAAACAGCTAACATGCAGTAGTAAATCAAAGTTCGAAGCAACAAGTTTCCAAACCAAATCAGTAAATCAAAGTTCCAAAGTCCTAAACATCAAGTTCAAAATACCAAACAAAAATTTAAGGTTATTACAAACCAAAGTTAAAGGCAGCTCATACTTGAATGAAAACAAAAAACAAAACTTTCGTTGCAGCTTGTTCTAGCAGCACCTAAATCCTTTCAAAAGCTTGTTCCCTTAGTCCATTTTGCAGCAGCTGCAACATCATCATTCCTCAGTGTCAGGCACATCATAATAGACTCTAGTGAAAATGGAAAACAATAGTCACAAACTAACAAACTATAACACAAATAAATATATACAAAGTCAAGATACTATAAAGTCTAAAATTACCTGACTTAAGCTTTTCAAGCTCACCATAATGCTTCAACTCAGTCTCCGTGGGCTCTTTGTACTCATTAAAAGCCCCACCTCTTAACTAATCATTGAGATAAACCAGCCCCTTAACCATCCGAGGAGTCAATGAAGCTCTAAATGGGTCAACAAGCCTTTTTCCTAGGCTAAAAACAACCTCTGAAGCCACTGTTGAAGCCAGTAAAACATCCTTTGTAACTTTACACAAAACTAGAAATCAAGCAGAATTTTGCTTCCACCATTCTAAAACTTGAAATTTTGTATTGGCAGGGTCTTCAACAGCTTCAAGCAAGTACTTGTCAACTTCATTTTTTTTTTCTTTCTAAGCCCCAAGAACTTGTTCATTGATGCAGTATGACTATCCTCCTCTCCGACATTAGAAATTGAATGAGTAGGAGGTTGCGTAGCTTCAAATGATGCTTGTGCAGCCATAAGGTCAGAATTAGCGTACTCGTGATAAAGCTGCAACAATTGACTCTTAACTTCATCTATCAGCTCCGAGACCAAGCTCATGTCTTGCTGCAGCAATGGAAAAAAGAACTCAAGATGCAATATCTTGTATCTTGGATCTAATACCATAGCAAGCAGCAAAATAGGTTCAAGTCCTCCAATTTCAACCAATACTAGTCGAATTTTTTCCTCATGTTAACCATCAAAGGATCAACAATTTGGCTGCATTTTTCCAATTCTTCAATGATGGCACACATACACACAACAGGCTAGTTTGAAATTATCACTTCAGGGCCACTAAATTCCAAAGTTGCATCATAAAAAATCTTGAGAAACTCCACCAACCTAGCAGCCTTCTCCCAATCGTCATTTCTAGGTGGCCCGACCCTTTTTCCTCCCCCAGCCCTTTCCTGAAAGTAGTTTTCGTATTGCTGGTCCTCATCTTCCAACCTCACAAAAGCCTACCTATACTTGACGGCTATGTCTAACATGAAATAGGTGGAGTTCCACCTTGTGCACACATCTAAAGGCAAAATACCCCCCTTGTATTCAACCTTCTCTCTAGATGCACACTCCTAAATTTCTCGAGCCTTGCATGTGAGCTCTTAATAAACTTAACAACATTCCTAATTGTATCAATGGAGGAATCAAGCTCCTTCATCCCATCCCTCACGATAAGATTCAAACATGGCAGCAACACCTAACATGCAGAAAACTCCCACCTAACACTAACTGCTTCCAATTCCCAATCTTCTCCTTTATGTACTCAAGTGAAACTTGATTACTCGACGCATTGTCAACTACAATGCTGAAAAACTCTCTCAATACCCCAATTAATCAAGCTAGACTCCACCAATTTCCCTATTGTCTTACTCTTGTGATTTGTAATAACAGTGTTATTATTCTTTTCTACGGTGCCCAAGTCTCATCTATGAAATGAGCTGTTAAGATAAGGTAATTGATATTCTGGACCAAAGTCCACGTATTGGTGGCAAGAGAAGCCATCAGATTGTTCCTAGATAAAAACTCTCGAATCTTTTCCTTCTCAAATTGGTAGATATCCCAGATATATCTACCAATTGTCTTCTGAGATGGAGGACCAAACTTTGGTGATGCAATCTTCATAAAACCAATAAAACCCTGCCCCTCTGCATGACTAAATGGCTACTGATGGAAGAAATGCCGGACACTTCTTGCATTGGTAGAGCATATGAGTCCTCATGGATGTCGTCTCATTTGATGTGGAGTCACAGGCATACCTTGAGGGACAATACTTGCACTTTGCCCTAGGTTTCGCCATCTTCGTACCATTCGGATTCTTCATGTTTTCAAAATGGTCCCATGCTGCAGACTGGTTCTTCCTCCACATACTTAGGTTCACTAATTGGAGGAGCTGCTACAGAAGGTAGTCTGGGGGAGGAAGCAAAAGTGGAGCGGTAGCTTTACTTGTAGCAGTTGATGTTGTTCTGGTGCTTGACCCAATTGGTGTCTCATTGGGAGTTTGCAATGCTCCACTTTCCTCACAGTGAAATCAAGCACATAATTAGCATGATAATTTAGTAGAAAAGAAACAATCAAATAATTTTCTATACTAATCAAGCAACATTGAAGAACAATCAAATACAAACAGAAACACAGTAAACGAACAAGTAAAGAAACAACAACAACATATTGAGCAGAAACAACAGAGCAACAGAGCAACTCAAACCATAATAGAAATCAACAACATCCAGACTTGAAACACTGAAATAAATAGGTCAAACCAAGCAATAACTATCCACAGAGCTGCTCAAATAATGATTTCAGACTAGTAAATCGAAACAAAAGCAATCAAATCACAATTCTCAAAAACATTTAAGAAGCAGCAAGTAAGAAACTGATGCTCTCATGTTCATAGATAGATTATAGAAGTCGTAAGCAAGTAAGCAACATAAGAAATAGAAACAAAAAATCAAAATCAGACACAAAATAAAAATAAAAATCAAACTCTCCCTACTGATTCCATCTAGAGATGAGATGAGAAGACGTACTTGGTTGGTTGATACGCTAAAAATAAGTGCGCAATTTAACCTTGCAAGAATGTCAATTGTCAGTATAGAATTAGTAGGGATCATTCAAGCCGGGGATTGAGGGTACACAATTAATTACGCAAAATAAACTAACTAAAATACAAAACAAAAATAAAAGAAAACAAAGTTTGGGGGTTTTTGAAATTAACTAAAAATTAAAGGAAAATAAGAAAACAAATTCGACTTTTAGTTTTGAAAAGATAAGATGGGGAAGTCGTTAGAAGATCAGTAATCCACCAATTATGATCAAACATTGTCATGTTCACCTAAAGCGTGAGACATAAACCAACCAAGAAACAAGTCGGAGCTGATCATGTCCCTTATTATTGGTTCCCTAAGTATTTAGTCTACATGAACGCACAATAGCTAAACCTATCAAACATGCAATCAAGGTATAGAATGCTATCCTATCAACAACACATATAGTGTCAACATGTTTGAAGCATTGAAATCCCATGGAAATGATTGGTTATAGAGTTGCATCCTAGTGTGGAACGCCTACCTAGCATGCTCTTCTAGTTGTCTAAGACATCAACTTTTTTCAAAAGCCTTGCATATTGTGGATTAGAAAACAAGACAATTAGGTGAATTATTTTCAGAATCCTAGCCCCAATTACATGCATGAGTCCTATGTTCGCGACCACAGAACATAAACACGTAAAAGTTTTCAATCAAGCACAAATAAACAACTGATCTCACACTAAAATTCAGGAAACTAGATTTAACATAACAATTTTTCTAAATAATTGGAGTTTCAATCCTTGCCGCTAACAAAAAGAATATTAGTTACACATTGTTTTGAAAACCAAAATAGAACAAATAGAGAAAAAGAAGAAAAAGATGATGGCGGATGAAAAAGAAAGAGGGATAGAAGAGAAGGTGAAAGGTGTGTTTTCATTGTGTTGCAAAGGCTCTATATATAGGAGGAGCACAACCCAAATTTCCTTCTCCAATTCTGCTTTGAAAACCTTCCCTGTTTGCTTGAGGATTCCTTAGATTGGTGCACAATTCAATTAATTTCAAGCCTTGGTAATTATCCTAGGACTCTCCTTGATATTTTTAGCATCAATAACCTTCCAAAATCGCACAAGAAATCCGTCCAAAGAGGATTCTCGACCCAACTGCCTTGTTTTGACTAGAACTCAATATCTGTCTCTGATGCTTCCTTCTCGGACAAGGAGTGACTTCCTCTTGCTACGTTTCTGGATAGTTCTCAACTCATACATGTTCTATGACATCATATATTCTAGATTGATCAATAAGCTTCTGGAAAATCTCCAAGAAGGTGCTAGAAAAGATCTCCTAAAAAGCTTCGTGAAAAGCTAACAGCTTCTGCCTTATCGGGAAACCTAATTTGAGCTTTATTTCCCGCTGCCTCGTTGACGATTTTGACTAGTTCTTTGGCTATAGTTGTAGTACAACATCATATATTGAATTATTATTGGCCCTTTCTGCAAAGGTGGAATTGGAAAAATGCAAGAATTTCTCCCCAATATTGTTCCTGAAAAAAAATTGATTCTGAAACTGCAGTTTTTTGCTTTGCAGCAACTGTTTTGACGATGATTTCCATGGACTTCCCTTGTAATTTCCAACCAAATGGGTGATCAAACTTGGTCCTTTGCATCAGTAATTCACGATCCATGGCTTCAGTGCTCCCTTTAAGCTCCTATTTCTCTTGAACTACTTCACGAACTACCTAAAATGAAAATAGAATTAAAACTAACTTTTTAAAGGAAATAGCTAAGAAAAGTGTAAAGGATTGCACATTATATTTGTCACATTTTATGCTCCTATTAAATTCCCCCACACTTAGCCTTTTGCAGTCCCTTAGCAAAATCAAAAACAAAGAAAATAAAACAAAGACTCGAAAGACTCAAAACAAATTATGTCTTCAACATTGTTGTCTCATAAATCTTTTACTTTCATAGCATCAAAATTTGCATGCAACCAAGAGTCAATCATTAGTAATTCAACTTAATTAAAACATATATTCCACATATAAGCTTGTAAGACACCGGGCAACAATGGTGATAAGTGGAGCTTAGCATGTATCCAACAAGTATGATTCAAACCTCACAGGATTTACCACTCTTTCTTCTCTCAAATCAAGGCTAATGCTTAAAAGATTTTTTCACTCAAATATATGTGAGAGATGATAATATTTTAAGCAAACAAAAAGCTCACATATATATAAAAAAAAAAACAAAAGGGCTAAATCGAGATACATGTATTTTTTTGTTTGTTTTACGATCTCATGAAACATACCAATTACTTGCCAAACGGACCAATCCATACGCTTAACTCTTGTAACCAATCTCCACAGCTGAAAGGCTGCCCATCTTACGGATAAAAAAGGTCTTAAGGTTGTAATGGGGTCAATGTTTAGGGGTTTAAAGAAATGAAAGGGTAAGGAAAAACCACAAATTATTCTACAAACGTAGCAGAACCTTCATTGAAGCATTGAGACGTCTTCTTTTAGTCACCAAGGCATCTTGCAACGTTGAACTTCTTGCATGTCTTTATTGAGGGCTGGATGTTATTGTGTTAGGCTCATGCTTCATTCTAACCTTCCTTTGAACACTTGTGAAATAGGACGAAGACCAAATTCATCGTACTTAGGCCTTCACTTCAAAACAAACTCCTTATCCATAATGGGGGGACTAAAATCCATAAATACTTACACATTTTTTCTCATTGCCGTATACTTATTTTTTTACGTTTTATTTTCCGGCATACATATTTTTTTTCATGGACAAGTCTTTCCACCCCCACTTATTCTTTCTCATCATCTCTTTTGTAATGCCTTCACAATCTTGTGTGTCTCGGGAATTAGCTCCACTAAGTCCTTAGAACAAAGAGTAGGGATATAACTATACTAAGGCTTTAAAAGTTAGGATTTTGAGGGTGATGAAAGAAAAGGTTTAAATGTAGGCTCAAGGGGGGGGGGGGGGGGGGGGTTAATCTAGGGGGTGCACATCTTGTGTACACAAATGGGGACACAGGCTATTTTTGGCTTTGGTGGAAGTTCCTAGGTGCCTTTATCCTTTCTAAAATCAGGGACATGTATTGATAAAAGTTTCGACCAGTACAAGAGCAAGTTCTAGTAATCTCCAGAGTCTGTTAATCTTAATCTATGGCAAGCAGTCAATCAAAGAGAAAGATAATGAGATCACCAAGCATCATCAAGGAAGTAAGAGTATAATTTTCAATAAACACTCACAAAGAATAGCAAATAGGCTCAAATTCTCATAAGGGTTATTATGAATCAAAACTCATCATCAACATGCTCAAAATTCTGTACCAAGTTCAATGAAAAGTCATATCTACTACACAACCAAATGCTTTATATATATTGTTACTAACCAAAGAATTATTTTAACATCATCTCAATATTGTGATAATCTTTTATCTAAAATTTGAATGATATAAGTTCATCCTAGATAGTTGAAAGGCAACCTAAGACTCCAAAAATAAAACAAAAGTTGAAAAACAAGTACTAAAGATGCCAAAAGAAAGAAAATAACTAATGAAATTTTGTTTTGGATTTTTGAAAATTTTCAATTTTGTTTGGTCTTTTTATATTTTTTCACAACACATAAGACTCAAATTTTGACAAGTTCCTTTCCCCCACACTTGAATCATACACTGCCCTCAATGTATGGCAAATTAAATCAAACAATGCATAATAGAAGTGTAAAGAAAGGAAATCAAAAGATTAAAAGGAAGAAAAGTGAGAGAGTTTATAGAAAATCTCCCCCTTGTAGACCTCTCATGCTCACAACCTTTAGAGATGACACCAGAGACCCCAACCTCCAGACTATCAGGCCTTGACTTCCAAACATAAGCTCCACACTAACTTGACTCCAAGGAAGAAGTTGAGAGCAAAAAGGGAAGAAATCATTTTTTTGCACCTTTTGAAACCACAAATTTGTTCCATCAGCCCATGTTCCAAATCCCAGAACTTTTTCATGCAACGTCAGATGATTGAGCTACCACTTGGAGATAAAGTTGACGTTTCTAGCTTTCTGTGCATATATGAAACACCTTCTTATTCCAAGTGGTTTGAAAGTTATGGCCCTGCAAAATTAGAGGAAAAGCAGGAAAATGAATAGAAATTCTGATAGAATGACCTTCACCCACCCAAACCTTTATACCAGGAGCATCATTGGTCCAATGGAAGATATTTTTGGTTGAATGTACGTGGTACACACCGAGAGCTTTAATTCCATATAAAGAACTACTCATTTGGACCACGGGAAGTTTTCCTTGTTTTGCCTTTTATGTGACACAGATGCATAGTTTTCTGCTTTCCTGAGCTGACCTTGTTGCATTCAAACTGGAACTGCAAGCGCATAACAACATCAATTATGGATCTTTCAAAACTTTTAGAACTACAATAGGAGGCTGTCGATCCATATATGGCAAACCTCCTAACTCCAAGGGAACTAAAAACCGCAGCCAATCAAAGTAGACTGATCTGCACGACTGGACTCTATTTGGCATAAAAGGTGACACTTTTTCATTCTTTTCTTAACTATTAAACCTGCACAAAAACCAAAAACATTAAAAGGAACAAAATATAAACAAAGAAAACGAAGAAAGTGTCCTTTGGGTTGCCTCCCAAGAAGTGCTTGATTTATTGTCTTCAGCCTAACAAAGCAGCTCTTCATCAAGAGTAATCAGGAGGTTTAGGTCGAGGTTCGATCGGATGCTTAAGCCTCTTCAAAGATATTTCATGTTTCCTTGCTAGCAACTTAGGTAACTTGGGAGCAATGGAAATATAAGATTTAATTCTTCTCTTTTTCTTTCTCCTCTTCCATTGTCTCCATCTTTTCTTAAGTTTAACAATCACGGCAATAATGATCTCCTTATCTGATTTGAGATGTTCACGTATCACCATCTCTACATGATCAAATTTGCTTGGATGGGGAAAAGATGTGTAAAGCTTGAATAAGGCACTGAAAGATCATGTGGTCTTCCATGTGCTAGCAATAAAGTCCAAATGTAGGAGCTTTCATGGACTCCTGTTTTAAGAAATCCTCCATTGTGGTTTCATAACCTTTTCGATCTTCATGAGGTAACATGATTGTTATAGGCACTTGGGACACATTTACTTGAAGCTCATTTTTACTTCCTTCACTATAGGGTTCCTCATTATCAAAAGGATCTTCCATTTCCCACTTTTCAAGCTAGGTCATGTAGTGTACTTCATAATCCTCACAAGTCTCAACATTGAGTTGCTCTTTGTAAGACTCCTCCAAATCAATTACTTCATCCTCATGAAATGTTGAATCATGGAATGCATCATGAGGTTGACACAAAGTCGTAGTTGTCGGGAGCTCCCCCAAAGTTGCCATCAGTTTAGAAGGGTTCTCCTGAGATATTAAGGTCTCCAAATGCCTTTGAGTTTTTACCCAGGCATTATCACCAACTTGCTGCCCCTGAATCAAAGCTTGAAAAGAAGCATCTTGAATCAAAGCTTGAGCAGCAGCATTCAGTTCCTTAATAATCTCCTCATAATTATTAGACATACCTGAGTTATGAGGAGGTGGTGCTTGTGGCCAATAGTCATGGTATGAGTATGGGGAATCTTCAAACTCATTGAAAGATCCTTGTTGCATGTTTGGATCGTTATTCCACGAAGAATAAGGAGGATTATCCCATGTCGGATTGTATGGACGTGAATAGTAATTATTCCAATGCCCTTGGTTGTCTGGAAATCCTCTAAGCATGGTATTTTGATCGTAGTATCCTTGATATTGGATGCTTGGACATGTCTCCTATGAATGTGCAACCACGAAGCATATAGAACACATCTCGTAAGATTGATGCCACATTGAAAAACAAAACAAAAAATTGAAGTTAGTAATACATATGAAAAAAAAGTAGAAATCTGAAAATGTAAAACGTGAAAGATATGTGATTTTTCAATCCCCAGCAACGGTGCCAAAAATTAATACGCTAAAAACAAGCGCGCAATTTAACCCTGCAAGAATGTCAATTGTCAGTATAGAATAAGTACAGATCATTCAAGCCAGGGATTGAGGTACACAATTAATTACGAAAAATAAAGTAACTAAAATACAAAACAAAAATAAAAGATAGTCATGTTAACCTAGTTTCAATTACTAAAGCGTGAGACAAAAATCAACCAAGAAACAAGTCAGAGCAGTTCATGTCCCTTATTATTGTTTTCCTAAGTATTTAGTCTACGTGAATGCACAATTTTTGTTAACGTGTTGTAGAGGCTCTATATATAGGAGAAGCACAGCCCAAGTTTCCTTGTCCAATTCTTTCTACAAATCTGCTGTTGGAAGAATGCAAGAATTGCTCCCCAAAACTGTTCCCGAAAAGCTTATTCTAAAACTGTAGTTTGCTGCTTGGCAGCAACTGTTTTACACGACGATTTCTGTGGACTTCCCTTGTGATTTCTGACCAAATGGGTGATCAAACTTGGTCATTTGCATTAGTACTTCATTGCTTTCTTTAAGCTCCTATTTCTCTTGAACTACTTCACCAACTATCTAAAAAGAAAAGTGTTAACACTGACTTTTTTAAGGAAATAGCTAAGAAAAGTGTAAAGGATTGCACATTATATTTGTCACATTTTATGCCCCTATCATCAGCAATAGTCAGCGTCCTCGGTCGGTGTTCGACGACATTCGACGTTACTGAGAAGAGCGGCTGTGTGTCGAGAGAGATGTGGTAGAGTCAAAATGAGAGGCTGACTAAATCAGCTAGGGTTTTGTTCTATCAGAGCAATTAAGTGCGTTAAGGAGTATGTGTAACCTAATTTTTACCAATCACAATTCGACAACCATTAAAAGTAATCTTAATTTTATTAAAAATAATATTAACCTGGTTCTGCACCGAAAAAATCTAGTCTGATTCGATCAAGTCATTTTTTCTACCATATTTCATCCGGTTCGGTCCCCGAGCCAGTTTTTTCGGCTAGTTCAGCCTGTTTTGGACCTCCAGTTATGTTTCTGCCCACCCCTAGTTGAAGCTTGGTTTGGCTTGAGGCCGGTTTGTCATTGGAGGTTGGCATGTAGTGTTTCCGGAGGTTACGCTTGTCTAGCCCTTCTGACAATGGGAGGTGGACCCTAATAGGTACTGATTATGGCTGATAGTACCATGTATATATAAGTCCTCCATGTCCCCAGTCAAGGAAGGATTTCTTGGTTTGGGAGTTACTGCCGCTAAGACGAATCCCTAGGCAATATGACCGGTATAATCAGTGCAAGTGCGCGGTCAACCATGGACTTTGTCTGAGCGAGTGCTTTTTGCCTTTGGGGTGGGCTCCTGCTAGGTCCTCTATGGAGTCCCCCACTCCCCAACTAAGAAAGACCTTTGTTTGGTCAGACAATTGTTTGGTGAGCAAAAGTAAAGCTGCCTGGTACTTTTGGGTGTTACGTAGTGAGCCTAATCTTTCGTTGCCTCAGTGTCAAGAGTTAACGGCCTAATCAATGGCTGCCATGAGCTGTGTTAATTTGTCCTTTACTTTTTCCTGGAGGAGAAACTTCACTACAATGCTTCATGAAGGTCATTGTTGTTTCCTGTAGGAGAAAATGCGCACTAAGTGTAAACTTAACGGGATAAGTCTGGTTAATGGGGCATTGGGCTAACCAGGAACTTGATTAGTGAAATAGGCCTTGTTAATAGGATATTCAGCTAAGTAGGAACTTAGTGGAATCAACCCTATTAATGGGATATAGGGTTTGTTGTCGACGAACATGTCTCGATGGCGGAGAGTAGAGATCTTTAGCTGAGAACATGTCTCGATATCATATAGTAGAGCTCTTTGGCAGAGAACATGTCTTACTGGCAGAGAGTAGAGCTTCTTGGCAGAGAACATGTCTCGATGGCAGAGGGTAGAGCTTGTTGGCGGAGCTGTTTCAAATTTTGAATTGGGTAAAAATTCGGTGTTATCTTCAGACATTTTGGGGTGACACTTGGCTCTCACTGACTGCTTTGGCATGCATCCAAGAACATGTCTCGATGGCGGAGAGTAGAGCTCTTTGGTGGAGAACATGACTCGATGGCGGAGGGTAGAACTCGTTGGTGGAGTCGTTTTGAATTTTGAATTGGGTAAAGATTTGGAGTTATCTTCAGACAGTTTGGGGTGAGACGTGGCTCTCACTAACTGCTTTAGCATGTCGCTTAGTCATAAATGGGGCATCATTATTGTATGGGAAACCGATGCCATGCGTCGGCATGTCGCTTCATCATAAATGAGGAGTCATTATTGTATGGGAAACTTATGCGAGGCCTCGGTTAACCTAAGTAACTAATGAGGTCGTAGGGCACGTGGCATGATCTTGTGAGGCGGTTCTTTTTGCTTCTACGGTCAAGATTTGACGGAGGGAATTTATGTCAAGAGGGAAACGGAGAAGGATTTCACTCTTTTCCTCAATTCAAAATTTTTATACCCATCTTCCACCCTTGATCAAAAGTTCTAAATGAGAGAAAGGGAAAGAGAGAATCAGAGAAGAAGATCAAGAGAGGGAAATCATAGAGAAAGATCGATGAGGGGTGAGAAACAGAGCTTGGTTCCTTGGCATCGGGTTATGTTAAGCTGTGATTTGGCTCTTTCTTCATCTCAGGTTAGTATAGAACCACTGACTTCCTCTTATTCCTTTCTGGTTTCTCTTGAATTTTTCTTATTTCTTGTGTTAGTGGGGTGAAATCGAATGTGGTATTTTTCCTTTTTATGGTGTTTTGTGCTTTTGTGCCTAAAGTTTTTGGTATAGTGTTCACTGAGATTCTGGGTTATGCGAATTTCTTGGGGTTTTGGATTTGAATGTGTGTTTTGTTGACTGTGTTCTTGAGAATGGAAGTAGAATAGGTTAGATTAGATCTAATTTGACTGCTAACTTCTAGGTTAGAGCATTTGTGGGAGATACCGGTCGTTATTGACATTTCGAGTAGTGAAGAATCATATACGCCGTTGTACTTTTGCAAGAGATAGGTTCGAAGAACCACTAAACGTAGTCCCGTTACAATCAGTTTCACCGCCACATATGGTCCCGCAACGAAATGAAGGGCACTAGGTTACTTGACAAAAACAAGAGGCGGAATAAAGACTAACTAGGAGAGTGTCAGCATATCCAACGAGAGTGATGAGGGTGACGAAGTTGTTGGGGAGGAGCCAAGTGCCCACTCTGTGAACTTTTCTTGGATTATGTTAATGTTCAAAGTTCAGCGGTAGCTAAACTATGATCAACATAGGTCCGTTGGGTGGACCGTTACTTGATATTTTCAGTGCTTCCGCTACTTGTCAAGTGAAATACAAAGGGGGCGTCAGAGGGAGATCGAGTCGGGCGGTCTTCTCTTCTCCGATGCCTAAGTTAGTCAATGTATTTGCGTTGACATGGTAACAGTAGACAAGTAGTAGATGCGTAATTAATGTGGAGAGAGGAGAGAACCTTTTATAGATGAGGAGAGAGCTGATCTTCTCCATGTTTTCGATGTGGGACTGATATGCTTCAGTTCCCAGCTTCTGGAGCTTCTGATGCTGTGTTGACGTGGCGCGTGGCGGCGCATCAGTGGAGATCTTGGGGTAAGCCAGGGCCTAGGCGGTAGCCTGCTTGGTTGTATTCCCATAGGTGACTCTCATGGCGGGAGTAGGTATTGCTGGTGGTAGTATGAGCGTGGCTCATTATAGCTAATCATGCTAGGCAAATGCTCATGTAAGTACAAGTCCCCTAAGTCCCCAGTCAAGGAGGGCAATCTTGGTTGGGGAGTTGCCTAGCGGTTTGAAGCGTTACTCCCGCTAGACTTGCAAAGCATAATTAGCGTCAGTGCATTGTCAACCCTAGACTTATTGAGCAAATGCTTTATACCCTTTTGGGTGGGCCCCTGCTAGGCCCCCCAGGGCGTCACCCACTCCCCGGCTAAGATAGACCTCTGTTTGGTCTGTGTATTGTTTGTTGAGGGGATCTATGTTGAACAGAGGGTGTTGGGTAGCGAGCCTAAACTTTGATACCCAAGTGGTAGGGGTCAACGTGCCTGATCAGGGCCGTCGAAGACTATTGACGTGTCCCCATACTTGTCCCAGAGGACCATAGTTTTAATGCAACGCTGCGTGGCGGTCGTTGTCCATATGAAGCGTAGCTTGAAGAATCGGAGGTGGCGGGAATCCCTCCGCCGAGGGTAAGTGGGAGGTAGCGTCGCTGGGACTGATGTTTGTGAGACATTTGCTAGCGGTGTTATGCTTAGAGGCGATTATCTCGCTTTCAAGGGGAAGGAGAAATTCCGCTAGCGATGTTTTGCTTAGTGGCGACTGTTGCCTCCTAGATGAGTTGTGCGTAGCGGAGACTCACTTGCAAGATATGAGGGAGAAGTTCTGCTAGCGGTGTTGCGTGTAGCGGAGACTCGCTTGCACGGTAAGGAGAAAAATTCCACTAG
The DNA here is from genome assembly GCA_025331145.1 of Rosa persica. NCBI lineage: Eukaryota > Viridiplantae > Streptophyta > Magnoliopsida > Rosales > Rosaceae > Rosa > Rosa persica. The sequence goes on along the minus strand of WFKR01000003.1, from coordinate 37,684,060 downwards.
TGGTGTTGCACGTAGCGGAGACTCGCTTGCAAGATATGAAGGAGAAGTTTCGCTAGCAGTGTTGCGAGTAGCGGAGACTCGCTTGCACGGTAAGGAGAAAACTTCCGCTAGTGGTGTTGCACGTAGCGGAGACTCGCTTGAAAGATATGAGGGAGAAGTTCCGCTACCGGTGTAGCACGTAGCGGAGACTCGCTTGCACGATAAGGAGAGAAGTTCCCTCTGGCATAAGGGCATTGAACCTGGACGATTGGCATACTCGCCCCTTTTGATGGCTTTTACCACGTGGCTGTCATGCGTCGGTCTAGCGTTTGGGATTGTAAATCCTCAGCACGCCCGTCTCTTCATCATTAATATGAGTAATTATTGACTCAGTCTCTGAGGCGATGCCTCTGTTATTCTAGAAACTAAATGCGATCGTGGGACATGTGTACGACTGGAAAGTAACGTTGCTTTTTGGCATAAGGCCTGGATTTGATTGATGTTGACATTAAAAGGGGGGGGGAACTAGAGGTTGTCGCCATTATCTCTACTTCAAACTTTCTCGTCGTCCTCAAGCTCTGTCCTCTGGCATTCGAGAAGTGACCTCTGCCACTCGAGCGAGAGATCGGTGTTTTGGTGGAAGGGATCCCCGGAAGTGAAGGCGTAAATTTTGAATCCTCCTGATTTCCCACACCAGCAGACTAGTGATTCTGAGCCTTTTCAGGTTTTATTTTTTTTTTTTGCTCTACTACTTTCTGGGTTTTCGATTTGAGTAGTTTTTGTGTCTCACTGGTGTGTTCTCAGGGTGCAACATGAGTTTTGGGGGGTCTCTTCTGGTGTTTTCGACAGAGATAAGGTTTAAGGATTTGCTAGATGGTCGAATCTGGGTCGGTGTTCGTGTTCGTGTTTTGGTCAAATCTGGGTAACTGTTCTTGATGTTCCTGGATGAAAATTGTCGTATGGGTAGCTTAGAACTTATATGAACTAATTGGTTTGGGTTTTAGGGTTTGTGATGGCAAGCATCATATTGATCTCGAGCAGTGAGGATTCTGGGTCTGACGTGTCGTTCAGCGAGGCGGATAGGATATTTATTGATTCGTTGCTTCCGTCTGCCCCTGCAGGAACCTCACTGTTGGAACCGCTAGACATCGAACCCTTACAAACCATACCCTGGGACGTGGCCATGGCTCGAGGTGGGCGACCGGAGAGTTCTAGGACAATGGAGGATGATGGCGAACGCGAGAAGCGTGAGGAGAGCCTAGCGAGCAATAACGCAGCTAGTGGTTCCGCCGATGGGGAAGACGTCGGCGGAGAGGAAATCGAGTCCGCCTGGTTCCTATCTGACAGAACCACGGTTGATGAGGCGGGAGGGGCGATGACCAAGGCCGCCGTTAGCCGCCTGAAGCGGGTGTTCCGCTTACCTAGAGTGGTGAAGTTGTGCCCGCCAGCCGCTAATGAGAAGGCATCCATTTTGCCGGCGGGGTACGCTGTTGTTCATGAGGCCATCTTCTGTCAAGGTGTGACTCTTCCGCTACTCCCCAATCTCCAGATTTTGGTATGCTAGTTTGGCATCGCCTTTAGGCTGATTTGTCCCAACATGTGGCGGTTGCTGATGGGACTGAACTCGCTATGGCGCTTGTCCGATTACGAGGGTCCAACCCTGGCGGAGGTGCTACATTTCTTTGAGTTAGTCTACGTGAGGCGCCGAGGTTGTAACGGTCAAGTGAATTTGAGTCAGCGGCAAGGGGCACCCAAGTTAATCGGGAACATGAAGGATTCCATGTCGTAATGGCAGGGGACCTTCTGCGTTGCCACCGAGAGGTGGGAATACCAAGCTGGGCTGAATGTGAGGCCACCGACCTTTCGAATTAAGTCAGAGTTTCAGCCCATCAGAGGTTGTCGTCGACCTCCGCCACTCCAGAGTTTGGCCTTGCTTGTCGATTCTTATAATTCTAATTGCTTCCCTTTTTTTTGTAGCGGGCTTGCGTCACAACCTGACTCTCGAGGAGGAGTGCCGCGTGGCGAGGATTAGAGGGTGTTGGCAGAACCACAACCTGCTTGACCTTAGGCTTCTCCCTGGTTGGGAATTATTGGTAGCCCAAGAGTTGACTCGTGCCTTTGGTAGGTAACTTTCGGTTTGTGTTCTAGTCCAGTTTTCGGCGGGCTAACTTGTTATTTTTTGTGTAGAATATCCACCGAGAAATAGAAGGAGCCAAGTCGCCGTTGCCAGGGCAATAGACCGTGCAGAGATGAACAATTTCTTGGAGAGCATGTACGCTCATGGGCCCCCAGAAGACTGCGGTCGACCTGGAGACACTGGTGCTGAGCCAGTCCGAGGTGCTTGTGGTGTTGCCGATGCCTCATCACTCCCATCTTGGTGTCGACGGTTTGCCAGCCATTCAGGCGGGGGCTGCGGTCGGTCGCTTCGTTGCAAGCGGGAGGGCGGCTCTTACATCCACTATGCATGTGAGGGAGAGAGTGGCCACCACCCAGCGTGGGTCCCAATAGGAGAAAGCGGTGGCCACGAACGCACCGGTTACGATTGTTAGGTTGGAGCCGCAAGTGGCATCAAGGCTGGTCACCTCTGGTGCTACGCAAGTGTTGTAGAGGAAGAGGCGCCAGCATGACGAGGAGGAAGAGGCAAATGAGGCGGAGACCATTGGGGCCAGTCAACAGAAAAAGTCGAAGCAACCTCTGCTAGAGACGACCATCTCCACTGGCAGGGAGGCTCAAACTAGTGACCTAGATTTGTTCGCTGCTTATGCCAAGTTTCTAACAAACCTTGAGCGGGAGTTTTTATATCACCAGTGTAAGAGGCTCGGGTTCGGCGCCCTGGAAGAGATTGTTCGCTCCACCGCCCTTGATCAATCGCCGTTCAGCTTTGCCTTTGGGCACTTGTCTATGGGTTGCATCAGTTGTTTCTGGCGGCGTCGAGTCAGCCCCGTACTGAGTGACAGCTGAGGGAGGACATTGGCGGTCTCCAGGGGGAGTTGGCGGAGGCCACAGAGAAACTGGCAGAGGCTGAGTGGCGCATGACCAAGGCCGAGTGTGATCTTTTGGTTGCCAATGGCAAGCTGTCTGTCACCATTGAGCGTGAACTCGAGCGGAATGACAACGTCTCCAAGCTGGAGCAGGACATAGCTCTGCTGAAGGATCAACTGGCGGCTAAGGTCAAGAAGATTGAGATCCTTCAGTGGGACTCTACCGCCAAGTCTGCCGAGGTGAAGAGGTTGGAGGGTGAGGTTGCCCAGTGGGAAGTGGATAAGAGCCGCACGGAGGCCGCCGTTGTGGAGGCGTTCAAGCAGTCCGCCGAGTATAAACATGCAATGGTGGAGGCGGCAAATTCTGGCACTACCGCTAACCTGGAGCTACTGAACCAGAAGGGTGTTATCGATTGGGTGAAGGCGTCCCAGCCCGCCAGGCCGGCAGGGCAAACAGCACCTCCTGCGAGTGGTGTGACTCCCACTCAGGCTGAGGGTGTTCGTTCAGGAAGTGGGGAGAGCGGTGAACATCTGCGGATGACTTTGAGTCTGAGGTTTCGTGTGCAGGCTTTCTGGCTGCACATACTCTACCGGATGGTACCATCCTGACTCCCAGTCCGATCGCTCGTGGGTCCGATCCGACAAGCCACATGTCCGAGCAACAACCGCTGTAGCCAGGCGAGGATGGCGATGCAGCTCCCCAGAACCCATGAAGACTGGCCATTGCTTTGTAGTGCCGCTGAGACCTCTTTTTTTTTTTTGGTGCAGCTAAGGCTGCGGGGAATCCCGATCGCCAATATATTCAACTGGTTACTTGATTTCGAGATTTTTTCTGTGGTACTCGTCTTTGATTGTGTTGGTTGCATGCCACCATACTGTTAAAGCCTTGACCTGTGTTTTTGTTAGTCAATCGAAACATTAAAGGAATTAAAATTGTTCTAAGTGCACGAGGTAGCGGATGTGGTCTGCCGAATGTTGTTGGCATTGCCAGTTAATTCTTGTGCATGGGCTTGGCAACAATGGTTTGAATAACTCCTCGTTTCATTGGTAGCTGACAGATCAGCATTTATAAAAGTGGGGTTGTACCCGTTGGGTAGCTTCCCTTAGCTAAATATTGAACAAAAATTTAGCTAAGTCAAGATGCTCTTGGGTAGCGACATGACTATTTGTAGTAATAGCGAAGATGTTCGATATTCCAAGGGTCGGTCGTTGTGATGTCATCCTTGTCCATTAAGTAGAAGGTGATGGGGCTAGCGACTTCCATAATTTTGTATGGACCTTCCCAAGTTGGAAGAAGTGTCGTTGGCAGTGGGATGACCTCCTTCTTACCCAGTCCCCCAGTTGGAGGTTTCGGGCCTTGACCCTGGCATTGTAGAAACGCGATACCCGCTATTTGTTTTGCAAATTATGCAAATGGGCCATGTGTCGTTTCTCCTCTAGGAGATCCTTGTCCATGTTGACGCCTTTGCCATTGGTTTCAGGAGAGTAGCCTTCGACCCTAGCAGTGGGTTGAGTGACCTCGATAGGTAGGACAGCTTATGTTCTGAACATCATGTAGAATGTTGTTTCACCAGTGGCAGAAGTTGGGATAGTCCTGATGGCCCACAGGACTTCAAGCAGCTTCTCTGCCCTTAAACCTTTAGCATCGTCGAGTTTCTTTTTTAGCAGCTTTTTGACTATCTTGTTTGCTGCCTCGACCTGGCCATTGGTTTGGGGGTGAGCGACAGATGCAAAACTCATCTGGGTGCCCAAGTTAGCGGTGAAGGATATGAGTTCCTTGCTGTTGAACTGTGTGTCGTTGTCTGTGATGATTGTATGGGGGCGCCATAGCGGCAGTAGATGTTCTTTTAGAGGAAGTGAATTACCTTGGCAGTAGTTATTGTTGTCAGCGGTTCCGCCTCTATCCACTTGCTATTGTAGTCAATGGCGACGATGATGTACTTGAACTGTCCTTTTGCAGTTGGGAACTTTCCTGTTAAATCCAGGCCCAAGTTGAGTGAATCCATGGGCCAATGATGATTGTGATACTGTTAGGTATATATATAATGTCTCCCCTCGTATAGGAATAGAAAGGAGTGGGACCGCTGCCAAGTATTCTTTCAAGCTTTGGAACACTACCTCACAGTCTGGGTTCCAGTCGATGACCTTCTTGTGGGTTGTCTTCATAATTTTGAAGAATGGGAGGCATCTGTCAATAAGTCTGGAGATAAACCGAGAAAGGGCGGTTAGTTTGCCTTGGAGGCTTTGAAGGTGCTTTTTCCACTCTGGAGCCTTCATGTTGAGGATGGCCTGCACCTTGTCAGGATTGGCTTCTATGCCTCATTAACTAACTATGTAACCAAGAAATTTACTGGCGGTGACGCCAAAGAAACATTTTTCTGGGTTAAGGCGCATGCCATAAGCCAAGAGAATGGTGAATATGATTCTGAAGTTTGCCACGCGTCTGCTAGCTTTGATGCTTTTTACCAACATGTCGTCCATGTAGACCTCGATGATTCTTCCCAGATGTTCAGCGAACATGGCATTCATCAACCGCTGGTAAGTTGCCCCATCGTTCTTCAAACCGAAAGGCATGACATTGTAACAGTATAGGCCCTTATCGGTGGTGAAGGAGGTGCACTCCTAGTCACAGGGGTGCATCTTAATTGGGTTGTAGCTAGAGAATGTGTCCATGATGCTGAGCAACTTGTGTCCAGCAATTGCATCGACCAGTTGGTCTGCGAAGTAGCGGGAAGCTGTCCTTGGGGCAGGCCTTATTGAGGCCCTTGAAGTCGACACACATCCTCCACTTTCCACTAGGCTTTTTGAACATGACAAATTTGGATATCCACTGAGGGTAATTGACTTGGCGGATGAATCCAATGTTCTGGAGCTTGGCAACCTCTTCTCCTATTGCATGATACATTTCCTCATCAAAGGCCCTTCGCCGCTGCTTGACAGGGTAGGAGGATGGTTTGATGCTCAATTTGTGTGTTATTATTTTAAGGGAGATGCCTGGCATGTCAACGTAGGACCATGCAAAGACGGCTACGTTGTCACGTAGAAATTGGGTGAGCTCATCCGTTATCACTTGGTCAAGCTGAGCACCGATACGGACTGTCCGTTCAGTGTATTCGCCTGAGATGCTGAATACCCTTAAGGAAGTTTCTGGGTTGACAGGCTCTTTTTTGACATATTTCTTCTCGTCCTCCCTAGGGTCCTCAGAGATATTTGGTGCTGGTGCATGGTTTCCCACCGTTAAGATCTCATGGCGGTGCACCGAGGGTGCCACGGTTGTGGAATAACATTCCCGTGCCAGTTATTGACTTCCCTTGACACAGCCTATCCAGTTGGGCTTAGGGAACTTCATGAGAAGCATGTATCCGGCTATAATGCACTTGAGCTTGTTGAGCGCCGGTCGACCAATAATGGCATTATATGAGCTGAAGTAGTCTACAATGATGAACTCTGTGTGGATTTCTGCCGTACGTGGGCTAGTGCCAATAACTAGTCGCATGTAGTCAGAATCCAATGGTTGTGTGACGTCACCGGAGAAACTAAGTAATGGCTCATGATCCAGTAGTAATTTCCTATTCCGTAGAAGCTTGCTGTAACAATCATTGAAGATGACATTATCAACAAGGATTGTTCCTACAGACCATTTGCCGAGTATGGCTTCGATTAAGAATGGATCGTCGTGGGGCAAATGTACTCCGCGCTTCTCTTCCTCCGAGAATGTAATGGGTTCCCAACCAGCCTTTGGAAGTTTAGCGGACCTCTCATAGCGGATATTGCAAATTTTGTTAGGGTGGTTAGCACGTGCATAACGCTTCTTTGCCCTATGAGACATGTTGGTGATTGGGGCACCACCGTCGATGGTGTTGATGTGGCCCATTGGTTCAATATTGGCGACCACGCGTGGTGGTTGGCTCACTGTGAATTGCTTCATCTTACCATCTCGGTATAAAGTTTCGATGGCTGTCTTGAGAGCGTGGCAGTTGTTGGTATTGTGTCAGCTATCCTCATGGTATTTACACCATTTTCCAGTGTTTCTGGGCTTTCCCACCCTCGGGTACTTTCTTGGGGACGCTGGCGGAATCGGATCTTTGCACTGGTTGAATATATCCTCGTATGATGCCGTGAGGACTGTAAACACTGCATATCGCAGGGAGGACTCCGTCTGTTTATTACGTTTTTCCCCATGGGATGAGTGATTGCCCCTATTGTAATGTTGGTCCCTCTGCCGCTTGCTCTGGTACTTGCCTTGTTGCCACTCTCTCTTCTTGTCAATTGGTGGTGTAGCAGTGGTCTTGCTAGCAGTTTCCCGATGGCTGGCGGCGGGCTGGGCTGACTTTACAGGTGTTGGTGGTGGTGGTAGGCTCTCTCCGTACGTGATGAATTCTGCATGTGCATGGTCATAAGCGGCATTTGGATGATTGTAATTGAGGTGATAGAGGAATGGCCCCTTGAGGAGTCTCTGCTTGAAGGGTGCCAGTGCCATTGTCTTATCAAGGTCGCGGCACTGAGGCGTTGCCGCCCGCCATCTGGTGACAAACACCTTTAATGTTTCCTCTGTCCCTTGCTTAAGGTTGAACAACTGAGTTGTATTATGATGTCCGGCGGCCAACAGGACGAACCGAGCAAGGAAAGCATTTGACAGTCCTTGAAATGAGTCGATGGATCCTGGTGGGCATTCAAAGAACCAGCTCATTGCCTTACTGTCCAATGTTTCACTGAACAAGTGGCAGAGGGTGGCGTCATCAAATCCCTTATTGGTGGTGACTTTTTGAAGGGGTCTATGTGGACGAATGGGCCAGACATGAATGTCTTTGCGTGTGTTGGTCTGACGGCCTGCAGGATCCTGGCGGTGAATGGCCCTGGTCTAGATGTGAAAAGTGGATTTGGTATTGGCGCTGGGGCGCCTGCCTCCTCTAGGGCTAGCCTCTGCTTCAACTGCTGCGTCCTTTCCAATATTAGGGCGGTGGCATCGCCAGCTGGCCCCGCTTGGAGGTTCCGCCGGATTGGCCCTTGCCTGGCGGCAGGTGGTTACCTTCAGTCCTTGCTCTAGCTGCAGAGCGGTTGGTATTTGGTTGTGATTCTGCTTCCTGCTCCATCATTAGGCGGGGCGAAGGAGGTGGGCCCATTAATTCTGATGGGTTCAACGGTACTTGCATCTGTATGATTGGTACAGGTACAATTCCGCCGGTGTTGGGTCGACTGCGTCTAGTGCTACGTGACTGTTCGCTCTGCGCTGTATTAATGTTTGCCTCCAGCGCCTTTTTCAATTCGTCGAACCTCGACACTAGCGTGGCCACTTGTTTTTGGGCTTCCTCCTTCTCTTGGCGCTCTTGCTCGCCACTTCCTGTTTGCTTTGTGGAGGTCCGTCAATGCCAGCTCGTACATAGCGGCAAGGTCCTGGACAGGTAGGCGACTGCTGACCGATTGGGCCTCCGCTGCAGTTTGGGTCTGCTGGACCTGGGATGAGCCCTGGGGACCCATGCTAGGGTTGGTTGGAGTGTTGAATAGTGCTCAGTTAACGTTGACCTCTGGGTCAACGATAGCCACGAGGTTGGCGGGGTGGGGGTTGGCGGACTGGTCCGCTTACTCCTCGGCGTTTCCCCCGCTACCGTTAGCCATGGTGGTGGTGGGGTTACCTTTTATTCAAATGATTCCCACAGACGGCGCCAATATTAATGTTCAAAGTTCAACGGTTGCTAAACTATGATCAACACAGGTCCTGTGGGCCGACCATTACTTGATATTCTCAGTGCTTCCGCTACCTGTCAAGTGAAATACAAAAGGTGCGTCCGAGGGAGACCACGTCGGGCAGTCTTCTCTTCTCTGATGCCTAAGTTAGTCAATGTATTTGCATTGACATGGTAACAGTAGATAAGTAGTAGATGCGTAATTAATGAGGAGAGAGGAGAGAACCTTTTATAGGTGAGGAGAGAGCTGATCTTCTCCATGTTTTCAATGTGGGACTGATATGCTTCAGTTCCCAGCTTCTGGAGCTTCTGATGCTGTGTTGGCGCGTCGCATGGCGACGCGTCAGTGGAGATCTAGGGGTAAGCCGGGGCCAAGGCGGTAGCCTGCTTAGCTATGTTCCCATAAGTGACTCTTATGGCGGGAACTGGTATTGCTAGCGGTAGTATGAGCGTGGCTCATTATAGCTAATCATGCTAGGCAAATGCTCATGTAAGTACAGATTCTTAACGATGACACTAGGTGTTGGGGCCCCGTTTTACTATGTCGTGGTGGGCCATCGATAGGGCGAGGGAGCAATTTCGTTTGCCAGCGATTGTGATGTTGCAACTGCTACATAAGTATGAGAAAGCTACAGAGTTGGATGAGGGTTATACCGCCATCCATAAAGCCATTCTTCGTCATGGCGTGAAGTTGCCGATGTTGCCAAGTTTGCAATACATGCTCTGGGAGCTTAATGTTGTGGTTGGTCAAGTTTCCATAAACATGTGGAACATGTTGCTGGTACTGACTGCCTTTTGGGGCTTGTCTGGATGCAAATTCCAGACAGTGGCAGGAGTTCTGTTTTTCTATGAACTGACGTATAACTGGATGACTGGATGTGGCGGTACTGTTATGCCAACACGTCGAGGTAGTTCACCTAAATTATTAGAGCATACTCCCGACTCGTCAACCAGGTGGTAGACTGCTGTGTGTGTGACCATGGATGGTTAGGAATATGATACGAGGCCTAAGGGGGCTAAGGCTCCACGGTTCAGGGTTCTGTGAAAGTTTCAGCTGATAAAAGGTTTTCCCCTTCTCTTTTTTTTCCTTTTTTTTTTTGTGTGTTTGCTAACTTGCCGCCATTACTTCTTGTCTCCATGCTGTTACTTACAGTTTCTTGGTTTTGCCGAGGGTTGGAAACCAAAGTTGACGGATATTGAGCAATAGCGTGTGTGCCGTTCGCACTATTGTTGGATGAACAGGAACTGTCTCAACCTTCTTGTTCTTTCTCATTGCTTGTTGTTGATCCATTTGACTATCACTCGTGAACCCAATAACTGATTTTGTTTGTCATGTCTATTTTCATACGTTGTTTCTTTATCATGGCCCTAACTGAGGTTGGTATTATAACGACTATTGGTAGGAAGAAGAGTACTCGGGAAACCTTGGAGAAAGCAATAGTGGACCTTGGTGGGGTTAAGAATCACATCAACTTCATGATCAACGAGTCTGCTAAGGTTTGCAAAATGAGATTCAATCATAAGACAAAGGCAATGACAACAAGTAAGGAGGCCTAAATTTTGGAGGCTCGTCTACATTCTCACCGCCAGAAGCCAAAGAGGAATGAGGATAGTAACAAAGGGAAGAATGTGTCAGATGATGCTGCGCTAGAAGATGGCGGGACTCAATCACTGCCGGAGGTTCCAAAAAGCAAGCACCCGGAGAAGAAGAAGAAGAAGAAGGTTGTTGAGGAGGAGAGGGTAGTGGATACAAAAGGGGATAAAGAGAATAAGGGAAGAAATGTTGAAAAGGAAAAGAAAAAGAAAAATTGTAGTGGTGGGTGGGGCCAAACATGACTGCAAATTGACTGGGGATGCCGTTGTCAAGGGGTCTGGAGGTGACGGTACCACTATTGGTAGTGTTTAGGAGCAGCCGTTCACCATGCTGAAGAGGGAAGGTTGTGACCCTAACTGTTGCCTCTGAACAGGTGAAGAAGGCCAAGCTTGGTGAGAAGACTGTGGCAGCCGCTGGTGGTCAAAGTTCAAGGAATGGTTTTGTCTCTGACAACCAGCTTTTTGGGGTTACCCAAGGTGCTTCCTCTACACTACAACGTTTTATGCATAAAGCTTATGAGCGGCTTGGATTAGGAGGTTCTGAGAGGGTTGCTCGTCTTGTGGCTACGTCAAAGAGAGGAGTACAAACTTAAATAGGAGCTTTTGCAAACACAGTGTGACTTGGCGACTGAAAGGGAGAAAAACAAGGATGTTGAAGGGAGAATTGCCCAGTTGGATGGTTACCTTATCGATTCCAAGGAAAAATTTAAGCGTGTAATTGATAAGACCATTGCCGATACCGCCACAATTAGTGATCCGAACAAGGATTTAGAGGCATTAAAGGCAGAGAAAGAAGAGAGGGAAGGTGTCGTTACACAGATGCAAGATGCCCTCACGGCCAAGGAGAAAGAATTGGCGAATGTTCAGGCTGTTAGGCAGGAAGAAGCAGCTAAGCCGGTGGAGGACAAGAGGGCTAAGGTTGCCTTGGAGGTGATGGAGGCCTTTGAAAAGTCTGAGGAGTAAGAATCTTTTGACGAACGCTGCCAGACAAGGGGCCAAGACCAATTACAAGGAGCTTGAAAGTAAGGTTACTTAGATTTTGAGAAAATCATTGCTAAAAGAGCCCCGCAGTGTCCGACATCGGTAGCGGATGCTGAGAATGTTGAGGCATCAACTAATCATGACTTCTCAGAGTCAGGATCATCTGATAGTGGGGAAGAGACTTACTCTTTCGGGGAGGATGATGCCAGGTCTGATGATAATACGGAGACTCCCATGCCCATGACTAATTAAGAGAAATGAAAGAGGAAGGTGCCACAACCTATCAAAAGGCACCGCTCAAATGATAGTGCCCAGGTGTAACGTCCCAAGCTGCACCTCACCAACTTAAGCAAGTCACAGTGCCGCAAGTCTTCAAAACATTAACCGAGTGCTAGATTTACATTCTAGAGAACCGCTAGGCATTTTGTTTGAAATTTAAAAATAAAATAAAAACACAACGGAAGCTACAAATACTTTTGTGGTGAAAATTTGTTTCATTCGTCTAAAGCTTGGAATTAGTGTTCACACAGATGGTACGAACTTCAAAGAACAAGAGTGTGACTAGATTTGGCAAATAGTTAACTATTCACAAGTCTTGGAATACGAAGTTCAAGGAATAGAAAGGTAATTTACCGAATTTGTTCTACACACCTAGCTCCGTCCGCTATTATCCATTTAGTAGTGCACAGTACCTGCATCCAAACTGGTGTAGGGGTGAGCTTTTGGCCTCGCTGCTTTACAGGAACTCTACCATGACTAGGTTTGAAACCAGTAAATATATATTTAGGATCCCAGTATGAAAATATGTTTAAACCAAAGACTCTAAGGAATGACAAACTTTATAAGATTTTATAACTTAAATACCGATGCATGATGCTTTAAGAAATATGGCGCCAAATCCAAGTATTTCCTGATGGCCGGTGCCATAAACCCACTATACGACCTTACCTCAAATTGATTTATCACCAGGTAAGCGTAGCGAGAGTGTCCACTACCTCGTTAAACACACGTACCGAGTCCGTGATTGCGGATACTCAGACGACCGGCATAGCTAACCCTCCGGAGGTTTAGGGAATCGAACCCAAGGAAGTCAGTGCCCCATTCGCTCTCAAGCCATCACATTTCTCACGATTTGGTTAGTATGCATTTTAACATAACCAAACCATACCCTTAACATGCATCACTTTAACACAATATATAAGAAAAAAACTAACCGAGGAGAGTCCTGAATCCCTATCTATATTCTGATGCTTTCTCTGACGTACTCCAAGAGTCGCGAACCTTCCGTTCCTCGGGTAACTAGAGTTCTAGATTCCGACATTTTGATCGTTAATATCTAATTGAACAATTATATGAAATCTCTACGATTAGAAATCGTCCAACCAACTTTTCCTGGTTTGACCAGGAGTTGACCTATTTGACCACTATTTGACCCATGTTTGACCAATCGTAATAGGTTCAATAACTAACCCAAATTATCCAACATTTTACTTAAATCACGATATCGATCATATATATTAGGTGCACCCAAATTTTACCAAGCCACCCAATATATATACATTTTTTTTCTTTACTCACTATCATTTTTACAAAATGTTTATGCAAACCAATGTTATAACAAATTCCCAACTTCATCAACAAATAAATTCAAGTATCCTTAGCAATTTCGTCACATAGTAATCAAAATTACTATGGACACCCAACCTATCTTATTCCATTCTTAACTAGGTGTGCCCAAACTACTAAGGACAGCCAAGATCACATTTGACCAATCTCACTCTTTCTAGGCATTTCATTAAGGGTTTTTATCATTGGTGGGGTCTGAACTTTTTCAAACTGGACAGAATAGTACCTGAACTTTCAAAGTGATCAAATAGGTACCTGAACTTCCAAAACCACATCAATAAGGTGTTTCCGTCTATATTTCGTTGTCCCTCCGTTAAGTGCAGGGGTAAATCAGACATTTTACTCAAATTGACCACTAAAATGACTGTCATAACCCAATACTATTCATCTAAAACTTTCCATCATATTTTACCTCCAATTATTATTTCCCGATAAATAATAACGGTAATCATTCCAACATCATGTTTTCTTAAATAATTTTTTTTGTTCTTAAAAAGTTATTGGAATTAGTTTTTACAAAGTAAAATTAAGGAAAAAAAAATTGATTATACAACAAAGTATTTTTTCATCTTTATTATAATACTGTTATTATATATAAGACTTTGGTATGTCTATTTGTATTAAGATAATGACTTAGTTGACTTACCATAATATTTGTAATTTTATTATTTTATTGTCAATTAACATGCATACTTGGCTAGTAGGGTCATTATGCTTCATTTTTTAAGTTGTATAATCACTTTTCTTTTTGTTTCTTAAATTTACTTTGTAAAAATTAATTACAATTATGGGCTAATTTTTTAAGAACAATAAAAATTATCCAAGAAAATATGATACTGGAATGTTAGATATTGTTATTATTTATTGGGAGACAATAATTGAAGGTAAAATAAGATAGAAAGTTTCACATGAATAGTATTGGGGAAAAAATAAGATAGAAAAGATGAAAATGTGTTTATCCACGTCAGATGAGGTTATAACAGTCATTTTAGTAGTTAATTTGAGTGAAATTTCTGATTTACCCTTACACTTAACGGAGAGATAACAGAACATAGACGGAAATACCTTATTGATGTGGTTTTGAAAGTGCATGTACCTATTTGATCACTTTGACAGTCCAGTTACCATTCTGTCCGGTCTGAAAAAATTCAGGTACCATTCTTTCATTAATCACAACAAAACTCAATCCACAATTGCAATATCAACACAGAATCAACAGCTCATTCACAAGCTCCAAACATCTAGAGTAAGACAACACGACAGATTCACAGAAAGACATCAACATCACCGTACCAAGCCAATTTCAATTCCCTAACTTCCGATTACTACCCCAAGAGCAAACCTTGATTCAAGATACGAATTATACTTTCAAATTTCCACTGCTATCAACTTAGTTTCCCGATACTCTACCGAGACTAGTTTGAAGCTAAACTGATGACTCCCCGAGCTACAACAGAGAAAACTTCCTAATTTCCAATATACAAGTGCAATCGAGGTGGAAGACAAGCCCAGAGGTTCCAGAGAGCTGCCAACGTCGAGGAACTGCGACGGCGGCAGAAGCAACCCAGAAACAAAATCGTCAAAACTTGATCAAATTGAAAAACTAAGTACACTGGGGGGTAGAGCATGATGAGGAGAGGAGGTTTTATACCAAATGCAGCTCAGATGGTGGCCGAGTCACTAGAAAGCACCACAGAACCGCCGGACCAGGCGCTACTCCTCACCGTCGATTCTCCCTCCTTCTCCAGTGTATGGGCGATCGAAGACCACAGGCATGACACCGATGACGAGAAGAAGCTATTGCTGGTAGTCCGCCGCGAAGAGGTTGCCGGGGAAGCGATTTTCGGTCTGGTTGCGGGATTGCAGTTCTAGTCAGAGAGCTCCAAGCTCTCTCTCGCATTTTCTGGGGTGATCTCCATCCTTCATCCGATCAAGGGGTATTTATAACCCAACATATATTGTAGTCAAGGGCTAGGATGAAGCAGCGGATAGATCGACGGTTAGGATTGCACCATAATAGTTTCTATTTATTTAAATGAATTTCCATAATTTCCAAACTTCAGAAATCCATTATAAATACTTTGGTTGTCCAAAACATTCCCCGAAAATTTTCAAGAACTCGTCGTGTCGTGTACTTTATTTCTTAACATTTCACCTTACGAAAATTTCTGAAAATATCTTCGAGCAACTTGACATTTATCGAGATCATTGAATAATTTCACGTATGATCTCCATTAGGATTGATACATTTTTTGGGGCTCACACCAGGAGTCCTCACAACTCGCCGACGAAGATGTTCAGCGGTAGTGGTTTTTTTTATTTTATATGTAACTTTTGCTTTATTTGACTTCTTAATTTGCCTATAATATCTGAATAATTTGTACCTTTGAAAATGTGATGTTTTGGTTGGGTAGTCCCAACTTGTTTTAATTTGGCGTTTGTGATCTTAGCAGATGTTTATCCCTTAAGTATTGTTGCATACCATGTGATGGGAAAAATATACTTCTTTTTTTGTAACACATATTTTGTACGTCATTGAAACATGAAAGTGATTAAGATTGTTCTTCTAAGTGCACATGTGTAAAGCTCTTGTCCAGTGGACAAGGGTTGGCATGGCCAGACCGAGTTTGGCATGTGAGAACAATGGTTTGAATAATTCCTCATTTCATTGATGTTGGGTAACCAACGTATAGAAAATATGGGTACCAATTGGGTAGCTTTCCGTAGCTAAACTTTGCAAAAATTAGCTAAGTGAAGATGCTTGTAGGCATGTCACCGCACTACTTGTAGTAGTAGCGGAGATGTTCAGTGTTCCATGGGTGGGTGGATGTGACACCATCCTTGATCCTTATGTAGAATGTGATAGGGCTGATAACTTCTATGATTTGATAAGGTCCTTCCCAAGTTGGGCAGGGCGCTTTTGGTGGCGGTATGACTTCTTTCATTACCCAATCCCCCAGTTAGAGGTTTTAAGCGTTGACGTGAGTGTTGTAGAAATGTGAGACGGGTTGCTTGATTGCAAATTGTGTAGATGTGCTTTGTCTCACTTTTCTTCAAGCATATCTTTTTCAAGGTTTATACCGTCAATATTTGTTATGGAGTCATAGCCTTCGACTCTAGATGACCTCAATTGGAAGGACAGCTTTTGTGCCAAACATCATGTAGAATGGGGTCTAGTCATTGGTGGATGTTGGTGTTTCCATGATGGCCCATAAGACCTCTGGGAGCTTATCGACCCATAGTCCTTTGGTGTCATCTAACTTCTTGATGATTTTGTTGGCCGCTTCAACTTGACCATTGGTTTAAGGGTGTACCACATATGCATAGCACATATTGGTGCATGGCTTGGCGGTAAAGCTGAAATTCTCGTCGTTGTTGAACTGGATTCCATTATCGGTGATGATGGTGTCTACCACCCCATAGTGGCAATATATGTTCTTCCACAAAAAATGTTGCACCTTGGCGGTTGTAATGGTTGTTAATGGTTCAACTTTGATCCATTTGCTGTTGTGATCAATGGCCACAGTTAGGTACTTGAATTGCCCTTTAACAGTTGGAAGTTTTCCGACAAGATCATGGCCCTATGTGGAGTGGATCCATGGTCTGACAATGATTGAGAGAGGTTCTGCTAGTGCGTGTGGGAAGTCAGCCTATTGTTGGCATTTGTGGCATGACCTAGATATTTCTTTGGTGTAATCTCCTAGTGTAGGCCAAATGTAACCTGGAGTGATTATCGAGTGATCTGGCACTTGAGTGGTTGCCGTATTCCCGAGCATGTAACTTTGCTAACATTTTTTTCCTTTCTCATGTCATTAAACATCTCAAGTTGAGGTGTGTGAACCCTTGGCTGTAGAGCTTGCCAGTTTGAATATTGTGATGTGTTGCCCACTGTATGAGCTATTTGACTTCTATCTTATCGGTTGGTAGTTTGCTGTCACTCTTGTGCTTGATTATTTTGTACATCCAACTTGGACTAAACTCAATCGTGAAAATTTCGGCCAAATTTTTTATGATGCTGGGTTTAACGAGACTTTTGACACGTGTGTTGGTTGGACTTTGATAGGGTTAAGCTATTGCTAAGCGTGCTAAGGATTCTACTTCAGTGTGTTTTTCTCGTTGTATTTGCGTGATGTTGAAGAAAGGGAATTTGTTGAGTAAAGCTTTTACATATCCCAGGTATGCCGCCAACTGTTTGTCTTTGACTTGGAATGTGTTGTTAACTTGGTTTACCACAAGTTGGGAATCACTAAAGATGTTGACACTTTCTGCTCCGCAATCATTAGCTAGGAGTTGGCCTACAATGAGTGCCTCATATTTTTCCATGTTGTTGGATGCTTTGAACTTGAACTTCAGGGCATAGTCGACATTTAGTCCCCTAGGTCTTGTCAGGATTATGCTGGCGCCACATGCCTTAGAGCAGGTTGAGCCGTCCACATAAATATCCCACATTGACGGTGTCTGGCTTTGAGTGGCCTCAGCCTGAGGCAATTCCTTAGTGGTTGATATGGGAGAATTATGTTTAAGTATTCTTTAATATTACTTGGCGGGAGACAAATCTATGAGGAGATCATGTAGGCTCTTGGGAGTTTGAATAGTTGTTGACATATTAGAAGTGTTGAATTTGATTTGAAGGTTTGGGTAGTCCATTTTTAGGGGTAATTCTGCTGAATTTTCAGTAAAATTTCTCCTAAGGTGGGCCCTACAAGTCCACTCTGGATTTTAGGGTGAAATCTGGGGTATTGACTTGACCTGGTAATGTGACGCCGAAACAAAGTGACGACAAAATATTCTAGCAGGCTCTCCAAAGAAATTTTTTTTATTTGAGGCAGGGCATACATATTCCAAATGTAAGTTATATGATCAATGAGGGTGAGTGGTCAATGATCTATTCATTTGAGATTGTAGAAAATGTTAGCCAGACCGCACTATATAAATCTCATTGGAAGAATAAGGCCACACTAGAGAATCCAAAATGGTAAGATCCGTGATTGGAATTGCTAGCTTTAGTAAGAAATGGTTAAGCAAGAGAGAAATCTACCTCAATGGATATGATGTTCCAATTTCTTAGGTTCCAATCAATGAGAGTACTGACCTTAGCTTGGGAATTCACCGGAACAGGAGGCAAAGTAAGGTGAGGCAGAGAAGGCTCACAATGATCCAACTGAATGTTTACACTCTCCATTTCCAATAGACTGTTGTAAATACTTATGGATAAATCATGTAAATAGATGTTGAGTGATAGGTGCCTATCCTTATAGATTGGTGTCTATCCCTATAGATTGGTGATTGATAGGTTGTAATTGTAGGAGTGATTGAATTATAATTAAGCATTACCTTTTTGTGTACACCATGTAGTCCTATATAAGGCTCCTCATGGTGAGATGAATGATACACACTCTCTATTCTCTGCATCTAAACTCTCTCTCTCTCTCTCTCAAATTCTTTACTTTTCATTTTACAACACGTTATCAGCACGAAAAGCTTTGAAATTTCTGATCAACCAAAGGAGGATCATTGCTGAATCTGGTTTACGATCTGAATCACAAATGGGCTCTTGGATTAGCTGAGAAGACAACCTTCTCAGTTCTGCACAGATAAGCTGAAGATTGATCTGTTCTTCATCCAGTAATGTTTTCCAAAATCTAATTTTATATTCATACTTATTGAGCCTATTGATTGAATATGAAAATTCACCATAATGCATGAACCCTGGCAAATCCTACATGATTTATTTACTTGGTAAACGTGTTTGTATATATTTGTTCATGTGTTTTAGATTGTTTGACAGGAAAAGAAAAAAATTAGGATTCTTTGGCTATAGCTATTTCTAGCACTTAATCCAATAGCACCAATTCACAACTAGACAGCATCAATCAATCATGCAAAAACCACCCCACAGCGTGTACTAACCCAACAAGTTGTCTACTGTGCCATTATGGCCAGTTGGTAATTATCACTACCATTTAATATTAATACTGCCAGAAGCATATTCAACTCCATTTAATTGGCGATTGATCAATTAATTCAATTCATGTTTTGGCGATTGTTCAATTAATTCAATTCATGTTTTGGTTTTGATTGACAATTATCGAAAACAATTACCATAATAGCTTCACAATGTATCCTTTTTTACTACATTTTAATATCGTATATTACACGAATTATGGGCTTAATTTTTTTGTAACAAAAATTTGAATTTGTCATTATAATTCCTTATGCTAGAAGCATTATGGGCTAAATTATTACGCGATTATTACATAAAAGTTATGCCAGAAGTATTCGCCCAATTTATTACCTATACGAAATGCCAGAAACATTAATGGGATTTGAACCCATTTCCTTAGGTACATAACCCCTGCATTAAGTTGTCTCCGTTATGATGTAATAACATATATTGAATTTGGTTATGTTATAATTGTGAATATTAAATGTGGCTGAGTCAGATCAAGCCTAAAGTCACAACAACAAATCCAAGCCAGAAGCTAGCCACGTGTTGCCATGATAAAGGGTATGAATCTTCTCACACTAGGCTCATCTAGTTGGATACGATGTCTAGGTAAGGTTCAGATGAGACTATGTACTTAAGTGAGCCTCGCTCCACCTAAATCTCATCCTTCCTTACCTCGTCGTATTCAATTGGAGTTACCAAAATGGTCGACTAATAACATTTCATTCCTTGGTAGACCAGTTTGAGCCCAGCAGGCCTATTCTCCCTCCGCGGGACCTAGCAGCCCAGCAGGCCTCACACACCTTTTGACTTACGCATGAAAGCTTGGGTCACAAGCTCGCAGAATAAACCCCGTAGACTTCACTATCAAGCCCACTCCTTCTTGGTCCACCAAAATCAAATAAAAAGAAAAATGATTTAATTGCACAAGGGTTTGAACCCAGTCAATAAGGCTTATGAAATTTGTCATTATGGCTTATGAAATTTTTGATATATTATTTTCTATATTCAATATCATTTTGTTACTTGTCAAAATTTCCGCATTAGAATATATGTATAGAAAATGCAGGTACTTGATGAACCAGTAGTTCATACATAAATCGAACTTGTAGTTTCGATAATGCATTTAAGAAACTTGAAGTTTCCTTCATAAATTCACCGCACATGATAAAACCAATAGATTTTACATGTTTAATCTGATTTGTCATACCATATTGTGAGAAGTCGAAGTTCCCATTTGTTGCTCATGGGTTTTTCCAAAAATCACTTACCATGATTATTTGTTCTTTAATATCAAATTTTAGCAATTGAAAGTTTCTGAAAGAAATTATCTAAAGTTGGCATGCTTTCTTGCCTGAAGCAAAACATGATTAGCATGATATTGAACAAGCCCATCTGCCCGAAACTATATAAGGAGAGACACTTTACTAATTCTTAGAATTGATCACTATCTTGTTGCTCACTGAAATGAACAACAATTTCCTGTTGAGGACTGATCAAGCCAAGCCCATTGGTGTCCGATCAGCACTTTTGCTTGAAGCAAATAATGTTGCTCATTAAAAACCTAATTGCTAAAGGAGAAATTGCGGCCGTGGAAGGGACAAAAGGTCCGATCTTTCGAGACAAGGAAAGAGAGGTGGGCCCATAAATGGTCCATATAACCGGCCCAAAACATGGCCCCATTTTATAGTGCCCCTGCCCAACAAGCCAAAGTGGAAATTAAGGAATACTGGTTCAGCCCGCCGCCACTAAAATCAGCATAATCTTTGTTATTGATGCGGAGGAATTGACTGCTGGTCCCGCACCTACTGTGCGATAGCCGAAGCAGTAGATGAGTATTATGCAAGTCGCAGAACTCAAAAGACCAACTTTATTGAATGGTCATTTTTTATCAATTCCACACTAGAGATCATGGAGTTTCGGGCAGCTACTGAACATACCGAGGATTAGAACTCGAATACATGGGTACAATTGGCCCCATGTGCCATATCTAATGAATGATGTTTTAGTCTTCGGATTTTGGTGATTTACTTTTTTCAATTATTTTGGATTTTGGAAATGTGGTTTTGTTATAATATATTTAATTCAATAAACTTATTTATATATGTGATCCGTTGAATTAAATAAATGAATAGGCATATTATGTGGGGAAGTTTGTTGTCTGACTAACAGTGCTATTACGCATACCATACTCCCAGAATCAGATATATCTTTCAAACTTATTGTCTATTCATACCTCTGTGACAACAGTATCAGACCAATCCAACCTGATAGAGGGTTATGGCATAACCCACTATATATTGTCCAATGGTACTGAACTTACCATTAACGAGGCCTTATATTCTCCACGTTCCAGAATAACGTTATTAAGTATTAAGGATATTCGAACCAATGATTACCACGTTGAAACCACTGAGAAAAATGAGTGGAATATCTTTGCATAACCTCCGAGTGTGCAACCAGAGCGTACATTGGAGAAATTGAAATATGTTAGCTAGAAGCTAACCAATTCGAGCAACTACTTGCTATGGCATGACCATTTGAGACACTCAGGTCAGAGTATGATGCACTGTATACTTAACTCATCGCAGTTGCATCCCCTTCTGGTTAATGACACACTATACCAAGCTTACTAGTTAGGAATATTCACTACTAAACTATCATATGCAAAGACTAGTACATACACCCCCATTTTTCTGCACATAATGCAAGGGAAATTTGTGGACATATCCAACCACCGTGCGGACCAATTAAATATTAATGGTTTTGGTTGATGTATCGATAAAATGATCACATGTTACACTATTGTCCACAAGAAAATGCTATTTTTACTAAACTCTCACCCAGATCATGAAATTAAGGGTTCACCAGTCGGATTATCCTATAAAGTCCATAAGAGTTGATAATGCAGGAGAGTTTACATTGAAGTCTTTCAATGATTATTATATATCCCTTAGGATTAATGCTGAACATATAGTTCCCTATATTCACACCCAAGTTGGTCTCACAGATAGAATCTTGGTAATGCGCACCAAGCTTCTAGTTTTTCCATAGGGCTATGCAATCTTGCATGCAACCATGTTGGTCCCATTGAGGCCCACTGCTACCCAACTTTACTTCGCGTTACAGGTAGTGATTGGGTACGAACCTGACGTTTTGCACTTACACGCATTTGGGAATGTAGTCCTCATGCCAATTGTGCCGCCACAATGTATAAAATTCGGTCCTCAACAAAGGATGGGCATGTGTGTCGATTATGAATCTCATCCATTATGTGCTCTTTAGAGCCCTTGATAGGCGATCTCTGTACCGCTAGATTTACGGATTGTCACTTTGATGAGACAGTCTTCCTGCCGTTAGGGGGAGATAAGAATGTCACCGTTCTTGATGAACGACATGAATTAACATGGAATGTCCCCATAATGTCTCATCTTGATCCCCAAACCGCAAGAAAATAGTCAAGTTCAGACAATTATAGATCTATAAAGTATAGAATACAATATGATAGACACTTTCTTTGATCTAGCTAAAGTGACGAGATCATATAGACTTGCTGCAAATGTGCCTCCAAGGATTGAAGTCTCTGTACGATGTGTTATCCCAGATGGATGAGGTACGACCATGGCGGCTCACCTGTTCAGAAGCGAGATAGACCATTAGGTTCGAAGGATTTTTACCCCCGGAAGAGGGTAAACTTGGCACAAACGAATCCTCTTGACATTGCAATCTCAAACCGATTCATCTCACGAGATAAACCGGGATTATGGGAATGTCCTAGAAGAGACCATGTTGGGGGATGTTCCAACATTTGAATCCACTCCTGAGAATAGAAAAATCTTAGTAAATTTATTGAAATTTGGAATTGAAATGAGATTATCATCGATGATATGTTTGTATTTGCGGTGGCCACCGAAACTATAATAAGCGATGATCTCGAACCTTGCTTTGTTGATCAATATCAACAAAGAGATGACCGGCCAATAAGAAAATAAGCAATCCAAGTCAAATTAGATTCCTTGACAAACAGAAAGTTGTTTGGACCTGTTATTCCCACACCTCCCCATGTTAAACCCATAGAATTTAAATGGGTATTTGTAAGCAAGCGTAATGAGAAAAACGAAATTGTGATACACAAGGCTCGTCTAATGGCGCAAGGAATTTCTCAACGCCCTGTGATTGATTACGAGGAGACGTATTCTCCCGTAATGGACGTCATAACGTTCCATTACCCTTTCAATTTGGTAGTTTCCAAAAAACTGAATATGCAGCTGTTAATGCTTGATATTTAGCGGTAACTAAATATGATCAACGCAGGCCCAGTGAGAGGACCGTTACTTGATATTACCGATATTCCCGCTACCTGTTAAGTAAAATACAAAGAGGGCGTCAGAGGTCGACCGCATCGGGTGGTCTTCTCTTCTCCGATGCCTAAGTTAATCAATGTATTTGTACTAACAGAATAATAGTAGGCAAGTAGTAAATAAGTAATTAATAAGGAGAGAGGAGTTAACCTTTTATAGGTGGGGAGGGAGCTGGTCTTCTCCATGCTTTCGATGTGGGACTGACATGCTTCGGTTCCCAGTTTCTGGAGCTCCGGATGCTGTACTGGCGCAGCGCGTGGCGGTGCGTCCGTGGTGATC
Source organism: Rosa persica (assembly GCA_025331145.1). Classification (NCBI taxonomy): domain Eukaryota; kingdom Viridiplantae; phylum Streptophyta; class Magnoliopsida; order Rosales; family Rosaceae; genus Rosa; species Rosa persica. Next base: position 37,660,629 of record WFKR01000003.1, on the reverse strand, counting down.
TTGGAGTAAGTCGGGGCTTAGGCAGTAGCCTACTTGGCTGTGTTCCCATAGGTGACTCCTATGGCGGGAGTTGGTATTTTTGGCGATGGTATGAGCGTGGCTCATTTCAGCTAATTATGCTAGGCAAATGCTCATGTAAGTACAATTCCCCAAAGTCCCCAGTCAAGGAGGGTCATCTTGGTTGGGGAGTTTCCTAGCGGTTTTGAAGCGTTACTCCCGCTAGACTTGCAAAGCATAATTAGCATCAGTGCGTTGTCAACCATGGACTGATTGAGCAAACGCTTTATACCCTTTCGGGTGGACCCCTGCTAGGGACCCCCCAGGGAGTCCCCCACTCCCCAGCTAAGATAGACCTTCGTTCAGTCTGTATTGTTGGTTGAAGGGATTTTCGTTAATCAGAGGGTGTTGGGTAGCGAGCCCAAGCTTTGAACCCAAGCGGCGGGGTCAACGTGCCTGATCAGGGCAGTCAAAGACTGTTGACGTGCCCCCTTGTTTGACCCGGAGGATCATGGTTTTTTTTATGCAACACGCGTGGCGGTCGCTGCAAGTGAGGGGTAGCCTGAAGCGTTGGATGAGGCGGGAATAACTCCGCCGAGGATAACGGGCGGTAGAGCCATGGGGAGTTATGTTTGCGAGACATTTGTTACTGGTATTGTGTTGGCGGAGTCTTGCTTGCAAGGTAAGTGGGGGGGGTTCCGCTAGTTTCTTGTAGCAGAGTTTCCCTTGTAGGATTAGGGGCGAGAAGTTCCGCTGGCGGTGTTGTACGTTGCGGATACTCCTTTTGCCAGTTGAGTGAGAAGTTCTGCTAGCGGTGTTGTGCGTAGCAGATACTCGTTTTTACCAGATGAGTGAGAGGTTCCGCTAGCGGTGTTGCGCGTAGTGGATACTCGTTTTTGCCAGATGAGTGAGAGGTTCCGCTAGCGGTGTTGCGCATAGCGGATACCCGTTTTTGCCAGATGAGTGAGAGATTCCGCTAGCGGTGTTGCACGTAGCGGATACTCTTTTTCACCAGATGAGTAAGGGAGGTGTTCCCTCTGGCGTAGGGGCACTGAACCTGGACGATTGATATGCTCGCCCCTTTTAATGGCTTTCGCCACGTGGCAGTCATGCGTCGGTCTAACGTTTGGGATTACGAGTTCTGAGCACGCCCGTCTCTTCATCATTAATGCGAGTAATTATCCAGTCAATCTCCGAGGCGATGCCTCGGATATTCCGAAAACTGAATGCCATCGTGGGACAAATGGGCGGCTGGAGAGTGAGATCGCTTTTTGGCGGACGGCCTCATTGACATTAAAAGGGGGAAAATTTTAAGGTTGTCACTATTATCTCTTCTTCAAACTTCCTCATTGTCTTCAAGCTCTAGTGTCTGGCATTCGAGAAGTGACTTTTGCCATTCGAACGAGAGATCGATGTTTCAGTGCGTAAGGGATCCCTGGAAGTGAAGGCGTAGACTGCGAACACTCCTAACTTCCCACACCAGTAGGTTAGTGACTGAGTACTTTCAGTTTGTTTTTTTTTTCTTCTGCTACTGTCTGGGTTTTACGATTTGAGTAGGTTTTTTGTGTCTCGCTAGTGTGTTCTGAGGGTGGCGTATGTATTTGGGGGGGGGGGGGTCTCTTCTGGTGTTTTTAACAAAGACGAGGTTTAGGGATTTCTGCTAGATGGTCGAATCTGGGTTAGTGTGGGTTGGTGTTCTTGTTTTGGTCAAATCTGGGTTAACTGTTCTTGGCATGCCTGGATGAAAATTGCCGTAGGGGTAGCTTAGATCTTTTGTGGACTAACTGGTTTGGGTTTTAGGGTTTGTGATGGCTAGTGTCGTAGAGATTTCGAGCAATGAGGATTCCGGGTCTAACGCGTCGTTCAGCGAGGTGGATTGGATATTTATTGATTCGTTGCATCCATCTGCCCCTACAGGAACCTCACTGTCGGAACCGCTAGACATCTTACCTTTACAAACCATACCTGGGGACTTGGCCATGGCTCGAGATGGGCGACCGGAGGGTTCTAGGCCCACGGAGGATGATGGCGGGCTCGAGCGACGTGAGGAGAGGCTAGCGAGCAATAGTGCAGCTAGTGGCTCCGCTGATGGGGAGGACGTTGGCGAAGAGGAGGTGGAATCCGCCTGGTTCCTGTCTGATGGAACCTCGGTTGATGAAGCTAGAGGCGGTATGACCGTGGTCGCCGTCAGCAGTCTAAAGCAGGCGTATCACCTACCTAGAGTGCTGAAGTTGCGTCCGCCAGCTGCTAATGAGAGAGCATCCATCTTACCGGCGGGGCACGCCGCTGTTCATGAGGCCATTTTCGACCAAGGCTCCAGATTTTGGTTTACGAGTTTCGCCTCGGCTTTGGGCAGATTTGTCCCAATATATGGCGGTTGCTGATGGCACTGAACTCATTATGGCGCGTGTCCGGTTGTGAGGTTCCAACCGTGGCGGAGGTATTGCGCTTCTTTGAGTTGGTGTATGTGAGACGCCGGGGTTGTAGTAGTCAAGTGAATTTAAGTCGGCGGCAAAGGGCGCCCAAATTAATCGAGAACCTGAAGGATTCCATGTCACACTGGCGGGGGACCATCTGCGTTGCCACCGATGGGTGGGAATACCAGGCGAGGCCGAATGAGGGGCCGCCGACCTTTCGGATTAAGTCGAAGTTTCAGCCCATCAGAGGTTGTCGTCGACCTCCACCACTCCAGATTTTGGCTTTGCTTGTTACCATTCTAATCGCCTCACCCCTTTTTTTTTTTTTTTTTTCTGTTAACGGCCTTGCGTTACAACCTGACTCGCAAGGAGGAGTATCGTGTGGTGAGGATTAGAGGGTGTTGGCAGAACCGTAACCTGCATGACCTCAGGCTTCTCACCGGTTGGGAATTGTTGGTCACTCAGGAGCTGACTCGCTCCCTTGGTAAGTAACTTTCGTGATTTGTTTCCTTAGCCCAGTTTGTGGAGGGCTAACTTGTTATTTGTTTTTTGTAGAATCTCCGCCGGGAAATAGAAGGAGCCAAGAAACTTTTGCAAAGGCAATGGATCGTGCAGAGATGAACAATTTTTTGGAGGATATGTACGCTCAAGGGCTGGTGGCCCGAAAAACTGCGGTCGACCTGGAGACATTGGCATTGAGCCAGTCCGAGGCGCTGGTGGTGTTGTCGATGCCTCACCATTCCCATCTTGGTGCCGATGGTTTGCCAGCCGTTCAGGCGGGGGTTGCGGTTGATCGAGGCATTTCTAGCGAGAGGTCGGCTCCTGCATCCGCTATGCAGATGAGGGAGAGAGTGGTCACCACACGGCGTGGGTCCTAAAAAGAGAAAACAATGGCCACTAAGGCGCCTGTTACGGTCGCGGGGTTGGAGCCGCAGGCGGCCTCAAGGTCTATCGCCGCTGGTGCTGCGTAAGCGTTGCAAAAGAAGCGGCATCAGAATGACGAGGCGGAATGGGTGGAAACCATGGGGGTCCGCCAATAGAAGAAATCGAAGCAGGCTATTCCGGAGAAGACCGTCTCCGCCTGGGGGGAGACTCTGACGAGTGACCTGGACTCGTTTGCCTCCTTTATTGAGTTTCTTACAGATATCGAGCGGGAGTATCTGTATCACCAGTGTGAGAGGCTGGGGTTCAGCGGCCTGGAGATGGTAGTTCGCTCCACCTCCCTTGATCAGTCGCCCTTCAGCTCTGCCTTTGGGCACCTGTCTGTTGGGTTGCACAGTTCTTTCTGGCAGCGTCGAGTCAGCCCCGTACCGAACGACATCTAAAGGAGGAGATTGGCGGTCTCCAGGGGAGCTGGCAGGAGCCAAAGAGAGACTGGCGGAGATTGAGCGGCGCATGTCCAAGGTCGAATGTGATCTGTTAGATGCATGTGGCAAGCTGTCTGTCGCCGTCGAGTGTGACCTCGAGCTGAATAATGATGTCGCTAAGCTGTAGCAAGACATGTCTCTGTTGAAGGATCAACTGGCGGCCAAGGTCAAGAAGATTGAGATCCTTCAGCGAGATTCTGCCACCAAGTCTGCGGAGGTGAAAAGGTTGGCGAACGCAATTGCCCCGTTGTCGAGGCGTTTAAACAGTCCGCCGAGTACAAACATGCCATGGCAGAGGCAGCAAAGTCTGGTGCTGCCGCTAACCTGGATTTGCTGAGGCAGAAGGGTGCTATAGACTGGGTGAAGGCATCCCAACCCGCCAGACCAGCGGTGCAGACAGCGCCTTCTGCTAGTGGGGTTGTTCCTACTCCCGCTGAGGGTGTTCGCTCAGGAAGTGGGGAGAGCGGTGAACATCCGGTGGGTGATTCTCAGTGGACTCCACCTCCTACGCGGTCTGAGGTTACGCGTGCCGGCTTTCTGGCTGCACACACTCGACCTGATGGCAACATTGTGACTCTTTGTCCGACCGCTTATAGGTCCGGTCAAGCGAGCCATATGTCAGAGCAGCGACCTCTAGCGGCAGGCGAGGATGGCATTACAGCTTCCCAGAACCCTTGACGATCGGCTAATGCAGTACCGCTGAGATCCCTTTTTTTTTTTTTTTTTTTTGCCGCTGAGGCTTTTGTAACTTTTGGAAACACTTTTGGGCGGGGAGTCTTGATCCTTAATAAATTCAACTGATTATTTGATTTCGAGATTCTTGTTGTGGTATTCGTCGTTGAATTGTGTTGTTTGTATGCCGCCATGCTGTTAGAGCCTTGACTAGTGTTAACTAACAGAAACATTAAAGGAATTAAAATTGTTCCAAGTGCACGAGATAGCGGACGTGGTCCGCCGACTTTTGTTGGCGTTGCCAGTTAATTCTTGTGCATGGACTTGGCAACAATGGTTTGAATGATTCCTCGTTTCATTGGTGACTGACGGATCAACGCTTACAAAAGTGGGTAGCGAAGTCAAGATGCTCTTGGGTAGCGACATGGCTATTTGTAGTAATATTGGTATTCCAAGGGTGGGTCGTTGTGACGCCGTCCTTGTCCATTAAGTAGAAGGTGTCGGGGCTAACGACTTCTGTAATTTTGTATGGACCTTCTCACTTTGGGCAGAGTACCGTTGGCGGTGGGATGACCTCCTTCATTACCCAGTCCCCCAGTTGGAGGTTCCGAGCCTTGACCCTGGCGTTGTAGAAACGCGACACCCGCTATTTGTTTTGTAAATTTTGCAAATGGGTCTTGTGCCGTTTTTCCTCTATGAGGTCCTTATCTTGTCTGACGCCTTCGTCGTTGGTCTCCGGGCAATAGCCTTTGACTCTAGCGGTGGGTTGAGTGACCTCAATAGGTAGGACAACTTTTGTTCCGAAAATCATGCAGAATGGTGTTTCACCTGTGGCAGAAGTTGGGGTAGTCCTAACAGCCCACAAGACTTCAGGCAGTTTTTCCGCCCATAAGCCTTTGGCATTGTCGAGTTTCTTTTTTAGCAGCTTTTTGATTATTTTGTTTGCTGCCTCGACCTGGCCGTTGGTTTGGGGGTGAGCAAAAGATGCAAAACTCATCCTGGTGCCCAAGTTGGCGGTGAAGGAAATGAGCTCCCTGTTGTTGAACTGTGTGCCGTTGTCTGTGATGATTGTGTGGGGGACACCATAGCAGCAGTAGATGTTCTTCCAGAGGAAGTGAATTACCTTGGCGGTAGTGATTGCTGTCAGAGGTTCCGCCTCTATCCACTTGCTATTATAGTCGATGGCGACAATGATGTACTTGAACTGTCCTTTTGCAGTTGGGAACTTTCCTACTAAGTCCATGCCCCAAGTTGAGTGAATCCATGGGCCAACGATGATTGGAAGGGGTTCCACCGGGGCGTGTGGGAAGTCAGCATGTTGTTGACATTTGTGGCAGGATTTTGAGATCTTTTTGGCGTCGTCGCTGAGCGAGGGCCAAAAGTAGCCATGTCGCATTGTGCAGTTGGCCAGAGATCTGGGGTTAGACACATTCCTCGCCGTGTATTTTTATAAGTACGACCTTTCCTTCCTCTGGGGTTAGACACCGAATGTTGGGGTGAGTGAAACCCTGGCGGTAAAGTTTGCCATTCTGGATGTGGTAGCGGGTTCCTCTCCGCTGGAGTTGTCGTGCTTCGACTTTATCTGCTGGAAGAGTCCCCTTGCGTTTGTACTCGACAATTTCGTCCATCCAACTGGGCCTGACTTCAATGTTAAAAATCTCTGCTAGGGTTTTTTTGATGCTTCGTTTGTCAAGATTCTCCACCCTTATGTCCGCCGGACTTTGATGCGGTTGAGCGGTTGCCAGTCTTGCCAGTGAATCAGCCTTGGCATTCTTTTCCCTGGGGTTTGCATTACCTGTCTTAGTGGCTGATTTGTTAGGACATGGATTGTGTGGGCCTGAAAGTATTGGCGGAGGCATCTAGCGGCGACGATGAGTGCCAGAGCGAGTTGTTCCAGTGGGGGATATCTTGTTTCTGCCCCGTTCATGCCTCTACCGGCATAGAATACGGAGAGCTCTTCATGACTGTCCCGCCGGACAATGGCCCTCTGATTGTGATACCGCTAGGTATATATATAATGTTTCCCCTTGTACAGGAATAGAAAGGAGTGGGACCGCTGCCAGGTACTCTTTCAAGCTTTGGAATGCTGCGTCACAATCCGCGTTCCAGTCGATAACCTTCTTGTGGGTTGTCTTCAGCACTTTGAAGAATGGGAGACATCTGTCAGTAAGTCTGGAGATAAACCGAGAAAGAGCGGCTAGTTTGCCCTGGAGGCTTTGAAGGTGTTTCTTTCACTCTGGAGTCTTCATGTTGAGGATGGCCTGCACCTTGTCAAGATTGGCTTCTATGCCCCGTTCACTGACTATGTAACCAAGAAATTTGCTGGCGGTGACTCCAAAGAAACATTTTTCTGGGTTGAGGCGCATGCCGTAAGCCAAGAGATGATTCTGAGGTTTGCTACGTGTCGGCTAGCTTTTATGCTTTTTACTAACATGTCGTCTACGTAGACCTCAATGATTCTTCCCAGATGTTCGGCGAACATGGCGTTCATAAACCGCTGGTAAGTTGGTTCGGCGTTCTTCAGACCGAAAGGCATGACATTGTAGCAGTATAGGCCCTTGTCGGTGGTGAAGGAGGTGCACTCTTGGTCGCCGGGGTGCATCTTGATCTGGTTGTAGCTGGAGAATGCATCCATTATGCTTAGTAGCTCATGTGCAGCGGTTGCATCGACCAGTTGGTCTATGCAAAGTAGCGGGAAGCTGTCCTTGGGGCAGGCGTTGTTGAGGCTCTTGAAGTCGACACACATCCACCACTTTCCGCAAAGGCTTTTTGACCATGACCAAGTTGGATATCCACTGGGGGTAGTTGACTTGGCGGATGAATCCAGTGTTCTGGAGTTTGGCAACCTCTTCCCCTATTGCTCGATACCTTTCCTCCTCAAAGGCTTTACGCCGCTGTTTGACAAGGTAGGAGGATGGTTTGATGCTTAGTTTGTGTGTTATGATCTCCGGGGAGATGTCTGGCATGTCAGCGTAGGACCATGCAAAGACGGCTGCGTTGTCACGTAGAAATTGGGTGAGCTCATCCGCTATTGCTTGGTCAAGCTGAGCACCGATGCGGACTGTCCGCTCAGGGTGTTCGTCTGAGATGCTGATGATCCTCAAGGAAGTTTTTGGGTTGACAGGCTCTTTTTTTATATATTTCTTTTCGTCCTCCCTAGGGTCCTCAAAGATGTTTGGTGCTGGTGTGTGGTTTCCCACCGTTAAGATCTCATGGCGACGTACCGAGCATGCCACGGTTATGGAATAACATTCATGTGCCAGTTGCTGACTTCCCTTGACACAGCCTGTCCCGTTGGGCGTAGGAAATTTCATGAGAAGCATATACCCGGCTATGATGCACTTGAGCTTGTTGAGCGTCGGTCGACCAATGATGGCATTGTACGAGCTGAAACGGTCTACAATGATGAACTCTGTGTGGATTTCTGCCGTTCGTGGGCTAGTGCCAATACCTAGTCGCATGTAGTCAGAACCCAATGGTTGTGTGACGTCATTGGAGAAACTAAGCAACGGCTCATGATCCTGTAGTAATTTCCTATTCCGTAGGAGTTTGCTGTAACAACCGTTGAAGATGACATTTACAGTGGAACCGCTGTCAACCAGGACTCTTCCTACTGACCATTTGCCGAGTATGGCGTCAATTAAGAATGGATCGTCGTGGGGTAAATGTACTCCGCGCTCCTCTTCCTCTGAGAATGTAATGGGTTCCCAGCCAGCCTTTGGCAGTTTTGCGAACCTCTCATAGCGGATGTTGCAAATTTTGTTGGGGTGGTTAGCATGCGCATAGCACTTCCTTGCCCTGTGAGACATGTTGGTGATTGGGGCGCCACCATTGATGGTGTTGATACGGGCCATCGGTTCGATGTTGGCGATCACGGGTGGCGGTTGGCCCACTTTGAATTGCTCCATCTTACCGTCTCGGTATAGAGTTTCAATGGCTGTTTTGAGGGCGTGGCAGTTGTTGGCATTGTGACCGCTATCCTCATGGTATTTACACCATTTGCCAGTGTTTCTCGGTTTTCCCATCCTTGGGTACTTTCTTGGGGATGGTGGCGGTATCTGATCTTTGCACTAGTTGAATATATCCTCGTATGATGTTGTGTGGACTGTAAACACTGCATGCCGCTGGGAGGGCTCCGTCTTATTACGGTTATCCCCCTGAGATGAGCGGTTGCCCCTGTTGTAGTGTTGGTCCCTCTGCCGCTTGCTTTGGTAATTGCCTTGTTGCCACTCTCTCTTCTTGTCAAATGGTGGCGTAGCGGTGGTTTTGCTAGTGGTTTCCCGATGGCTGGCAGCGGGCTGGGCTACCTTTACAGATATTGGTGGTGGTGGTGGGCTCTCTCCGTAAGTGATGAATTCTGCTTGTGCATGGATGACAGCTTCACTCATGACATGGTCGTACGCGGCGTTTGGATGAATGTAATTGAGGTGATAGAGGAATGGTCCTTTGAGGAGTCCCTTCTTGAAGGCTGCCAGTGCCATTGTCTTATCCAGATCGCGGCACTGAGACATTGTCGCCCACCATCTAGTGACGAAAGTCTTCAATGACTCTGTCGTCCCCTACTTGAGGTCGAACAGCTGAGTTGTGTTGTGATGTCCGGCGGCCAACAGAATAAACCGAGCAAGGAAAGCATTTAACAGTCCTTGAAATGAGTCGATGGATCCTGGCGGGCATTCAAAGAACCAGCTCATTGCCTCACCATCCAATGTTTCGCTGAACAAGTGGCAGAGGGTGGCTTCATCGAATCCCTTATTGTTGGTGACCTTTTTGAAGGTGTCCATATGGACGAATGGGTCAGACGTGCCGCTATAATGTGACGTCTTTGGTGTTTTTACGTGTGCTGGTCTGACGGACTGCAATATTCTGGTGGTGAATGGACCTGGTTTAGAAGAGAAAAGAGAATTTGGTGTTGGTGCTGGGACGCCTGCCTCCACCAGGGCTAGTCTCTGCTCCAATTGCTGCATCCTTTCGAATATTAGGGCGGTGGCATAGCCAGCTGGCCCCGCTTGGGGGTTATGCCGGATTGACCCGTGCCTGGCGAAGTGTAGGTTACCTTCGGTCCTAGTTCTGACTGTCGAGCGGTTGGTACTTGGTTGTGATTCCGCTTCTTGCTTCATGATTAGGCGGGGCGAAGGGGGTGGGCCCCTTAATTCTGGCAGATTTAGCGGCACTTGCATATGTACTATTGGTACATTTATAATTTCGCCGGTGTTGGGTCGACTGCGTCTAGTGCTCCGTGACTGTTCGCTTTGTGCTGTATTATCGTTTGCCTCTAGCGCCTTTTTCAATTCGTCGAACCTTGACATTAGTGTGGCCACTTGTTTTTAGGCTTCCGCTTTTTCCCGGCGCTCTTGTTCGCGCTCCCTGTTTGCTTTGTGGAGATCCTTCAGTGCTAGTTCGTACATAGCGGCAAGGTCCTGGATCGCTGATCGACTACTACCTGGCTGGGCCTCCGTTGCAGTTTGGGTCTGTTGGACCTGGAATGAGCCCTGGGGGCCCATACTAGGGTTGGTTGGAGTGTTGAATAGTGCTCGGTTAACGTTGACTGCTGGGTCAACGCTAGCCGTGGGATTGGCGGGGTTGGGGTTGGCGGGTTGGCCCGCTTGCTCCTCTATGTTTTCCCCGCTACCGTTAATCATGGTACAAGTTGCCGCTAAGAATTTGTTTAGATGACTTAATGATAAGTGACGAAGCCTTTGTGTTGGCTTCCCACAGACGGCGGCAATGTTAATGCTTGATATTTAGCGGTAACTAAATATGATCAACACAGGCCCAGTGAGAGGACCGTTACTTGATATTACCGATATTCCCACTACCTATTAAGTAAAATACAAAGAGGGCGTCAAAGGGAGACCGCGTCGGGCGGTCTTCTCTTCTCCGATGCCTAAGTTAGTCAATGTATTTGTACTGACAGAATAACAGTAGGCAAGTAGTAAATGCGTAATTAATGGGGAGAGAGGAGTTAACCTTTTATTGGTGGGGAGGGAGCTTGTCTTCTCCATGCTTTCGATGTGGGACTGACATGCTTCGGTTCCCAGTTTCTGGAGCACCTGATGTTGTGCTGGCGCGGCGCATGGCGACGTGTCCGTAGTGATCTGGGAGTAAGTCGGGGCTTAGGTAGTAGCCTACTTGGCTGTGTTCCCATAGGTGACTCCTATGGTGGGAGCTGGTATTTCTGGAGATGGTATGAGCGTGGCTCATTTCAGCTAATTATGCTAGGCAAATGCTCATGTAAGTACAACAGCTTATGAATGTGGTCGCAGCTTATCTCTATGGATATCATAATACAGAGATATACATGAAAGTTTCTGAAGGGCTTATGATACCCGACGCAAATAGTTCTAGACCACGAAACACGCTTTCCATTAGATTTGAGGCGTTCACTTTATGGATCGAAACAATCTAGACAGAGGTGGTATAACCGTCTAAGTGAATATTTGATCGGGATATGATATATGAATAATAAACTATGCCCATGCGTGTTTATTAAGGAAACAAGTTCCTAGTTTGCAATTGTGGCGGTCTATGTCAATGACAGAATTTGATTGATACTCTTGAAGAGAACAAGGAAACTGCAAAGCACCTAAAGTCGGAACTAGAGATCAAAGGCCTTGGGAGAACAAATTATTGTCTCACCTGAAGCCCGTTGAGCTAGAAAGCCAGACCAGGAACTCCCCTGGCTATTCCCACTAAGCATTCTCACTAAACAGCTCATAATAGTTAGAAGCAGATCCTACAGCCTGATCCTCACTAGTTTCCATTCTCTCAATCATCTTCCTAGTACGTTTGTTACGTCCGTATCTCAATTTACCGGTTTACCAGTCAATTGGATTGTAAACTATTAAAATCTTTACTTTTTGCCTTCATTTCGGTCATTTACTGGACCTAAAAGTTGACCTTTTGTTCAGCTCAATATTTGGGGAAACTTCCTTCACGATAGTTGTAGAGGAAGTTAAATTGAGTTCGTGGACATGTGGCACGTTAAAATCAGGATTGTAACGAAGACGTTATAAGCGTTTCAAGTGAGTAGCAATTTTGTAATTACGCTGAAATCGTGTTCAATAAATGACAAGTTGACTTTCTATTTCGGTAAGTACCCAAAAAAATTCCAGATTTTTCCACTCTCGTCGTCGTAGCTTTCCGGCGTTGCCACTGCTTCCTCCGACCACCTATGGCCATGAAATTGGTACCAATATCTTTGTCTTTAAACGAGCTTTCCATCCATATATGTCTTGCAACCCTAAACTCATTGTATGCAACGAATCGAAGAAATGAAGGTACGACCCTTTTTCGGGCTATTTTTCAAATTTCGGCCAACTCTGACCAAATTGGATATGAAACTAATTGGGCTTTGTTCGTCTTGCCATGCTCTACAAATCAACCAAATTTCACATCTCAATTCGACTCGAGCAAGGCGAATCGAAGCTAAGAAGATCCTTGGATGACCTGTTTTCTTTCTCCGGTAGGTTCTCCTTTTTCCGACCATCTTCAGCGATACCATTACTTGTGTTTTGAAGCTCTTGGGCATAATAATATCATTCCCTCCAAGCCTCGTGATCCGATTTGGAGTGTGGAGGCCAAATCGAAGCTTTGAATCCGAGAGTTGATTTCTACGTTTCAAGGTATTTTTCGACTCATGTGTTTTGATTCCGACTTTGTGGTAGTTTTGAAAATGGTTGTGTTGGAGGATAGGAAGAGTTTGGCAGGGTGGTAATACCCAAATCAGAGTTTGCTTTGTGGCACATGGGGCCAACGTAACTCCACTATTGGTGGTGCATGGTAGTGTGTGGGGTTCGATTCTGGCCTCCTAATTTGGCTGGTTAGGTTCCTTGAAACTTGCAGAGCTTGTAAGTATGATTTTGGTGGGAATCGGAGAAGGTTTGGTATCAATAGGAGATTTCCAAAGTTTAGAATTTTGGGTGTTGATTTATGGAAATCCGACTGTCCGATTTCCTTCATTTCTGTTCTAGAATGCTAGAATTGATGAAACGATATTGTCGGTGAAGTTTGGTCTGATTCCAAGGAGTTTGGAACTTGTAGGTTTCGGAGGGTCGAAGATATCGAGTTTTCAGTTTATTTATTATGAATTTATTTCGGACTTTCCATTCTGTTATTTAAGATCTATTGTTGTGCATAGGACGATGTATCGAGCTACTGCTCGATGGAGGAATTCTTACACGTGATCGCCTAAGTCATACTGTGAGTGAACTTTGGTTTTAAATGATACATGCAATTATTTCTGAATTAAGGATTTATTCGTTTATTGTTTCATTTATTGAGCTTATTATTTGGTTTTGGATTATGATTTGAGCATATGATCCGATTTCAGAATTTGATTTCGATTTATTTCGTGGATTTTCTTTCAAAGATGATTTCGGAGATTTAATTGTGATTTATTTCGATGATGACTTTTGGGAAAGATTTTGCCTTACCATTCATTTGACTATGAGCTTTCGATGATTTATCTCCAAGAAACGGTTATTATTTGGAATCATGAACTTATTTTTAATCTCGCTTATTTACTCATTGATTGATTTGAGAATATCTTGACGTGTGGGACACATCGTTGATTTATTTAATTTATCATGAGAATTTTGAAGTATAGTTGGGAATCGTACTCATGATTTCATTTACAAGATTTTGGGGAAGCTTTATGGATTTTATGGATTTATCGATTTACTTGTTTTCGAATATTTTGTTTCACCATACTTGGGTTGCTTTATTTTAGTTCTCCTCCTCACGTGAGTTGCAGTCGAAGCTCCTCCTTACTTACTTTGTGCTTGTGGGTCGAAGTTGAGGAAAGAGTTTGGGAGGCTCCGATCTGAGCCTGGGAGGCTTCTTTGTTGTATGGTGATATTCATCTTCCCCATACTTTATGTTTACTCTTAACCAGCGGGGCTGGTATACTTTCATGAGATTTCGAGTTTAAAGAAAAATGTTTTATAAACCTTGCATGCATCGAGGTTTTATAAGTTTAAATACGTAGGAAAGTATTAAAGCTTATTTCATAAATTATCTTGATTATTTATTTTTGTCGACTGACACTAACGTGTTTTCCAATACTTTCCCCTGGGCCCTTCAATTTCAAATGTCCAGTTTGCATACCAAAACAGTTAAGGTCAGGCATACATGAAGTCGAGGCATAGTCAACAGCACAACTTCCGCGTATTCATCTTGTTTCTTTTCTTTGTTCACCTTTTGTATTAGAATTGCTCTAATAACCTATGAGATTAATGTTATTAAGTTGAGACTTGTACTTGTGAAATGGGAGATGTTGTGATTTAGGGAGCATGGTGGCTCTAGAAGAATAAGATGGATTGTTTAGAATTGTCACTACAATAATCTTAACACACAACACTTTTTGCACAACGAAAAAAAAAATTGTTGTGTGATGAGAGAAAGTGAACATACAACATGTTTAAAAAACTTATGTCGTATAAAGCAATTAAAATTCAGAAGTTTTTAGCTTAAAGAACACTACACAACACTTACAAGAATGATTTGCTGTATGAATAAAAAAAGAGCGGCAAATTTCCCACGTACCTTGACTCAAGTTGGCTCCAAATTTATACTTCATTGTACAACAAAATAGTTATATCTGTTTTATGAGTGTAGCTTGCAAAATGTCATACAACAATGAATATATATTGGAGGTTTCGATGTGCCTCCATACGCTACTCATTACCTCCTCCCCCCCCAAACCAAAACTAAATTTGCTTACACATAACGGGAACTTTCCCTCGTTGCTGCCACAACTCAAATATAATGTGTTTGGAATCAGACAACATAACTTCACTTAGGGATCAGGGATGTAGGTTTCAGTGGAGAGATGGTGAAATCCACTAGGCGCTTTGATTGGATGCCCGATTTGCATTTGAGTCGGACACGGAGGTTGGTTGTGGATGAAAATGAAGGTACTTGTCTTTTGGGGAGAGAAGAAGACTGATGAAGAAATTGTGTTTTGATGGTGTTTTGTCCAAGTGTTGGAAATAAATGAAGTGGGAGACAAACGTCACTAGCCTTAACCAATTAATTGTCAAACGCACCGGCTGTTGGCTATTTTTATTTTGTATTCATGTATCGAACATCAACCTCTCAACTCCCGACCCCAAAATTTCTTCAATCTTTGAAACCCTAACTCGCTCTCTCCAACTTATTTGCGACCCTTTCGTACTCCACCACACTCCAACATTATTCTTGCTTTGTGGCCTTAGCCTCTACAAAGATCCAAAGACGTAGTTAGTGAGGAGAGAAAGATGAATGAGAGGAAGTAGTTAGCAATCGTCTCCTTCTCATGGACGAGAGCTTAATCGTAGTCCCCTTGCCTCGTCGCGTTTCAGTTACAGAAGACTGAGATTTGCCTCTCAGATTTCCAATACAGCGTGCCATTTCTGGTTTGAGATATCACTCGGGTCTTTGATTCAATCGATATGAGTGGTGTGGATTGGGAGTTCATTGCTGAGGAGGATGAACGATGTGGTATAGTTCTAAATCTCTCTTTGGCTTGGAGGATATGTCTAAGTTAGGGTTCTGATTTTACATTTAGTTTTTAGGAATCGTTTAGTGTTTAATTTAATTGTGATTCATGATTACAGGTTAAGGTTTCCTATAATTGCCTTACAGGAGCTAGATGCCCAAAATTGGGAAGTTGTCACCGGTAAACATCGAATATCGGTGATTTGGGTATGGTCAATGCTACATACCTTTTTGTTTTCAATCTCAAAAGAAATGATGAATGTGTGGTTGTGTATTTTATGCTTATTTACTTATTTAGTAGATTTACCGACTGCTTTTGGCTACTCAAAACTTGTGAATGTGTTTGTTGATGATCATTACTTGGTTATTTTCTCATACTGTAATTTCTAGAAGGGAAATTTTTAGTATCCTGGTCCTGATATGCAGCTTTATGTTAAGTATATTCTTGTAATTGTATCTCTTATAATTGAATATCACAGCTTATTGGTCTGCTTCATGAGTCTAAAGTCAATTTATGAGTCTAATCCAGTTTATGGTGTTTGTGAACTCTTAGTCTGTAGCTAAAGATTATTCATCTATTCTATAGCGTTGAAAAAAGAGAGATAGAATTGAGTTCAATGCTCCCAGTTTGTTTTACCACTTAGTGGAGTTGCATATATGGATTTGGAATAGTCAAACGTGGAACTTGATATGTTAAGGCACACCCTTACTGATATTTTTTAAAAGGACCATCCTTGGCTAATTAAAATGTTTGTAGCCGTATGGCAAAAACTCGGTTTATGAACTATGTGAACTGTTGTTTATTTTACTTCCCCATTCCATTGAGAGCTTAGCCTAGACTTGTGCGGAACTTGGTTTCTGGGTTCATTAGTTCCATAAATTATTGCCTAACTAGCTTTTTGTAATGGAATTTGGGTAGAGGCATTTTGTGTGTGCGCTCTATTGTCAAAGGTGTGTGTGACTATTACCCTTTTTTACTTTGTTCCAGATTACTCCAAGGGATCACGGTGGTCTTTGATTGTTGGTTTTCACCTATAAATATCTCAATATTTGAATTTACTATATTTTATACATTTGTGTTTAAATTTGGGTACGTAATAAGTTTGCTACCTTTGAGAACTTGGTTTTCCTAAATGCGTAGTAGTCTGTAGCAGGATATTGTTAATGCAATTTGTGATGATGATGATATCAGAGCTGTATTATTTGTGGGTTTTAATACACTAAGTATTCTCATTGTGATTGCATCCTTGCTCTAGTTTCCTGTGTTGTATTATGTATAATTCATTCATTAGTTGATGATTATTTGCATATTGATAACCCAAATAGTCCTAATAGTTGTCTATCTGGTTGGTTTAGGGTTTAGTATACAATCACTCTGCCAAAAAGGCTTTCGGACGACAGAACTGTTCTGTCGTCTGAACGAACCAAAATATGTCGTCTAGTACGGTGTCGTGTCTTGGGGGTATCAGACGACAGAACACTTCTGTTGTCTGATTTTTCAGACGATAGAAATAAATAAAAGTCTTGTGTCTTCTGATGAGTTTTGCATTTTAGGACCAATGCGATATGTATCTTTAAACGTAATCACACAACAGTTTTGTATTGTATGAGAAAAAAAAAACAACTACATTCTGATATAAATTCTATTGTGTGAAGTATATTTGCAAGACAGATTTTTGTCATCTGAGGTTATTAACATGACAAATATTTGTGGTCTGAATATAAAAGGGACCACAAATTATAGGTCTTTTATATTGTCTTTGATTAAATCCAACCACACTTATTTGTTGTTGTTATACGTTTTAGCCAATATTTTCATCTAACTTATGTTGTTGTTTTACCATTTAGACTATAATTTTCTATTGTACAAACTCTAAAAAGACAATAAACTTCTAATTGATTTTTGTGTTGTTTTTGTGCAGCTGCAACCACACATTTTGAGTGTGCTTTTGTTGTAGCGTGCAATTTGAGATAACACATATTAGTAGTCCCCTGTTACAATCGGTATGCATGCATTCTGGAAATTAAAATTGCTCATTCATGAAATTATGAAACCATAAAATCCACATCCAAACTCATTCATTGCAATTTTCATTAATTCATCATTGTCTCATGTACACAAACCTAATCATGAACATCATTCGAAATGACCCATATCTACTATTCTGGATCTGCAGACAAGTCCAAATGCTTAATGAAGGAATAATTTCTACTAGACACAAGTTAATAAAGGAACTAGCTAACTAGCTGTATTGTTGCTGGGAGCAATCATTGTAGTATTTCTGCTTGCTTCACATCATGAATACACAAGTATATGAGAATTGCATTGAGATTTGCCTGATTCATCAAAGGTTATAAAATTAACTTCTTCATAAGAATCATATTCAAACATGAAATTAAGGAATTAAAAAGTGACTGATACTCGAAAGCAAATAGGATAACAACATCAATAATGCAACATCTTTATGTCTGGTACCAAATAATTTGAAATTTTTCTATTAACGGGTTGTTGTGAATTTGGCTCGTTGATATGTCCAAGTTGATTAGGATTCAAGACAAAACCAGATGGGTAAATGAAGATTAGTGCTCACAGGAATTCTTCTAGTATCCTAATGGGTTTTGGAATAGGAAGAGTCATTCCTATTGATTTAGACCTGGAAAGTAAGCTCTATTCTAGATAGGAATAGGAAAGCTAGCTCTCTTTCCTCGTTCTAATAGTTTTAGGAATCCTAATGTGACATGTTTGTAACCCACACCTATAATCCATAAATAGGGCGCAGGGAGATCACATAACGTGTCCTCATATCAGAGAAGAGATAAAAGAGAGATCTCAAATAGTTCTCAGTTACGTATAAACACAGAGGCAGGGAGAGCCAAGGGTGATAGAGAGATCTAGCAAAGGGGTTGGGGATTAGCATAGGGATTTCAATAAGTACTTGTAATCAAGTTGTTATTCTTTATAGTGTTAGTGATTCTCAAGAGAGATCACATAGAGGACGTAGGCAAAGTTTTTGTCGAACCTCTATAAAATCTGTGTTCGTGTGCTTTGGTTTTTCTTGCTGTGATATTTTGCATCATCATCCTATTACTATTTGCAGTCATAAGTCTATAAAGAGAAACAAGGTTCTGGGCAAAAGGTGCATATTTACTACAAACTGGTATCAGAGCTTAGGCTTAAGGTGTTTCTAAGATGGCAGATGACAAGGCAGACGCAGGCAGCAATGTGATGCCCATTATGTTGAATGGGAAGGATAACTTCACATTATGGCAGAGCAAGATGAAAAGTTTCCTGATTCTACAAGGTCTATACGAGGCTATTCTCAGGATAGAGAATAAGGCAACTGATATGGCAGACAAGGTTTGGCAGAAGATGGATAAGAAGGCAAAGAGCTTTATAGAGCTACATCTTGCTGATCATGTATTGGCTAGTGCCGGTGAGAATATGAACAGCAAAGAGACCTGGGATTATCTTGAGAAGGTCTATGCGGGTAAGGTTCATATTGGTGAGAATATGGACAACAGTAAGACATTGGCCAATGTCAAAGAGGCTGATGCGGATAAACTCTTCTTGAAAGATGAACTCTATAGTCTTCGGATGGAAGAAGGCTGGGATCTGCAGGATCATCTGAATAAATTTCAGATTTGTGTTGCCAATTTTTCAAAGGTGGATGTGAGGTATAAAGATGAGGAGAAAGCACTTATGCTGCTAAGATCTTTACCAGCTTCATTCAAGCACTTCATCACCATACTCGTTTCCGGTAACGATTCTCTCAAGTACGATAAGATTAACGAAGCTATTCAATCTTATTTTAAGATGAGTAGGGAGACCGAAAGCTCTCAAGAAGGAGGCCTTCATGTCAAAAGCAAGGAGACAGATCAATTGACGAGTAAGAAGGATAAATCTGGTAACAAGGGTACATCAAAATCCAAGGAAAAATACAAGAAAGGTTGCTTCAAATACGACCACTTGAAAAGAAACTACAAAGAAGGGAAGATGAGAGCAGAGGCGATGGCAAGGAGTTCAAGCACAGCCAATAAACTCATCAGACAAGATAAAGATGATGGTGAACTTCTTGTGGTAATGTCTAGCTCCAACGCTTTCAGAAATTGGATTTTGGCCGGTTGTACATTTCACATGTGCGCAATCCGAGAATGGTTTGACACATTTAAGGACAGTAGCAGTGGAGAAGGTTTTAGGGGAGATGACTCGTCGTGTAGGATCCTAGGTATTGAATTAGTGAAAATCAGAATGCATGACAGAGTTGCTAGAATGCTGGAGAATGTCAGATATATTCCTAAGTTAAGGAAGAACTTGATATCTTTGGGTACTTATAGGTATCACTTTGAAGAGGGCAGACTCAAAGTTCTTAAGGGATCACTTGTTGTGATGAAGGGCAACATTCAACCTAACAACTTATACAAACTTCCAGGGGCTACAATAATAGTGGAGTTGCAATGTCTACTGAGGTAAAAGACAAGACTAAGCTATGGCATCATCGCCTAGGGCACATGAGCCAAAGAGGTATGCAGGAACTTCACAAGAAAGGTAAGCTGGAAGGTGTCAGTGTCTGCAAACTGAACTTCTGCAAGGATTGTACTCTTAAGAAGCAGAAAGTGACATTCAAGTTAGCAAACTGTGAGAACAAAAGCAAAGGATTGCTGGATTATATTCACTCAGATGTATGGGGCCCGACAACGGTAAGGTCTATGGGAGACTTCAAGAACTTTGTTACTTTTCTAGATGATTTTTCGAGGAAGATTTGGGTCTACTTTATGAGGGAGAAATCTGAGGTTTTCACCAAGATTAAGGAGTGAAAAACACAAGTAGAAAATCTAACAGGCAGAAAAATCAAGGATTTGAGAAGTAACAGTGGTGATGAATATAGAATGAAAAGGTTCTTACAATTTTGCAAGGATGAAGGAATCACTAGACACTTCATGGTGAAGGAGAATCTCCAACAAAACGGAGCTGCTAGAAGGATGAATAAAACTCTCTTGGAGAGAGAAAGAAGCATACAGCTGCATGCAGGATTATCGGACACATTTTGGGCAGATGCAGTTAACCATGCGTGTCACTTGGTTAATCGGTCACCATCAAAAGTCTTGGACTTCAAGTGTGCAGAGGAGGTATGGTCTGGAGAACCAGTTGACTACTCTAACTTTAAGGGTGTATGGTAGTAGTGCATATGTTCATATTTCCAACAATAAGCAAACCAAACTCAGGCCAAAGTCACACAAGTGCATATTTCTCGGTGTTGAGAAATAAGTAAAGGGCTACAAGTTATGGGATATTGTCAGTAAGAAAGGGGTTCTAAGTAGACATGTCTTTTTTGATGAGGAGACTATGCCATTCAATGAAGTCAAGACAAGTGAGGTGAAGAAGAAGACTGATGTTGTAAAGGAAGCAACCGAAGTTCCTCTAACCAAAGGGATCATGGAAGAAACTATAGCTCAGGTGGAGCTAATTGAGCAAGTGGAGCATGATAAAGGGATTATCGAGGAAGAAGTCTTAGAGCAACAACATCAGTCATTAATACAAGCTCAGGTGGAGCAATTAGCACTACGAACTTATGACTCAATTTGTCAGTCACTTGGGTAGGAGTTCCAGAAAAGCATACCATTGGACTAGTATGCTCTAAGTCCAAGAGATCCAACCACGTATCAGGAAGTTATAGCAAATGATGTACGGGAAAGTTAGAGGGGAGCTATGTTAGAACAGATGAAGAAGTCCACACATAAGGACTTAGTTCAGGAGTCGATTCCTAAGCCTAAAGAAAGCAATCAGGTTGGCTGTAAATGGGTTTATAGGAAAAAGGAAGGAATGCATGATAAGAAAGCCATGAGATTCAAAGCTCAGGTATTGGCCAAGGAATATTCGCAGAAAGTAGGTCGATTATGACCAAATCACACCAGCGGATAGCTGCGTTTATCATCATGTGTTCAAGGATAGTATGGTTTTACTATTCCTACTTTATTTAGGTGACGTGTTAACTACATGTACTTACATGAGCATTTTCCTAGCATAATTAGCTATAATAAGCCACGCTCATACTATCGCCAGAAATACCAGCTCTCGCCATAAGAGTCACCTATGGGAACACAACCAAGCAGGCTACTGCCTATACCCTGGCTTACCTCCAGATCACCACTGAAGCGCCGCTACGAGCCGCGCCAACACAGCATCAGAAGCTCTAGAAACTGGGAACTGAAGCATAGCAGTCCCACATCGAAAACAAGGAGAAGATCAGCTCCCTCCCCATCTATAAAAGGTTCTCTCATTCTCTCACCTCCCGATGCGGTCTCTCTCTGACGCCCTATTTATATTTCACTTGACAGGTAGCGGGAATACTGATAATATCAAGTAACGGTTCGCCCACCGGACCTGCGTTGATCATAGTTTAGCTACCGCTGAATATTAAACATCAACACTACATGTCAGGATATGTCTAGAATTTCGAAGTTAAAGGCACAACTAGGGAAGGAATTTGCCATAAACGATCTAGAAGCTGCACAACAGATCCTAGGAGTGAAGATAAGGAGGACAGAAAAGCGAGAAAAATATGGCTGTTATATGAACCCGTGTCTACTCCACCAGTAGCACACTTCCAGTTCAGTGTGTAGAGATCATCTATGAAGGAGTTAGATGAGATGATGAATGCGTCTTATGCAAGAGTAGTGGGATGTCTTATGTATGCTAGAATCTGCGCAAGACTAGGTTTAGCTCAAGCCTTGAGTGTTGTGTCAAAGTATATGGCGAATCTAGGTAGACGACACTGGCAAGCGGTGGAGTAGATTTTGTATCACTTGAGAGACACCAAGGAGCATGGATTTGTGTTTAAAAGGCAACAAGAACAAGCATGCATTGCTGGTCCTGAGGGTTCAGATATGGCCGGAGACTTAGACAAGAGAAGACTTGCAACAAGTTATGTCTTTACTTGTGGTGAAGGTTTAGTGAGTTGTAGAGCAACTAAAGAATCAGCTACGACATTGTCTACCACTGAAGTAGATTGCATGGCACTAATAGAAGCTTCCGCAAAAGGATTATGGCTTAATAGGTTATTGAGTGAATTTGGAATTCAACAAGAAGCTGTGCTGAAGAATGGCGTCATCAATTTGACAATGAATCAAGTGTTTCAAGCAGAGACGAAACATATTGATGTTCGTGGTCATCGCAATGGAGGTTGTCAACTCAAGGAAGATAACAATTGAGAGAGTTCATTCAAGGGAGAACGTCTCAGATTGTTTGATTAGGACCATTGCCATGGAGGAATTCAAGTGTTACTTGAACCCGCTCGTTCTTACAGCATGTTGAGATTGAGGTGGAGCACCTCCTCACTTGTGGCGCGTTGAGGCAAATAGACTTTTGCCAAGGTGAAGGTTCTTGAGGGTTTCAGGATTACTTCAAGAAGTACAAAATATCCTGGAGGTTGCAGCAATCAGTTTTGTATCAACTCGCCAAGGTGGAGATTGTTGTGAATTTGGCTCGTTGATATGTCCAAGTTGATTAGGATTCAAGACAAAACTAGATGGGTAAATGAAGATTAGTGCGCACAGGAATTCTTCTAGTATCCTAATGGGTTTTGGAATAGGAAGAGTTATTCCTATTGATTTAGACTTGGAAAGTAGGGTCTATTCTAGATAGGAATAAGAAAGCTAGCTCTCTTCCCTTGTTCTAATAGTTTTAGGAATCCTAATGTGACATGTTTGTAACCAGCACCTATAATCTATAAATAGGGCGCAAGGAGATCACATAATGTGTCCTCAGATCAGAGAAGAGATAAAAGAGAGATCTCAAATAGTTCTCAGTTACATATAAACACAGGGGCAGGGAGAGCCAACAGTGATAGAGAGATCTAGCAAATGGGTTGGGGATTAGCATAGGGATTTCAATATGACATGTTTGTAACCAGCACCTATAATCTATAAATAGGGCGCAAGGAGATCACATAATGTGTCCTCAGATCAGAGAAGAGATAAAAGAGAGATCTCAAATAGTTCTCAGTTACATATAAACACAGGGGCAGGGAGAGCCAACAGTGATAGAGAGATCTAGCAAATGGGTTGGGGATTAGCATAGGGATTTCAATAAGTACTTGTAATCAAGTTGTTATTCTCCATAGTGCTAGTGATTCTCAAGAGAGATCACACAGAGGACGTAGGCAAAGTTTTTGTCGAACCTCTATAAAATTCTGTGTTCGTGTGATGTGGTTTTTCTTGCTGTGATATTTTGCTTCATCATCCTATTACTGTTTGCAGTCATAAGTCTATAAAGAGAAACAATGTTCGGAGTAAAAGGTGCATATTTACTACACGGGTTATATATGTAGCATTGAACTGAACCACCAGAATAACAGCAAAAGTATTCCTAGATGCACCAAACTCCTGCAGACCACCTGATCGACAAGAGAGAAGAACATCTTAACACCCACATAAACAGAACAAATTGATGTCAACCTTTACTCAAAACTTCCAACTAAGAAGAAAAACATAAGGCAATCAAAGAGTAAGAAAATGAAACATCAAAATCTATAAAATAGATGAACTCATAGAGGACAATGATAGACCAAGTATAGTAGCCAAAAAGATATATACATGCAACTTAACTAATATTTGAAGAGATCATATATCTGATGAATGTGACATAATATAAAAATTTTGCTTAATTACTAAGACAAGCAACCAAAAACGGATGTATATTGTACAGTAGTTTCTTCAAGGTTTCATACATCACACATCAATAAACAAGAAAGTGCACATTGTAGCTCCGAGAGATCATTTGACACTGAGGTGGTGAAATCATCAGAGCCTTATAAAACCAACTATCCTTTCTAATGAGTGATCGAGTCTTTTGTCACTCTTTTCACTCCCTCTTTTTCTACAACCTAATAACAAAAGTAAATACAATATGAACCAGGGAAATTGTGAAATAGAAGCAAAGAACCAGAAAGGCAAATAATAACTAATACCAATTGTCCTTCCAAGAACTCGATGCTGAACTAGTTGTTGATCAAAGGATGAAAGTTGAAAATCCCTTGCAGGCCGGCCCAGCCTTCATTGAATCGGCTGATCACAGCTTCAGTAGGAATGTTGTATCAAAAGACTTTGCTGACAATACAAAGTCTGGAATAGTGAGATGCAAAGTCATGGGGGGGGGGGATGGCATATCCACATGAGCAGCAAATCTATCAATGGCAATGGTTTGTTCCCCAATCATGATAGGAATGGGTTTTGTGTCAAAAGAGTTCCTAAGAAAGGGATAAAAGAGGCGGGCTGGGTACCGACGAGGGCTTTGAGAATGAGCATGAGTCTTTGGGCTAAAAGCCATTATAAAGAAACTAGACGTAAAGCAGAAGGCGTAGAGGAGATGGTGACGGAACTATTTCTAAGCCCGGTTTAAATACTACTAGAAAGCAAACCACACAAGAACTATACGGGGATCGATCTGCATGCAATTACTAGGATTATTGGAAAACCAAACAATCTCTAGAAACCAGTAACTAAGAAACATTATTGCACTATAAATCAGCTCAAATAAGCAAAACAAAATCCAAAGGCAGAAAATGAATTGACGCAAACAATAAATCGAGGCAAGTTCCCAAAATAAGCCAATTAATGCGCATAAAAATTCTAACACAGTAATCATAAGAGAAGAGTAGAGGATAAGGAAATCAGTTAAGGAAACTCCCTTAAGTCATCGTTGTCCAGAGAACCAGATTTTAACAGCGACTCCTGAAAAGTTGAATAGGCAAAAGCATGAAAAGGAGCTTGCTAATGTAATCCACCGAAGGTATGGCCCTGTACTTGCATGGTATTTGCCAAGCATAATTATTTGTACTGAGCCACGCTCACACTACTATCAGCGGCACCGATGACCACCAATGGTGTGACCTATGGAAACACCGCCAAGCAGGCCATCTATTGAGCCCCGGCTCACCCTCTGATCACCACTGACGTGCCGCCACGCGCCGCTCCAATCTAGACATCAAAAGCTCCAGTAGCTAGGAACTGAAGCATATCAGTCCCACATCGAAAGCATGAAAGAGGTCAGCCTCTTTCCCACCTATAAAAGGTCCTCTCCACTCTCCTCATTAATTATGCTTCAACTATGTCACGCCCCTAAATTTTAGAATAATAATTCAAAATCCAAAACATGAATTACTACACTCAATAATAATCATCCTGAATTTTTTTCTTAATAACCACACCACACGAATTGAAATTCAAATTCTGAAACAAGTCTCGAATTAATTATTACAACATGCTCTCTCCAAAATAAATGTAAGCTCAAATGAGCATAACACACCTCACAAAAGAATTTCAATTTAACACAAGTACAGCTACTCTAACCTGCTCGATCACCTTCCTGATTCTTCTGACCTGTAGGCTCACCCGCTACACCATTTGAATAGTGTACCAGGATTGCAACAACACAAAACCCGGTAAGCTTTCTGAAAGCTCGTGTGAATAAATAAGAAAGAACGGTTGTTTTATTAAATCATATTCCTTTCACCAAAGTCAACACCCAACAATTTCAACATCCACAAAGAACCAGAATCTCAATAATCAATCACCAAAGAATCAAGAATTAATACGGGATCTAAACTCACATCTTTCTTCTCAAAACCCCAAAGTCGTATTCATAAAAATATAGTGTCTGATACTCGTATTTATCATTCCCGTAGTTCATCAATATATATACATATATACATATTTAGAACGTCTGATACTCGTACTCAATCTAGCCCCATTACCCCGACAAGGGTTGTGGCATCCAATTTACCCAACCAATCGTAGCTCATCATCCACCTAGGATTAGAGCGTCCGATTCCCTCATACCGGTCACTACGTCGACCCTAAATCCATAATTGAGCACAATAATATATTTCACACAATGGAATCAATCAATCCAAGATACACAATATTATCATGATATTAAGCATTCAAAATATAACTCGAAATCATCATTCCAACTCAATCATATCATCACTCAACAACACAGCAACCAATATATATTTCACGTAAATATATATATATATATATATATATATATATATATATACGTAATCATCCACTAAGGGATGACCACTAATATCATCTATAGTTCACACAAGAAAATCGTGAAATTTATTTTGTATACTTAAAATTCATTTTACTTACCTATGGACCATAGTTGATCAAGTCCATGTGATTTTAAAAACAATCATTTATTCAATAAATATTTTTCACTCAATTACGACAAAATAAATTAATTAAAAGTGCTCAGTTCGTAATATGAACCACGTAAGTTTTACTCACCTCGATATTCCCGCTGCGTCTTCAATTTAACACAATTAAACCGCTCACCCAAGTAAAACCGTCAATGGTCTAATCAAATACGATAATTAACTTAGCATACAATTCAAAAACGTACTTATATGAAGACGGTCGGATCTTCACCTGTGACCACACAAGATCATCGGGACAGTCCTACGATCATCATATCAAAACCACAAGTCTATCGGACAGTCTAATCTTCACAGATCACGAATCAAACGATCGAAATCAATCGAAATCATAAAATTCATAACTAATTCATACGATATCCAAAATTCATATGCTAGATATCGAAATGATCGTATCGACATGTAGAACCTAAAAATGAGCAGAAAATGCTCTTGGAGTGGACGGAGGTCACCGGAAACCACAACCACAGTGGCGGCAGCGCCGCCATACCAAAGTCAAATTTTCCAAAACTCCCAACATCAAAGTTCTTCCTCTCAAATCCAATTACAACTTTCATAATTAGCACAAAGCCAAATTTCAAGTCTAGGTGCCGAAATTTACCTTGAAAAGAAAGAGGCCGAAATCTTCCAAAATCGATCAAATCTAAAATTCGTCTTCCTCTAGTTAAATAGAGATGTGAAACTTGATGAGTTTGTCGAGCATGGCAAGACGAACAAAGCCCAGTTGGTCTCACCTCCTACTTTGGCCGGAGTTGGCCGGAATTTGAAGAAATGCAAGAAAAATGATCTGACCTTCTTTGCTTCGATTCATTATCTATGGTGAATGATATGATGCAAGGCATATATGTATAGAAAGCTTGTTTCAATGCGAAGAGATAGGGATAAGCGGCTCGTCGATTGGTGGTCGGAGGAGGAAGAAATCAGCCGGCGAAGGAAGGAGCAGCTCGTGCGATTTCAGCTCGAGCTGTGTAGCTTCTCGGCCTTGTAGCGTCTCCCATGGTTATTTTTTCACTTCGATATCTTCTAGGAAGTTTTAAATGACTTTAAGGCGAGTAAAATTCTTTTGGAATCAAGTCGTTTGGTGGCCTGAGGAGGAAGATATGGCCGGAAGAAGAGAAGCCCAGATTTTTCGTCGAAAATGAGAGAGAGGAAAGAGAGCTCGGGGGGCTAAAACGCAAAATGAGAAAATTCTGGATTTATGAATAAATCCGGAATTTTTCTATATTTATACTAAAATCTCCAAACTTTAAACTATCATAACTTCTTCATACTAACTCCGATTTTCGCGTTCCACATATGTACGAACTCGTATCGACGCGTTCTACAACTTTGCTGAAGAAAGTTTTTCCAAATTCCATACGTACAAAAAGTCAATTTTCACGACCCCCTAAATAACGTTCGTTTTGAAAATAAAATTCGTTCGAAACTCATTTACTCATACAACGACATACGAAGCAAGCCCAAACTTCATAATTCATATTACGGAACAAATATTGAATTACATAAGTTAATTATATGAAAATTCGAGTCTTCACAATCTACCATTCTTAAAGGAATTTCGTCCCGAAATTCAAGCACACCTGTCGATTAATAACGGTGGATACTTCAATTTCACATCTGATCCCAACTCCCACGATGCATCACCTTCATCATGATGACTCTACAACACTTTCACTAAGTCGACTTCCTTTCTACGAAGTCTCTTTGTGGACCTATCCAAGATACAAACAGGTTCGACCACAAAGATCACATCCGTGTTTATCTCAATCGTACCATGATCAAACACGTGGGACTTATCTCAGATGTACTTCCTGTGCATAGACACATGGAAGACATTGTGCACACTAAACATGCTAGGCTGTAAAACAAGTCGATATGCCAAGTCTCCGACCCTTTCCAGAATCTCAAAAGGTCCGACATACCTCGGTGTGGGTTTTCCCTTCTTACCAAATCTCACCACCCCTTTCATAGGTGAGACTTTCAAGAACACATGGTCACCCACATCAAACTCAACTGGTCTTCTCTTCAAGTCTGCATAACTCTTCTGTCTACTCTTTGCTATTCGGATCTTATCCCGAATAGTAGTGATCTTCCCAGTAGTCTCTTGAACAAGTGCAGGACCCAAGAGTCCCTTCTCTCCTACATCTGCCCAACAGATAAGAGGCCTACATGGCCTACCATAAAGAGCCTTATATGGGGCCAAAAAAATGTGTAAATAAAAATATGTAAATAAACGGACTTATTCACCCTTCTACACGTTACCGATACTGGAGTGATAATTGTTGTTGTAGGCAAACTCTACCAACGGTAGAAGGTCTGCCCAACTTCCTTGAAGTCCAAACACAAGCTCTCAACATATCTTCCATCACTTGATTCAATCTCTCAGTTTGTCCACCTATATGTGGATGAAAAGCAGTACTCATAGATAAAGATGTTCCATATGTCCTATGGAATCTACACCAAATTTCTGAAGTGAATTAAGCATCCTGATCAGAAACAATCATTACAGACACACCATAAGGCTTCACTATCTCATTGAGATCCAACTCACATAATGCCTCACCTAAGTAAGTCCTCACCACAGGAAGAAAATAGGATGATTTGTCAAACGGTCAACAATCACCCACATCGAATTATACCTTTGTTTGGACCTAGGCAATCTAGTCACAAAGTTCATAAAGGTCTATTTCCACTTCCATACAGGAATTGGTAAAGGTTTCAGCATCCCTGCACGCCTCTGATGCTCTACCTTCACCAGCTGACAGGTGAGACACCTGGACACATACTTAGCCACATCCCTCTTCATCACACTCTAGCAAACTGTCTTCGTAGGTCCATATACATTCCGGTTCTCTCCAGATTGTATAGTGTATCGAGATCGATGTCCTTCTCCCATAACATCTTCCTTGAGATCATCACCACTCGGATCCTACAATCTCGATCTCAATCTCAATCAAATCAGTAGTTGAATCTGTCACTTTTGAACCCGTCAAATCCTTCGCTTAGCGTCGTATTGTAATCCTGTCTAGAATCACACACCGACACCAATGATGGTTACACCGACACCAATGATGGTTGCACCAACTTTCACTTCAACAATACTTCGATCACCCGCTCTAGATCCATCACAGGCTTCTTCTTCTGTAGTCTAAGCACATCAATATGTTCAGTGCCATGAAACTCTAAGAGATACGATAAAACTAAACACCGAATCTCCACCTCTCAGCACAATTGTAACAGGTCCAACAGACCTCAGTCTTAACTTTGTGTTTGAAGCGATAAACGCATGCCTTTAATATTATCTCCAAGACCTAATTCACTTGCACAATCCGTCCAACAATCTGCGGATAAAATGTTATGCTCGTACTTCTAGTAATTCCTCGTAGCTTTCTAGATTAGTCTATACTACTACGTAAGACATACCTTGATTCATTAATCAATACTGGTACAATACCTAGTATCTCACCCATGACTCACTTCACTGCCCACTTGGTGGTAACCCAAGTCGTGAGTCTCAACTCTGTAGTTGTAGTACCTCACATTGACTATACCATAGTTCAAACTCCTATCCTCACAACAATATCTGTTCACATGCATTGATAATACAACACTAGCATTCCTAGGGTTGAAATAATATCATCACCTCAGCTCATACACCAACACAATATCTCTTCACAATCATCTTATCACGAGGTCATATCACTCTTTCCATATGCCAAACCATACAGGAAGCTTATCATAGTAGCAATGAATCATGCATTACTACACAATAAGTCTTCTACCATTTCAGGGCACAATCATGATAAAGTCTAGCCCCGACTAACCCACACACAAATCATCACATGGCATTGCACACAAAATCATTGTCACACAAACTGCCACAAAATACTGCTAGACAATTAAACAAGCACTGCCACAAGGGCTGCCACACAAGCACTGCTACAAAACCTGTTATAAAGGCACTGCCACAACGGCTGCCACACTTCCATAAAGATGTATCACTAACAATCATTTTCAAACACACCAAAAATCAAATCACACAGAGGAACTGGCCAGAATCATATGAGTCAAACCAAACACAAAATAAATGTGAAGAAATGCAATGCTTCACTACAATCAAGGATGAATAACAGTTAAGACCTCCCATTTAAAACATCATGAGAGCGCTACATGCCCAATATGTGTAGTCGAACTAAATTCAGCAGCTACCTCAGTTGACGCCAGCTAATGATCATCTGCCTTTTCCAAGACCCATACTGAGTACCTAACGTACTTCTGCACTCTCTACAACTACATTTTCCCTCTTCCTCGGGAATCCCACATTATCATCATCTCCCTAAAAGAAGTCTGAAATTCCTGCTATATTATTTAAGCACTAGCAAGGTTCATTGCCATGGGAGACATCTGTAAATGGACCACTCTCTCCCTGATCTCATAATTCAATCCCTACTAGAACATATGAGCCAATTCCTCAACAGCGATTAACCAGACAAATTGATACAGTTGTGTGAACTAAGCTCATAATCTCCGACAATCATAACCCTCCAAACTAACGTAATGAGATTAACTCCAACTTCTCCACCACTAGAATATAAGCACACGCCCCAAAAGGTTCTACAAAGTCCTCCCAAGACATGGTCACTATAGTCCTAGTTCCTTAGCACAAAAATCATGCCTTCATCACATGCCTTCATCACATCTCACCTTAAAGAAGGAGCATAACTATCTATTCTTCTTCTTCTTGTCATGGTAGGTATCCATATTCTCGAGCCATGGATTGTCAATCGAGTAATCTGTATCATCCTAGTGTCCACTGCTCCTAGTCTAGTGACCACCTTAGTCAGCCTAGAAAGTTGAGTAATATCAACTGCTTCAACAATAACTCAAAACAAGTTGTACTACCTCCTCCACAAGACTGAACTCCACCCGAACGGAACCCATGCTTATACTCATAACTCCTCCTTCTAAAACTTAATCGCCAAGTGGACATAGAATCACCACACAACCTTCTCGATCTATACTAAGAATTCGATCTCACACAAGGTCAACATAACTGCCTCGGAGTCACTTTAAACACATATCACATGCCAATTACCAATACTCCACTAAGATATCTCATTACAAAACAAGGTATCTAACCCTTGGTACGTACATTCCATCCAAAAACATCTACAAATCCAACTTAAGAAGACAAATTACTATCGATTAATACTTGTATCCACATTAGATGCGTGCATAGGTCAACACCATGCCTTCAACCAAACACTTCAACATACAAAAGAACCTCATTTCTATAAAACAACCCTCACCGACTAAACAGAGTCAAATCTGGAGGTTCCCATTCCTCGAAGATTACAACTCACAGAAACTAAACTTATTCTAATACGAACATACAAGACAACTCTACTATCCTACTCTGGCACCACCACGGTTTCTAGGCCTACCCCTTCAAACGTCTATCACCTAAGAAGTATAGTATGCTTGGTTAATACATGTATAACACTTAAAACACAGTATAAGTCAAATACAAGTCCATATTAACCAAGTCAATACTGCAAGGAAAGTATTCACTTTCCTAAGATGACTTAGTGACCTAAACGACTCCTCACACTCACACATACCCAATGACATTGTCAATACTGAAGAGCACATGATGGGGATCCGCTGCAGATGGGCCATCACTCGGAAAGTATTGACGCATCACCAAATATGTACCTTACGCTTTGATACCAAATTGTCACTCCCCCTCGAAATTTTAGAATAATAATTCAAAATTCGAAACATGAATTACTACACTCAATAATAATCATCCTGAATTTTTTTCTTAATAACCACACCACACGAATTGAATTTCAAATTCCGAAACAAGTCTCGAATTAATTATTACAACACACTCTCTCCAAAATCAATGTAAGCTCAAATGAGCATAACATACCTCATAAAAGAATTTCAATTTAACACAAGTATAGCTACTCTAAGCTGCTCGATCACCTTCCTGATTCTCCTGATGTGTAGGCTCACCCGCTACACCGTTTGAATAGTGTACCAGGATTACAACAACACAAAACCCGGTAAGCTTTCTGAAAGCTCGTGTGAGTAAATAAGAAAGAACGGTTGTGTTATTAAATCATATTCTTTTTCACCAAAGTCAACACTCAACAATTTCAACATCCACAAAGAACCACAACCTCAATAATCAATCACCAAATCATCAAGAATTAATACGGGATCTAAACTCATATCTTTCTTCTCAAAACTCCGAAGTCATATTTATAAAAATACGGTGTCTGACAGACTAGAGCTCAAACTGAATCGTAACCCGTCACTTGGCCTAGGTTATGGTATCTGATACGCTCAAAGCAAGCGCATAATTTAACCCTGAAAAGATCGTTAGTAGTATAAGCAAATAGGGATCGTTCTATTCCGGGGATTGAGGGTACACCTGTCATTGTCAAACAATTAAACTTAAAACAAAGTATAATATTCACACATATACACATTATTTACGAAAAAGGGGGGGGGAATTTTCATTTTCATTTTCTGAAAAATTAAACTAAGTTAAGAAAACAAATAAACATAAGTAAACGAATGGAATGAGAAAACAAAGATCAAAACTGAAAACCAAGATTAAATCGATTCAAACTCAAACATTGTTCATCAAAGTCATGCAAGAGGAGTTGATCATGTGAAATGTTAAAAGCAAACAACTTCCCATATTTTACTTTTCAATGCTAATTAATCTAAGTGAAAGCACAAAGACTAATCCTATCAAACATGCATTCAAGCCCTAGAAAGCTAGTCAATCGTACATGGTTAACGCAATAAGCACCTAGAAAGGCTATCAACTCAAGTGTACAACTTAGTATGAAAAAGTCCACCTAATTGCAATTCTCTTTGATTAAATCCGATTTTTGCACAAAACCTTTACTACTTTTCGATTTAAGAACACAAAACCAAAAAGTTGATTCATGTTCTTAAATTCGTAGCACCAATTATATAAAAACCTTAAAAGTTTCGAACCAATTAAGATTAACATACAAGAGTTATCTATCATGCAAATTTAATCAAACACTCACACAAAAACAACAATGAATCGCAATATATGAATCTGAAAATTCTCAATTAATCATAAAATTCCAGAAATAATACTTTGTTCAAACACATATTGTCAACTAGAACAAAACCAACGAAATTAAAGCAAAGGTTACAAAGGAGAATCGGATTACACCGTGAGATGAAGATGGTGATGAATGATTGATGTGGTGGTCTCTTGAATTTCGAAAGCAATCTTCAAGGATGGTGGTGGATGATGATGCTCACGGTAATTCTTCTTCTCCCTTGACCTTGCTTGAACTCGTGGCTTGCTCTAGAGGATGGAAGAACTCACGGCTATGCTAAGGGATTTTCTGAATTTTTCTCTAAAGTCTAAAACGTAAAACTTGGAACCCTTGACGTTTAGAAGAAGGGAGCATATATAGGGAACGTATGCCTTGGTCTCCAAACCGTGTAAACCTCTAAGAATCCTCACGGCAATTGCTTGATAATCTCCACATAATTTCCTCCAATGCTTGCTTGCCACATAAGCCTTATGATGTGTTCCAACCAATCACAAAATTCCATTTAATTCCCTAAATAATCTTGCCGAAATTCCATGGATATATTCTGATTTTATACTTTAAATTCGGCCAAAACTTCTTTAGGGAAAATAGGAATGAATCTAGACTTCTTTTGAGCTTTTCTTGGTCTCCACACATATTTTCTTTCCTTAAAAATCTCTAGAGAATATTTCTTGGCGTCATCTTTGCTTGGCTTTCACGTTGCTTCCTCTTTTCTCTCTTAATTCCTCACGGCAAATACACAAGATAATTCTCCAAGAATATTTCATTCCAAGAAAATCTCCCTAGAAAATCTCCACCGAAATCTTCTTTTAATTTTCTGATTTTCCATGTCAATTCCTCCTTTATCTCTTAGTGTTTCACGCAATCTCTCTCTCCTTCTTTGTATTACCACGGCAAACTCTCTCTAGGGTTTCTTCATTGCGTCACAAACCCTAAATCCATGGGCTTTTGTGGGCCTTTGATCATTTTGCCGAAAATCCAATAAGTCTTGAGAGTTCTTGGGCCTTGTTGCGTCAACTTCAAGCCTTTATGCATTCCAACGCCATAACACTTCATTCTTCCATTTCTTTTTCATGGTAACGTTGGAAACTTCATTGGTAAGCTTTCCTCCTTTTCGCAGGGTTTCCTGGTTGAAGCAGGAAAACTTCTTTTCTTCATTTCTGCTCAATTGTGTGGCCCTTTGTGTCTCATATTTGCTCCCCTTAACGTTCGTGAGCTCCTCTTTCCATTTGTGAGTTCATTTCCACTTTTTAGCTCTGAGGTCCTGAAAATAGAAACCGTTAAAGAAAAATAGAAACTTTCCTAAAATGAAAAATGGAAACTTTCCTAAATTGAAATGGGAAACTTTCCAAAAATGAAAAATAGAAACTACAAAATGGAAACTTTCTACAAATAGGAATTTTCCCAATCGAAGAATGGAAACTTTCCCAAACAGGGATTTTTCAAGGAAATGGCGCAGAAAATGTAGGGAAAAGCAGTTAAAACGTCGCATTAAAATGCTCCTATCAGTATCCGACATATTTATCATTATCGTAGTTCATCAATATATATACATATATACATATTTAGAACGTCCGATACTCGTACTCAATCTAGCCTCATTACCCGACAAGGGTTGTGGCATCCAATTTACTCAACCAATCGTAGCTCATCATCCACCTAGGATTAGAGCGTCCGATTCCCTCATACCAGTCACTACGTCAACCTTAAATCCATAATTGAGCACAATAATATATTTCACACAATGGAATCAACCAATCCAAGATACACAATATTATCATGAAATTAAGCATTCGAAATATAACTTGAAATCATCATTCCAACTCAATCATATCATCACACAACAACACACCAACCAATATATATTTCACGTAAATATAGATATATAAATATACACGTAATCATCCACTCAGGGATGACCACTAATATCATCTATAGTTCACATAAGAAAATCGTGAAATTTATTTTGTATACTTAAAATTCATTTTACTTACCTATGGACTGTAGTTGATCAAGTACATGTGATTTTAAAAACAAAATATTTATTCCATACATATTTTTCACTCAATTACGACAAAATAAATTAATTATATGAAGATCCAACAGTCAGATCTTCACCTGTGACCACACAAGGTCATCGGGACAGTCCTACGATCATCATATCAAAACTACACATCTATCGGACGGTCCAATCTTCACAGATCACGAATCGAACGATCGAAATCAATCGAAATCGTAAAATTCATAACTAATTCACATGATATCCAAATCAATCTAAAAATGAGCAGAAACTGCTCTTGGGGTGGCTGGAGTTCACCGGAAACCACCACCACAGTGGCGGAGCCACCATACCAAAGTCAAAATTTTCCAAAACTCCCAACATCAAAGTTCTTCATCTCAACTCCAATTACAACTTTCATAATTAGCACAAAGTCAATTTCAAGTCTAGGGGCTGAAATTTACCTCCAAAAGAAAGAGGCCGAAATCGCCCCAAAACGATCAAATCTAAGATTTGTCTTCCTCGAGTTAAATGGAGATGTGAAATTTGGTAAGTTTGTAGAGCATGGCAAGACGAACAAAGCCTAGTTGGTCTCCCCTCGTACTTTGGCTGGAGTTGGCCAGAATTTGAAGAAATGCCTGAAAAATGATCTGACCTTCTTTGCTTCGATTCATTGTCTATGGTGAATGATAGGATGCAAGACATATATGTATAGAAAGCTTGTTTCAAGGTGAAGAGATAGGGATAAATGGCTCGTCGATTGGTGGTCGGAGGAGGAAGAAATCAGCCGACGAAAGGAGGAGCAACTCGGGCGATTTCAGCTTGAGCTGTGCAGCTTTTCGACCTTATAGCGCCTCCCACAGTTATTTTTTCACTTCGATATCTTCTAGGAAGTTTTAAATGACTTCAAGGCGAGCAAAATTCTTTTAGAATCAAGTCGACTGGTAGCTTGAGGAGGAAGATATGGCCGGAAGAAGAGAAGCCCAGATTTTTCTTCGAAAATGGGGAAGAGGGAAGAGAGCTCAGGGCTGAAACGCAAAATGAGAAAATTCTGAATTTATGAATAAATCCGGAATTTTTCTATATTTATACTAAAATCTCCAAACTTCAAACTGTTATAACTTCTTCATACGAACTCTGATTTTCACGTTCCACATATGTCCAAACTCGTATCAACACGCTCTACAACTTTCCTGAATGAAGTTTTCTCAAATTCCGTACGAAGCAAGCCCAAACTTCATAATTCATATTATGGAACAAATATTGAATACCATAAATTAATTATATGAAAATTCGGGTCTTCACAAACTACCTACCTATTGTTACGTTGTCCACATAAACACATCAATAACTTAGGCATCGGAGAAGAGAAGACCGCCCAACGCGGTCTCCCTCTGACGCTTTATGCATTTTATATGACAGCTAGCGGCAGCTCTCACAGCACCATAATCAGCGATCCGGCCGTACGTGCAAGGTAAACCAAGTCGGCTACCGCCACACAAATCCAAACGTTAACATAGGCGCTATCTGTGGGAACCCCTTGAATAAAAAGGCCATCCCACCACAACAATCACCATGACAAACGATAGTAGGGGAAACGCTGAAGAGTAGGCCGACCAACCAGCCAGCCTCCATCCCACCAACCTAGCGGTTGGCATCAATCCCACGGCTAACGTCAATTGCGCATTATTCGCCACACCGGTCAATCCCGCGTGGAACCCCAAATACTGCAAACTTAAACCTCAGTGGAGACTCAACCAGGCAGTAACCGCCGACGTCTAGGCCAAGACCTTACCGCTATGTATGAGCTAGCCTTAGCAGACCTCTACAAAGCCAACAGGAACGCGAACAGGAGCGCAAGGAAAAGGCCGAGGCCCATAAACAGGTGGCCACGCTGATATCTAGGTTCGACGACCTAAAGAAGGCATTGGAGACAAATGCTAACACTACGCAAAGCGGGCAATCACAGAGCACCAGGCATAGTCGACCTAACACTGGGAGACTAGTACAAACAGTGGCTTTGCAAATACAAGTACCGCTGAACCCACCAGAACTATTGGGAATGTGCCCACCTCCACCGCCCCATCTGTTGTTGGAGCAGGAAGCATAATCACAACCACTCACCAACCGCACTGTAGCTAGGGCTAGAACCGAAGGTAACCTACATGCACCCAGGTGGAGGATAGTGCAGCAGGACTATCGGGCGGGACCCGCTGATGACTCAACATCCCTAATCTTGGAAAGAGTACAGCAATTGGAGCAGAGGTTAATGCTGGCAGAGGCAGGTGCCCAAGCTCCAACTCTACATCCCCTCTTTGCGTCCAGACCAAGACCATTCACCCCCAGGATCCTGCATGCCATCCGGCCGGCGCATGCGAAAACACCAAAGATGTGACATTACAACAGTATGATCGACCCGTTTGTCCATATGGACACCTTCAAGAAAGTCACCAACAACAATGGGTTTGATGACGCCACCCTCTGCCACTTGTTCAGTGAAACATTGGATAGTGAGGCAATGAGTTGGTTCTTTGAGTGCCCACCAGGATCCATCGACTCATTCCACGCATTATCAAACGCTTTCCTCTGTCGGTTCATCCTGTTGGCCCCCGGACGCCACAACACAATGCTTGTCTTCTTTTATTAATGTTCTGTTTCATTTTTTATGTTTTGTTTTGTTTTTGAAAGAAATGGTTTACTGATATTGTTTGTTCCTGCTTCAACAGTTCAATGGAGGGAGGTCCATTCAGTTCTACAATTAATCAGATCTATTTCATATGTATCAATCATGAAGGCAATATGTTTGGTTATGCTTGCATTGAAATCTGCATCAAGTTGGTTTCCCAAAAGAATTATGCATTACACAAACTAACACAAATTGGTATCCCAATATAACTTTGCATTATACAAATTGGTTTCCCAAAAGAATTATGCATTATACACAAACTAACACAATCACAAATTGGTATTCCAAAACAACTCAGCATTATACAAATTAGTTTCCCAAAAGGATTCTACATTATACATTTCACAGAAGGAGAAGGCAATTGTACAGGCACTCTTTTATAACAATTACAGTCTCCTCGATTCATTAAGCTAGTAACCGTCTTCTTTCTGGTTTCTTCAAGTTCAAACAGTCATATGCTGCTTAGCCAAACAACTCTCTGACCTCTTCCAGTTCTCTCCCTGCCACCATCAAGTCTCAATGACACAATTTGTAATACCCGCAATTTCCATTTTAATTTCGAGTTATTGTATCGAATGATTATTATGCGATTTCACAATTTATATTCGATAATCATTCATTTTTACAATTATCGAAGTTTCGAAAAGTTTATTTTAACGAAAAGCTTGAAATACTCGGTTTGAGAAATCGACTTTTTCTACGTACGAAATTTGGAGAAACTTCCTTCATGAAAGTTGTAGAGCTCGTCGATACGAGTCCGTACACATGCGGAACACGAAGATCGGATTTTTCCTGAATTAGTTATCGAATTTCGAAGTTTTCCGAAACAAGTATATATAGAAAAATTTTTTGGGAACCCTAATTTTTTCCCTACCGGTTCCTCTTTCTTCTTTTTTTTTCTTCTTTCTTCTTCTTCTTCCGTTTCTGGAAAAACCATTTTCTTTCTCTCTCTCTTACAGACGCAACCGGCCGAAGAGGAGGAGATTTTCTCCTTAATTGTTCTCCCTCCACAGACCACCTCTCGACCTCAAACCAAGTCTCAGGTGTTCGTCTCGAGCTGCTCTAGCTCCCGGAGGTAATCTCACACGGCGGCGCAGCCTGTGGCGGCGGCGGCGAAGCCCGAACCGAAAACGTCCATTTTCGGTTCGATCTCGAAATCTCGAGCTACACTCCATCATTTCACTTGATTCTTGTCTCATTGAGCTCGCCTCAACTTCCTCTACAAGCACCAAGAAGGACCGGAACTGGGTCGAACGTTTTCACGTTCGTCGGAGCTCGACCCGAACGGATCGAAATACCGAAACTTTCGATCAAGATATCTCGAGCTATACACGATCGTTTCTTGTGATTCCAAGCTTGTTGAGTTCGCAAGGAAGTTCTGAACAAGTTTCCAGAAGGGATCAGGGCCTGAGGTTGGAGTTTTCACGTCGGTTTTCAAGCTCATCGGTTTCTGCATTTTTTCCGGCCACCGATTGTAAATCGGTAATTTCGACGCCTTCCGTTCATTTTTAGGTCTTGTGCTAGTTATGAAAGTTGCTCAGAATGATGAAACGAAGGGGACAAGCTCGGCCCCGACACCATTGGTGGTGGTCGGTGGCAGCTCTGTCCCTAACTCCGGCGGCCTTTTCCGGCCACCTCCAGAGGTCTAAAATTTGGTTTCTGTCCATTTTATGATTCTATGTTTCGATACGATCATTTCGGCGTATTATACGCATTTTTTGGATATCGTATGAATTAGTTATGAATTTTGTGATTTCGATCGATTTCGGTCGTTAGATTTTTGATCTGTGAAATTATGACCGTTGGATGAACTTGTAAATTTGTTATGATGATCATATGACTGTCCCAGAGGCTTTGTGTGGTCATGGGCGAAGATCCGACCGTTGGATCTTCGTATATGTGAAAAACGGTAATTAGGGGAACGTTTCGTGAGAAACCGCTCGTCGGATTTTAATGTAAATTAGAATCTGACCTTTAATTAGTGGTTAAATTATGAGTTGAAATTGTTGGCTAAATTCGAATCACATTTGATTAGGTGATTGACGGATTTTAATTTCGTGAGCTATTCGGCGTTAATTATAAATTATAATTTATAATTATATTGAAGACGCAGCGGGAGTTTCGAGGTGAGTAAAACTCACGTGGTTCATATTACGAACCGAGCATTTTAATTTATTTATTTTTGGTAATTGTGTGAAAAATATTTGCGGATTAAATATTTGTTTTAAAATTTCATGGACTTGAATTACCACGGTCCATAGGTAAGTAAAATGAATTTTAACTATACAAATGAATTTCATAATTTTCTTGTGTGCACTATAGATGGTATTAGTGGTCATTCCTGAGTGGATGATTACGTATATATATATTTACGTGGAAAATATATATTGATGAGTGGATTGTTTGATTGATGATATGATTGAGTGGAATTGATGAGTTGATTTTATTACGATTGTGTAATTCCATAATAATATGATGTATCTTGGTTGGGTTGATTTAAGTATGTGATGTTATATGTTGGGTTCATGTATGGGTTTAGGGTTAACATAATGACCGGTGTGGGTAATCAGACGCTCTAATCCTAGTGTGGATGATGGGATACGATTGGTTGAGTATGTGGAATTGATTGGACGTTCTAAATATGTATATAGGTATACATATTGATGAAATACAATAATTGATAAATATGTCGGATGCCATAACCTAGGCCAGGTGACGGGCTACGATTCAGTTAGAGCTCTAGTCTGTCAAACACCGTATTTTTATAAATACGATGATGAGAGTTGTGGGGAAAGTTGTGAGTTGTGTGGTCTTGATATATTGAATTGGTGTTTGATTGAGATTGATATTAATTGCATATGTGGAAATAATTGAGTGTTGAGATTAAATTAAGCAACAGTTCATTCTTTTACTCATACAAGCTTTCATAAGCTTACCGGGTTTTGTGTTGTTGCAATCCCGGTACACTATTCAATGGTGTAGCGGATATTCCTGCAGGTCAGGATAACCAGGGAGGTGACCGGGCTGCTTAGGTGTTACAGCAGTCATGTTATTTATTTAGTCGTGATGTGTGTGTATGCTCATTTAGAGCTTTACATTACATTTGGATTTGAGTTGTAATAATTAACCGAGACTAAATTCGGTTTGTTTCTATTTTGTGTGGTGAGTATGTTAAGAAAAGAAAAATTTTCAGCATGATTATTTTGTGTTGTAGTATATTCATGTTTCGGATTTTGAATTGTTATTCTAAAATTCGGGGTGTGACACAATTAGCTTTAGAAATATTATTTGGCTGAAATACTAGATACAATGATCACAACATATGAACAAAACTAGTTCATATATATGCAGTTTCTACCAAAAATATTGTCTTTGTAAATTTGCCTACATACTACAAACCGTAAGACCAAGGCAAACAAGACCTGCCAACTACATATTATAATCACATCTTGACATGGCAAACCTAGAATTAAGAGAGAATTATGCCTATCATATGTGATGCCCAACAACAATTCCTTACAATGAGAGTAAACAACAATAAAACAACTAAAATAGATACAAATTCTGCAGAACGACACATCATGACTAGAAATTAGATAATGAAATTTTACACGCAAGAAACCCATCCATGGAACACCCGGCCCTAGAAATTGAAACCATCAATTGAATCCCAAGCAATCTCATTCCATCAGTTCAATCACAACCAATCCCAGAAGAAATTTAGCAACCACCAAAACCCGTAAGGACTAGTCTAAAACTTAACACAGAGAGAGAGAATATTCTCTCCGTAGATCTACTACCACGACGGGCTTGAAGGCGACGACCATCTGGTGGAGCTGGTGGAGGACGGCAGAGGAGGAGGAGCCGCCAATTTGGGCCCAGGCGAGGTCAAAGTCATTGGAGAAGAACTTTCCGTGGGCGGTGATCATGAAGATTGAGTCGGGGAAGGATTGGAACTTGGCGTCGGCGAGGGAGGAGAGGAGGGAGGAGATGACGGGGAGGCTGAGGCGGAGAAAGAGATTCTCCAAGCGCGATGTTGAGGAGAGTCGAGGTTTCTGGGAGAAAACTATGGGGTGTATTGGATTTTGATGTCAAACACTACGTGGCACCATGTAAACCATTAGATGTTGTTTTTACATGTGTCATTACGTAGTTGAAAGCTTAGGTAAGTTAGGTAAATTAGAAGGTCATCCTCTCCCCTCGACAAAACACGACCTTTGCGCACAGGCCATACATTTCAAAATGTGTATCTGATGGTAATTTTCTATAAAACGTATAAATCTAATTTTTTTTTTGTTCGTAAAATACGAAAGAAAAAAAAAACGTAAAAATCGTATATAATACGCTATGCTAATGCAGCAAAGCGGGGTTAGCGTTATAAAAGGGAAGTAGAAACCCTAAAATTAGAGAAGCACTACTTGATCTTATCCGAGCAGGAACAAAGAGGGCTCAGAGTTGTTTGAGCCACCCTCCCTTCCTTTAGGGCTGCCGGCGGCTCAATCTTGACTCTTTGCTTTCTACTCTTGCGATGAAGACTGCCCGCCGTCGGAGCCCCTCCTATCTCATGATGGGGCAGTGATGGCTTCGCGGGCTCATCCCCAATCCAAATTATTTTCCACTTATTTCGTTCGTGTTATTGTTGTTCTTGATTGGTGTGGTTCTTTCCCTCAGTTTTAACAGTCTGTATATCGATGAGATTCACAATGCATTCTCTATTTAATTTCGGGTTTTGAGCCTTTTCTCTGATTATTTTGGTACTTGCTGGTTGAGAATGAAACTTTGTTTGTTGTTGCTGTTCTGCTTTGCACTTTTCCATGGCTTATCTGTGTCAAAATTCAGCGGCTACATGCTCTCTTGCTACTTCGTTTACCAGAAAAAGAAAAAGAATTGATATCGAATTTGTTCACATTTCTCCTGGGAATACATTTGCATGCCTCCCCTATATAATGCCTTTACATCTTTGGTCTTTGAATTCTTTTCGGGAAGATACTGCATTCCTTCAGCTAATGTGGTTTCACAGCTAGTTATCGATGGCATATTGTTTGTAGGAATCGTGAGGATAAAGTAACGTCTCACTTCTTTAGATAGGACCTGTGATCTGTTGGGTTTAAACCTTTCATTTGCTTACCATTTTGTAGTGTTTTAGTGTCGGAGCATGTTGTTGTTCCAACTGTTCTGATTTTGTTGTGTTAGGAGAAAATTGGAGTTCTTTTTTTCTTTAGTTTGAAATAGCTTCTTGTAAATGTTTTAATTGTATCGTTTGAGTTTATATCAGATGTTATATTTGTGCAAAATTAAAAGCACCATCATGGTTTACACAAATTTTATGCAGTAATCTGGGTTAAGTGTAATTATTGATAGAAACTGTATCATTGAATATTAATGATACTCATGTCAATTTGCATTTTTTTTAAAGTTTTTATCAAATGAAGTAACCATTTATTGAAAGAAAGAAGGGTTACAAAACATTGGAATAGGTATCTATCCATTCTATTAGCCACTGTTGCCCTGATTCAACACTTCATTTTGCTCCAAAGTCCACAAACTTGTAATTCACACAGATAAGTACAGTTCTCAAGTTTCTACCATGTGGAAGCTGTGAATTTATCACTTCTTTATATATTGTTTTATCCATCGGCTTCGGTGGACAATTCAGTGGAGCAAATCTTCCCAGTGCTTTTCAACTATTGTTCTGTTTTTTTTTTTTTTTTGTTTTTTTTTTTATAGTAAGTCTGCAGGGGAGAATGTATTAGCACTAGCAGCCGCTTCACTATGCTCTGTATTTTCCCCCTCCATTTTATTATTCTCTTCTTCTGTTCTTCTCCATCTATTGGCTTTGTTCAATTTTTCTCTTTACTAAGAATTATGTCGTGCATTTTAGCCATTATTTTACTTCTTGACATTTGTGTCTGTAGTATTAGCAGGGGTGGTTAAAATCAGATGCAGTAGTAGCTATCAGGTCAAGTAAAGAGTTATGCTATAGCACTAGCAACATAATAGGATTCTTAATGCAGTAGTAGCTATTTTCTAAACATTTTGGCAAGTTGAAGAGTCATGCACTTATTACTAATCATGAAGTAATGGTAGCTCACTCAAATTTTTCCTTTTTTATCCCTTCTCCACCCATCCCTGATGCTTATGAGATTTGAACCTAGTTTGGGTGCTCTTTGCACGATTCTTATCAATTATATTGTATTGGTACTATGGTGTTTATGTTCTGTATTGATTGAAATATTTGGGTTTTGGTTTCGTTATAATGATTGTTAAAGGAGCTCTTGGGTTTATTGTTAGCTTTTGAAATCAGTCTTGATTGTGTACTGATTCAATTATTAGTTGTTGTTTTGTGTTGTTCGAGTGCTTTCTATCTTTTCTCTTGGGTTTATTGTTAGCTTTTGAAATCAGTCTTTATCGTGTACTGATTCAATTATTATTTGTTATTTTGTGTTGTTTGAGTGCTTTCTATCTTTTCTCTGAAGTAGGGTACTTGTTCTTATGTTCTTGTTGATTATACTTTGTTTAATAGCAGAGTCTTTAGGTTGTGAGAATTACTGTGAAATAGTAAAGTATTTCATATATGTGATAGAAACTTTTTAAGGAGGGGATATTGTGATATCCCGATTCCAATTTATCTTTTCAATTGGGTTTACTTTTTTCAAGCAATTAAAGATTTATTTCTTTTACTTATTTAGTTGGGTGCTTTTGTTTTACTTGTTTTTGTCTTTCAGTTTTTCATTTACTTATATTAGTTGTTCTTGAGTTTATTTCTTTTGTTGGTTTGTTTTTTGGTATTAGGTTTTAAATGAAGAGGATAAGAGTTCAGCTTTTGGGGGCTGATGAGAAGAGGAAAAAAAAAAGAAGAAGAGAGGAGGAGACAGGAAAATAAAAGGAAGCAGAGGGAGAAGGGGAGAGGAAAAGAAAGAAGAAAGAAAAGAAGGGGGAGATCAGAGGTAAGATGCCAGAGGAAGAAGAAAGGAAA
Source organism: Rosa persica (assembly GCA_025331145.1). Lineage (NCBI taxonomy): Eukaryota > Viridiplantae > Streptophyta > Magnoliopsida > Rosales > Rosaceae > Rosa > Rosa persica. The sequence goes on along the minus strand of WFKR01000003.1, from coordinate 37,615,699 downwards.
CATAGGGGAGGGGAGCGCGACTATTTGAAAAAGAAAGAGGAATGAGAAGTAGAAAGAGGGAGACAGAGAGGGAATGAGAAGAGAGAATTAGAGAGTTTGGGGCTTTTCTCAAATGCTGCAAATTTTGGGTGTTTTAAATTGGAGGAGAGTGACGCTATAGAATTGTCTGAGAGTTTCAATTGAATTTTAGAAGAAGAAAGATGAAGGAATGAGAATGAGAGTTTGATTTCCTGCTCTTGAAACTGAATTGTGGGAAGGCCAAGGGAGGAAATTTTCAGAAGTGAAGGGTTTTCGTCTGGGTTGTTTTGATCTATGGTTGTCTTGCTTTACTGTGAGTGATTTCTATACTTTTTTAATTGTTTTATTTTCTGTATATCTACTGCCTTGCTGGTTAACATGGAATGTGAGAGTTTGGTATTGATAAAGGGTTATGTTGGTTGTTTGATGTCATGTGAACTTACTGAATTTGTTGATTTTTAGTTTGGGTGCTCTTTGCACGGTTGTTATCAATTATATTGTATTGGTACTATGTTGTTTATGCTCTATATCAATTGAACTGTTTTGGGTTTTGGTTTCATTATAATGATTGTTAAAGGAGCTCTTGGGTTTATTATTAGGTTTTGAAATCAGTCATGATCTTGTACCGATTCAGTTATTATCTGATGTTTTCTGTTGTTCGAGTGCTTTCTATCTTTTCTCTGAGGTAGGGTACTTGTTATTATGTTCTTGTTGATTATACTCTTTATTAACAGGGTCTTCAGGTTGTGAGAATTAGTGTCAAATAGTACAGTATTTCATATATGAATTTGGATTGGGATTGGTTCAGTTTTGTTAGTTTTGTCTGTAAGTTTCACATATGTTAGCTTCTGACTAGCAAGATTAAGCAAGTGCTCACTGAACCGTGTTTTGTTGTCTTCCGGCACTTATTATTGAGAGTTTAGGCTTTCTGCTAAATCCCATTTGTTTTGCAAATGACAATTTTAAATCGGCACTGAAGGTTAAAAGAGTGGTACTTATCTTTTGTATGCCAGAGAGGTTGATTGCAGACTCCTTATTTGTTTGAAAGAATTTTTTTGGTTCTGTTGGTTTTAGTTTTAAGCCTGTTGTTCCTCAGGTTTAAAATTGGGAGAGGTAGCTTTTGCTGCTCCTATATTCAGCACTTTGTCGCCACAGCTGAGGCTCACTACTTCTAATTTTTTTCAGAATACTTCTTCTCTATCTACATTTAGTTTGTCGTCAATCTTCTGGCTTCAAGTTTCATCCATATTATCTCGTCATTGATGTTCGTAATAAATAGCTTTATAGACGCTTTTCAGTGATGTAGTGGTGGAACGATTTCTACAATTGATTTCCAGATTTGTGTGATGGGAGCACGAAAATGATATATTATTCTAGAATCCTCTAGCCAGAAGGAAAGTGGTACCGGCAATGTGCACATTACTAATATGACGTGACCATGATTCGTGCACGATCATGGGGCTGTAATAGCTTGATTTAGCCAACAGGTTTTGCGGTGGCAATTCTCATATGATATTTAGTTAATGGGTTTGCAGTGGCATTCCCATATGATATTTTGTGAATGGATTTGAGGTGAATTTTCCTTGTGTTATGCTTGGGTTTGCGGTGGCATCCCATTCTTATTATGAGATTGCAGTGGCAGCTCGTTGATTTTAAATGATCATTGTGTTGATCTTGTTTCAAGTGGGTGCGTTTTGGTTTTTGATTAAGTTATATTTCGGAGATGTAATATAATGGATTTTGTGAAAGTTTGTACTTTGAAAGTGCTTAATTAGTAACGAGGTCTCAATTCCTCAATCTTGTGACTGGTTCTTGACAATGAGATTGTTTCTTTAATTTATTATTTGGGTCGCTCACTGAACATAGTTTTGCTCATTTCTCATTTGTTCGTGTTTGCAGGTTCTTTTAGTTTTCAATTCTCAAGAGTTTATGTTGAATACAGCGAGGATAGGAGGTTGTCTTATTTTGTTCATTTGTTGTACTTGTAACAGAAAAACACTTTGGTTCTGTTGTACCGTTATTATTAATTTATTTACAACCAATTTCTTAAATTGTGTTTCTTTCTGCAATTCAATTTTAAAATTCAGCCAGTAAAAATGCTCTAGTTCAGCTTTGGGCCAAGGTTTAAAAGTAGTGAGCCTCAGGTTATTACAGGTACTACTATTTTTTTTACTTGCTGAGGTCTGACCCATGCCCCACACTTTCTTTCGTTTCTTTTACCTTCGCTGTTTTGTTGGTAGGTGATGTTTATTTGTTAGTAGTAGAAAGGTTATTATCTTGGTTAGTCTTTATATTACTTGCTCCATGTGGTGATGGCTGGGGAAGCCACTGAGCAAAAGGTTTCTACGACCTGAAGTTTGGGGGTGGGAAGGGTGTTCTTGGGGAAAAGGGAAGAAGAGGAAGAAAACGGAGGAGGAAAAGAAAAGAAAAGAAAAAAGAAGCTCCAACCCTTCCTCTTTTCCTTTGGTCCCTCTTTCTCCTTCGTTTTTCTTCCTCTCGTGAATACTCCTTCCACCAGCTATTCCGAATCAACTCTTCCCTCCTTATCCATTCTGCCCACTATGATGCCAATGATCTCTCCTCTCAATTCTCTACCTGATTTTCAATTGCTTCTTAAGTCCTTCAATACCCAAAGCTCACCCGTTTGTCTTCCGATCCAATCTTTCCGTTTACTGCCATGGGTCCTCTTCTATTGGTTAATGTGTATCACAAGATGAGGTTCCACTTTAGCTTTAGCCTTTGTTGCTGCGAATTCTCTGCTTTCTACTGGGTATGTACTCGTCAATTTGTTTTACTTTTGGGTTCTTCATCATGTTTTTACCAATTTTTGGAAATTTGCCCGTAAATTATTGGCCGATCGATGAGAGGTGCTTTTATTGTTGATATTTCAATAAAATTTCATTTTTGTTGGATTTTAGTAGGTATTAATTATAGGAAATTATTTTTAACTAAACTAGTAATAATAACAGATGAAGTTAGGAGGTTTGATTCTCTACCACTAACCTCCTTTGCAAGTATTGAAGTTCAAATATAAATAATGCTATTCTAATTTCTCAAATATCCTCTTTGCATCTGGATAAGATTACGAAAGCTTAAACTCTTTTAATGTTATCAATTCCAACATGATAAATATAAAATTAATTACCTAAGAACAAATTATATTACCTATGAAGTCTCATTCATTGTTTCTAAATGCATAAACCTTTGAGTTTAGATAACCATGTAAGCAAATTAATCCTAGATCTAGGTGATTTTAACTCACAATATTCACATACATATATAGAATGCTATCACACTATCAATGCTCAAAGTTAACTACTTCGTAAACATTTTTTCATGAGATGACAACCGCAACACATTGAAAGTAGTTAAGTTTGAATGAATGCATTCACTTTTTGAATTAACATATGAAGATGAAAATCACAAATATCTTCAAATATCATCAAATGTAAATTAAAAACTGTGAAGACCCGAAATTTAATTTAAATAAATTAAATGTAATTCAATATTTGTTCAATAATATGAATTATGAATTTTAGGCTTGCTTTGTATATTGTTGTGTGAGGAAATGGGTTACGAACGAATTTTATTTTCGAAACGAACGTTATTTAGGGGGTCGTGAAAATTGACTTTTTACATGTTCGAAATTTGAAAGAACTTCCTTCATGAAAGTTGTAGAGCTAGTTGATACGATCTTGTGCATATGTGGAACACATTATTCGAAGTTTGTATGAATAAATTATGAATATCTGAAAATTGAAATTTTTCTATAAATATCATGAAAATCATTTTTTTTCATGAAGGATGAAAAAATCACATTTTGCATGTCAGTCCTCCTCCCCCCCCCCCCCCCCCCCCCCCCCCCCCCCCCCCCCTCCCTCCGCTCTCTCTCTCTCTCGCGCGACCCCTTCCCTTTGCTTGCCGACCCGTGGACCTGACCCGACCGGAACAGGCCGTTCCCGGCCTCCGTCGCCTCCGGACCTGCTCCAGCCAGCACCCCTCGCCCAGCCCAGCCGCCCCTGGCCTCGTCTCGCCCCGCCGCTGCCCCCAAGAAGAGATTGGACGCCGATCCAAGTGCAAAACGGATTCGGCCGGAAATTCCATTTTCTGGCGTCTCCTCGACCGATCGTTGGCATTTTCGTGATCTCCTTATCCGCCTTATCATCCCCATATGTGGCTTGTATCATGATTTTCAGTGTAGAGTTGTTGATCAAGAATTGAAAATTGACGGCTCTAGATGGATCTGGAAACATGATCGAGGGCCGAGATTAATCCAACTTCAAAACTCGATCTAGAACGATCTAGACCTTATCTCGGGAAAAGTCAGGTATTAAAGTTGTTCATAATTTCATTTTGAAGAAGTTTGTAGTTGACAACGTTTGCATCTGAGGTGATTGACAGAAGTTGACCGCCGTCTGACCGCCGCGTGTGGCGGCGCGTTGGACCAAATTTTGAGTTTATATTATCTGGACGTTGATCTATGCATCCATACGAGCGTTTTGATATATAACATGGTCATGTTAGAAAAAGTTGATAAATAGTCAATTTAAGTTTTGACGTTACTATTTACGGTTTTACAGTTTATCTTAAGTTTACGATTTACGGAGATCAGACCATCGGTTTTACTTCAAATTTGAATATGATGATCATATGACTGTCCCGATGACTTTGTGTTGTCACAGGTGAAGATTTGACAGTTGAATCTTTGTATAATTGTAAAACAGTGATTCGGGAGGCGATTCATGAAGATCCGTCTGTCGGATTTTCGTATAATTTTGATAGGATGTTTCCAAGGGCGATCTATGAGGATCTAACCGTTCGATCATCGTTTAAATTCGATCCGACCGTTGGATCGTCTTTATTTTAGAATCCGACCGTTGGATCATCATTTAAGTTTATTTCGTGCTTCGTTTGCTAAGTAAAGACTTTACTTGATTAGGTACTTGATGGTTTGAGTTGACGAGCATTTGGATTATTGTGATTTGTATTTTAAGTGAAGACGCTGCGGGAGTTTCGAGGTGAGTAAAACTCTCGTGGTTCATATTACGAACCGAGTGCTAAATATTACGAACCGAGTAAAAATTATTTATTTTTGTAATTGTGTGAAAAATATTTGTGGATTAAATATTTGTTTTAAAATCACATAGACTTGATCAACTACGGTCCATAGGTAAGTAAAATGAATTTTAATTATACAAATGAATTTCACGATTTTCTTATGTGAACTATAGATGGTATTAGTGGTCATTCATGAGTGGATGATTACGTGTATATATATTTACGTGGAATATATATTGGTTGATGTGTTGTTGAGTGATGATATGATTGAGTTGGAATGAGGATTTGGATTATATTTCAAATGCTTAAATTTCATAATAATATTGTGTATGTTGGATGAGTTGATTTCATTGTGTGAAAACATATTATTGTGCTCATTATAGATTTAGGGTCAACGTAGTGATCGGTATGGGGGAATCGGACGCTCTAATCCTAGGTGGATGATGGGATACGATTGGTTGAGTAAGTACGAGTATCGGACGTTCTAAATATATATATAAGTATACATATTAATGAAATACGATAAAGATAAATATGTCGGATGCCATAACCTAGGTTAGGTGACGGGCTACGATTCAGTTAGAGCTCTAGTCTATCAATACCGTATTTTTATAAATACGATTTTCGGGGTTTTGAGAAGAAAGATGCTAGTTAGGGATTTGTGTGGATTTGTTGATTTTGTGATTGATTGTGAGATTGTTGTTTTCTTTGCGGACGTGGAAATTGTTGAGTGTTGACTTGGGTGAAAATAAATATGATTTAATTACACAACCGTTCTTTCTTTTTACTCATATGAGCTTTCAAAAGCTTACCGGGTTTGGTGTTGTTGCAATCCCGGTACACTATTCAAATGGTGTAGCGGATATTCCTGCAGGTCAGGATAACCAGGGAGGTGACCGTGCAGTTTAGGAGTTGCAGCATTTATTTGTTTTCATTTACGTTGTGAGGTTTGTTATGCTCATTTAGAGCTTTACAATTTAATTTGTCAGTGAGTTGTAATAATTACCCGAGACTAAATTCGGGTTTTGAAATTAAATTGTGTGGTGAGGTTGTTAAGAAAAAAGAAATTTTCAGGATGATTATTTTGAGTTGTGGTAATTCATGTTTCGAATTTTGAATTTTTATTCTAAAATTCGGGGCGTGACAAAAACATCAATACATACAAGTTTGACTGGGACATACAGTCCTATCTCGAAAGCTAAATCGAGTGGTCAGGGAACACTATGAAATAATAGATGCCTCAAGTCCGACCTCAACATGGCCTTCAATCTTCAAATGTAAATTACCAGAGGTCATGTTGCCGTTGTTAACAAACATGTGAGAGGGAGATTGCTGCAGTTAAAGATTTTTTACCCGCTAAATAATGTTTGTCATTTATGGAAACGGAAACTATTTTTTTGCCCTTCCTTTAACGACCTTCTAGGGTGTGCGGTATGTTTGGCGTATTCCATAATTGTTCAAACCTAAGAAGCATAACCTTAAAAATAGCCATACAACTTGGAACCAACGACAATAGCCTAGAATATAGGGATGGACATAATGCACCTAAAATATGGGGATTTTGAACTCTTGTGTGATTTCAAGTCACAAGGGGAAAACCATAGGAAAGCTAGTTGAAAGTTATTTGATTAAGTGGCGGATTGATAGGGTTTTTATAATAGTTGTGGACAATGCAAGTCCAAATCAGGTTGCGTTAGACAATATGAAGGAGAAGATAGGAAATTGGAATCAATTGGTGTTGGGAGGTTCTTTTATGCATTTGAGATGCTGCTACCATATTCTTAACCTCATTGTGAGGGATGGAATGGAGGAGCTAGACTCTTCCATTGATGGCATTAGAAATTATGTGAAGTACATTAGGTCTTCACCAGTAAGGCTAGAGAAGTTTAGGAAGTATGCATCTCAAGAAAAATTGAGCACAAGGGCGGAATTGTCCCTTTAGATGCCTGCACATGATGGAATTCGACATATTTTATGTTGGATAATCCTGTGAAGTACAAGAAGGCAATTTCTAGGCTTGAGGATGAACCTTCAAACTTTGAGAGAATTTTCCAAGAGAGAGTAGGTGGAAGCAAGAGGGAATGGCCTATAGATCTGCCAATTGGGATAAAGCAGCAATACTCGTGAAATTCTTTAAGATTTTCTACGAACCCACCTTGAAATTTAGTGCTACAAAGTTTGTAACTGCCAATGAGCCTCTCCTTTGGATGTCCACAATAGTTGGTGAGTTGAACAAGTGCATAAACAATGAGGATGTTTTAATGATTAGAGATGAAGAAGTTCGACAAGTATTGGTTGCAGCTAGACAACTTGAACAAGATTCTGCTCATTATTGTGGTTCTAGATCCAAGATATAAGTTGTTGTATCTTGAGTTCTTCTTCCCAAAGCTGCAACCAAACCCAGCTTTACAAGATTTGATGATTGATAAAGTGAGGAATACAATGGATTAGCCGTTTGAGGAATATGCAGGTTAATAAGTTTACTTTCCTTATTTCTTTTTTTCACTTTTTATTTTCACTTAGTTTCTGGTAAGGATTTACTAATTGCACTTGGTTTTTTCGAATTACATAGGATGATCCAGTGGCAGCAGCAGCTTCAAGGAATGTGAATGCTAAGGCTTGAGTTGACAATGGTCCAAGAGCAAGAGGATAGTCATGCAGCAAATCTACGACAATTCAAATTTTTGAGGCAAGAGAAAGATATTTATTTTGGTGATCAAGAATGAGCTAGACAAGTACCTGCTGCAGAGGACCTTTCCAATGAAATATTTCAAGTTTTGGCTGGTGGAAAGAGAATGTGCCAAGATATCCAATTCTGCCTAAGATAGCCAGGAATGTGTTCATTGTATCTGCTTCAACAATTGCTTCAGAATCTGCTTTCAGTCTTGGAAAGAGGGTGGTGGACCCTTTTAGAGCTCAATTCACCCTAGGATGGTTAAAAGGTTAGTCTGCTTGAGGGATTGGTTAAGAGGAGGAGGGTTTAATGAATACAAGGAACCCTCGTAAGACGAGATGGAGCTGTATACTGAGTTTGAAAAACTTGAACTTGGTAAGTGTTTACTGTTTTTTTTTTTTTTTCAATTCTGTTTGAGTTTTCGACAATATGGATACTTTATTTCAAATTCTAACTTTGTTTTATCTTACTGTTTTCTAATTTTTGGGACTGTTGGATACCTGGATTGAATCAAGTTAGGTTGTTTCTGATTCTGAGCTATGAAGCCTGAGGAATGAAGGCTGCGGTTTTTAGGATCATTGGCTCATTGCTGCAGATTTAATGTTTATGTGTTTATGATTAGTATTAGGCATGAAAGGCTATCGCAGTTTCTAGATTTGTTACGTTTATGGATTTAAAAATAGGGAAGAAAAAAATACGAACCATACCCAACGTTTGTTTCATTAGTAACTTTGGTGTCTCAACTTTAAAAAATATCACATTGGTACATGAGGTTTTGACTCCGACCCAACATAAGTACCTGAAGCCATTAACCTCGTTAGGAAGATTACCAGCTATCATATTTCAAAGGGTATTTTCGTCTCTTTGTATCTTAATCCATTATTTTTTTTTTAAGCATTGTTTCCTCTCTCTCCTTTCTTATCTTCTTCTTCCCTCTCTCCAGATCAACCTGCAGATGAATTGAAGGAAAAATAAATAACAATTGATACAAGTGCACTAATTTACATAACACAAGCGCAGCAGCACCGCACCAACAAAAACAACATTCCTCATCAAAGTCCTTGTGATTAGTATTTGATCAAACCCAAATTCTTGAGCCAGGGCAACACCTCCTCCAATCCTTCCTTCAAGCTTCTAGGTCTATAATCCAGCTCCTGCTTGGCCTTCTCACACGAATAGGTCTATTGATGCCTTAGAACATAAACAGTAGGTGGACTTATTAGTGGAAGCTTCCATCCCATCAAAATCAACCCAAAAATACTCAAACCAAGATGCAATCTTTGTATCAAAAAGCTTTAAACTTTCAGGCACAACAACCAAACCCAGAAAGCATGAATAAGAAAAAAAAAAAATTAGATCTGAGGATCAAGAATGAACCTTGAGCTGCCGAGGCTCCTCTAAGGAGGAGAGAGAGAGAGGAGCAATGGATGATAATGAATTGAAGGGATAGGTTTGACCTTGTTTTTATCAGTGTTCTAAAAAACGGTCGCCCAGGCCGCCTAGGCGCTAGGCGTTGAAGGAGTCTGTTGCTTGGGGTCAGGGTTTTTCAGTTAGGATTTTACGTAGTCTGTTGTTTGTTTGAATAAGCCCTAGTCTTTAGGGAAGTTGTTTCATTTGAGTTATTCCAAGTTCTGTTATCACGTAGCTGAGTTAATGCTAACGTGAGCTGCATTTACGCTTTCAGTTAGGGTTGTAGTATGGCTATAAAGCCGAGTTTGTATTTCAATAAAACACACAAGTCATTCATTCCATTTTGTCAAGCTTTTGCATAGCTTCGTTCAATTGTTCCTAACAAACTGGTATCAGAGCCCCATTGGGCCTGGGAGAGAGGAAAGCCGCAGTCTTTCGATTGACTTGCAAAACAAGAGAGCTTGAGAGAGATGTCAAGTGAAGGTTCTTTCGTCCAACTAGCTATTCCACGCTTCGATGGTCACTATGACCATTGGAGTATGCTCATGGAGAACTTCCTAAGGTCCAAGGAGTTTTGGAGTTTGGTCGAGATCGGGTATGAGGAGTTGGAAGAGGGAGCAGCTACAACGGAGACGCAGCAAAAGAAGCTTAAGGAGCTGAAACTTAAAGATCTTAAGGTAAAGAACTATCTTTTCCAGTCAATTGACAGAACTATTCTGGAAACCATATTGGACAAGGACACTGCTAAGAAGATCTGGGACTCAATGAAGAAGAAAATCGAGGGGAGTGCTAGGGTGAAGCGCTCGGCTCTTCAAGCTTTGAGAAGAGAGTTCGAAACTCTGGAGTTGAAGGTAGGAGAGAGCATTACTGAATATTTTGCTCGTGTTTTGACGGTAGCCAACAAGATGAGGGTGAATGGAGAACAAATGAAATATGTCACTATTGTGGAGAAGATTCTTAGAACTTTGATAGACAAGTTCAATTATGTGGTTGTGTCGATCGAGGAATCTAAGGATATTGATGCACTCACAATTGATGAATTGCAAAGTTCACTCATTGTGCATGAACAAAAGTTCGACAGGAGAAATGGAGAAGAACATGCCTTGAAAGTGACTATGGATGAGAGAAATGGAGGAAGAGGGCGTGGCAGAGGCAGCATCCGAGGAAGAGGTCGAGGAAGAGGGCAACAAGTTTTCAACAAAGCCACTATCGAATGTTATCGATGTCACAAGCTCTGCCATTTTCAAAATGAGTGTCCGACATGGGACAAGGAGGCAAATTATGCCGAGTTAGATGAGCATAAGGAGATGTTCCTAATGGCCTACGTTGAAGAGCATGAGGACAAACGTGAGGAGGTATGGTTTTTAAACTCAGGTTGCTCTAATCACATGTGTGGAGATGCAATGATGTTTAGTGAATTAGATGAGAATTTCAGGAAGCAAGTAAAGCTCGGAATAATACCTTAATGATGGTAAAAGGGAGAGGAAATGTCAGATTGCATGTGAATGGTCTCAATCATATCATCACAGAAGTCTTCAATGTGCCGGAGTTGAGAAACAATCTCCTGAGTATAGGGCAATTACAAGAAAAAGGGCTTGCAATTCTCATCCATCCAGGAATGTGCAAGATATATCACCCAGACAAAGGCTTGATTATCCAAACCGCTATGTCAGCAAATCGGATGTTCATCTTGCTTGCTAACACACAAGAGAAGAAGGCAGCCTGTTTTCACAAGAGTGTACAAGATCTCTCTCAGTTATGGCATCGAAGATATGGTCATTTAAGCCATAAAGGACTAAAAACCTTGCAAACCAAGAATATGGTACGTGGTCTACCCCATCTTGCTACTACCACAGTTGTGTGTACTGATTGCTTGAGAGGGAAGCAACACCGAGAGTCCATCCCTAAGAAGAGTGCATGGAGAGCAACTCAAAAGCTGCAACTCATACACGCAGACATCTGTGGTCCAGTAACTCCTCCATCAAATAGCAAGAAGAGGTATGCCTTATGCTTTATTGATGACTTTAGTAGAAAAGCATGGGTTTACTTTCTAGTAGAAAAGTCAAAAGCTTTAAATTCTTTTAAATGCTTTAAGAAACTGGTTGAGAAGGAGACATGCATGTATATTAGGTGCTTATGCACTTATAGAGGGGGTGAATTCAACTCAGATGAATTCAATGAGTTTTGTAAACATTGTGGCATCAAAAGGCAGCTTACCAATGCTTACACTCTACAACAGAATGGAGTGGCTGAGAGAAAGAATCGAACAGTGATGAATTTGGTTCGTTCAATGCTCTCAAAAAAGAAGATGCCAAAAACCTTCGGGCCTGAGGCAATGAATTGGACCATGTATGTTTTAAACAGGAGTCCCACAGTAGCTGTCAAGAATGTCACTCTTGAAGAAGCATGGTCTGGTGTGAAGCCTTCAGTGGAACATTTTTGAGTCTTTGGGGGTGTGGCACATGTCCATGTGCCAGATACTAGGAGGACTAAGCTTGAAAACAAGAGTTTTGGATGTGTGCTTCTAGGAGTCAGTGAGGAGTCGAAGGGCTACAAGTTATATGATCCGGTTGCTAAAAGAGTGGTGACTAGCAGAGATGTAGTTTTTGAGGAAGACAGAGAATGGGAGTGGGATGCGAGCTATGAAGAGCAAGTGTTAATAGATTTTGAATGGGGAGATGATGAGAATAACATAGAAGAAGAATACGAGGCAAAAATGGAAGAAAATGTTGAAGCATCAAATGAAGGCAGTGGAGAAGCTGAGGTTAGTGAAGAAGATCAAGCAGAAGGAAATGATACATCTAGTCCTGTGAATAAAGAAGAGTCTAGAACCAAACGGGTTCCCATCTGGATGGAGGATTATGTTAGCGGTGAGGGTATGTCTGAGGAAGAAAACGAGCTCAACATGGCCTTGGTTGCACCTGAAGATCCCATCAGTTATGAAGATGTTGTGAAGAGCTCGAAGTGGAGATTGACAATGGACTCAGAGATTAATTCTATTGAGAAGAACCAGACTTGGAGGCTTACTGATTTGCCGGTTGGAGCTAAAATCATTGGAGTCAAATGGATCTATAAAACAAAGTTGAATGAGCATGGAAAAGTTGACAAGTATAAAGCTCGGTTGGTGGCAAAAGGGTATTCTCAACAACAAGGAATAGATTTCACTGAAGTTTTTGCTCCGGTAGCTCGAATGGACACAGTGAGGATGATAGTGGCACTTGCGGCACAAAGAAACTAGAAGATCTACCAGCTGGATGTAAAATCGGTGTTTCTTCATGGTGAACTCAGTGAGGACGTGTATGTGGAGCAGCGAAAGGGTTATGAAAAGAAAGGAAGTGAACATAAGGTGTATAAGCTGCACAAGGCTTTATACGGGCTAAAACAAGCTCAACGAGCTTGGTTTAGCCGTATTGAGGCTCATTTCATTAATGAAGGGTTCCAAAAATGTCCAAATGAGCAAACCCTATTCACTAAGAGGAGCAGTGAAGGTAAGGTGTTGATAGTGAGTATTTATGTGGATGATTTAATTTACACATGTGATGATATGATGGTTGATTTTAAGAGCTCCATGATGAAAGTCTTTGACATGACAGACCTAGGGAGGATGAGGTTCTTCCTTAGCGTTGAGGTGTTGCAGAAATCCGATGGCATTTTCATTTGTCAAAGGAAATATGCCACTGAAATGTTAAGGCGTTTTGGGATGCTTGAGAGTAATTCAGTAAGTAGTCCGACTGTGCTAGGATTCAAGATAAGTAGAGATGATTATGGGGTCACAGTTGGTGAGACTTATTTCAAGCAGTTGGTGGGAAGTTTAATGTATCTTATTGCAACTCGTCCGGATATTATGTTCAATGTCAGACTGATCAGCAGGTACATGGCTAAACCTACTGAACTACATTTACAAGCTGCCAAAAGGATATTGAGATACTTGAAGGGTACTACCAACTATGGGATTCTCTATAAGAAGGGAGGGAGAGATGAAGAGCTTCTTGCTTTTATTGATAGTGACTATGCGGGGGATGTAGAGGATCGTAAAAGCACATCCGGATATGTGTTTCTCTTGAGCTCAGGAGCAGTTTCATGGTTATCCAAAAAACAGCCCATAGTTACTTTGTCAACCACCGAGGCTGAATTTGTGGCAGCTGCTGCTTGTGCTTGCCAAGCTGTATGGATGAGGAGGGTATTGAAGAGACTAAGTCATGCACAGGAAGGTTGCACTACCATTATGTGTGACAATAGTTCAGCAATTAAGCTTTCGTGGAATCCAGTCTTGCATGGGAGAGTAAGCACATTGATGTGCGGTTTCATTTCCTAAGAGATCTTACAAAGGATGGTGAAGTTGAATTAGTTCATTGTGGAACACAAGAGCAGGTGGCTGACTTGATGACAAAGCCGTTGAAGCTAGAAGCATTTCAAAAACTCATGGAGATGATGGGAATGTGTAGAGCTACAGATGTAAACTAATTGCATTATGCAGTTAGTTTAAGGGAGGGAATGAAGGAGTCTGTTGCTTGGGGTCAGGGTTTTTCAGTTAGGATTTTACGTAGTCTGTTGTTTGTTTGAATAAGCCCTAGTCTTTAGGGAAGTTGTTTCATTTGAGTTATTCCAAGTTCTGTTATCACGTAGCTGAGTTAATGCTAACGTGAGCTGCATTTACGCTTTCAGTTAGGGTTGTAGTATGGCTATAAAGCCGAGTTTGTATTTCAATAAAACACACAAGTCATTCATTCCATTTTGTCAAGCTTTTGCATAGCTTCGTTCAATTGTTCCTAACAGGCGTCGACTGACAGCCTCGATTAAGGGCTTGGCGACAAGGAAAATTGTTTTGCAATTAGGCGGGTGGCCAGGCAGTCTGGGCGGGCACCTAGACGGTTTGCGATGGCTGGGTGCTGGGCAAACTGACATAAATCATACCCACATCTCTCTCACCACCTCCAATTTCCGCTCCACTAACCTCTCTTCCTCCTCTGAATCGCTGTCGTGCATCCACTTCCTCCTTTTATTGTAATCTTCTTTTGGATTTCTCCATTGCATCACCACTCAGCCTCTAGTGCAGCCAGTTCTTGAAGTTCCATCGGAGTTGGGCTTTTCTGGCAAATTGGACTCTAACCTGGATAAGTTGTTATTGAGGCTGGGTTTGCTGGCACAATTGAAGCGATTGCAAGGGTAGTGGTTGAGTGAGGATGATCAGGTCATATTGGAGTGGGAATGGAGTGGAGGTGGTTGAAAACGGCGTATGGGGTTGTCGTGGGAGAGAGAGAAGGGTCTTGGTTCTTAAAGAGAAAGGTTGTATTGGAACCCAGCAAGAACGTGTCGTTTGCTAATAAAACAATATAACAAATGTGTACTTGCAGTATGGGAGACATGTGGTTTGTTGAGTGAATCACTATATAACAAACCCACTAGTCTGAAACATATTTTTGACAAATAATATGTAAGATCGTTAAATTCTCAATCTTTTTCTTTAGGGAAAACATCACAAATGGTGTATGAACTTTAGGTCATTCTACACTTTGGTGTACTAACTTTCATAACTATCAGAATGGTGTATCAAGTTTGCTCCAATCTTTCATTTTGGTGTACGCCGTTAAATTTTCCGTTATCTTTGGCCAAAAAAAAATTTCCGTTATCTTTCCTTTAGCTTTGTCAGTTTTTTTTTTTTTTGTAAAGATAACGGAAAATTTAACGGCGTACACCAAAATGAAAGATTTGAGCAAACTTGATACACCATTCTGATAGTTATGAAAGTTGGTACACCAAAGTGTAGAATGGTCTAAAGTTCATACACTATTTGGGAAGATATCCCTTTTCTTTAATTTAACTATTTTGACTATTTTAATTAATTGTTGGACTCTTAATATTTTTATTTATATAATTTTATGTAAAAACAATTATTCAAAAAATTAATAAAATTAAAACCGCCTAGTCCCCACCTAGGTCTCTAGGCTCTAGTCCTTGGGTTCCTGCCCGACTAACGCCTAGCGTTTTTTCAAACCTTGATTTTTATTAGTTTGGTTTGCAACTGGGAATTGATGATAATGAATTGAAGGGATAGGTTTGAGTATTTTGCTAGCTAATGATTTTGACATGGTCATGTGCTTGATTATGAGGGATTTTTGGTTACTGGTTATATGCTACACCAGCGTGCAATGTCTTTTTTCTTTTTTTCTATTAAGAGGTGTAATGACCGTCTTTTCAATTGACAATCAGCAATTGACACTATGGAAATCTTAATGGCCAAGAACGAACCTTCTTAGAGCAAGTCCACCGGAGGTGTCTTGACTGGTCATAGTCAAGAAAAATCTGATGTGGTGACCGACTGTGGAAGAAAACCATCTCCACCGGTGAAAGCTTGACCGGGCAAATCCTTCCTCTTCTTGACTACAGCCAAGAACATAGTCAAGTCCATGAGCTATTTCCATGACCGACAAAGCCCAGAAGCCAGCTCAGCCCACCCATGATCGTGGCTGACGTGAGCACCATCTCAGCAGATGACGACGCTCCAAGGGAGGGAAGTGAACGACAGCATGACGACGCAAATCCTTCAGGCGTGAAGCCAGTCGCTTGTCGCGTAGCGACAGAGAAAGTGGGCCACCTTACCACGTGGAATATATCTGTTGGTCAGGTTTGAAATCTGGGCCTAACAGTCACTAAATCTCAGCCCTCCATTTCAATTAAATGGGCAATCCTACGACTTATAATTAAACAGTATATATATGTTTGTAACGTTAATAAACGGTAACAAAAAAAATTTTAAAAAATTATAAACATTTCTCTATAAATACCTACAATTTATTTTACATCTCACACCCAAAAAACTATCTTTCATACTAACCCAATTTTGTGCTTCCTCCTCTTCATATAGCTCTCATCTTCCAAATTTCTTTATATCCAATATGGCCAAACAAAGGGGAAACACACGTCCAGTGACCGAACAAGAGGGAGATCAAAGTGAAGATGATAATACCCAAGACAAAAAGAGATGGACAGATGAGGAAGATGTTTAATTATGCAAGTCTTGGAAAGTTGTAAGCCAAGATCTGGCTGTGGGCACAAATCAGAAAAAAAACGACCTATGGAAGCGCGTGAAGCGACACTTTGTAGCAAATTGGCATTGGAGCCGATTAGCTTCCTCTTTGCAGGGAAGGTGGAAAATTTTGAAGATTGAACTCTTTAAGTGGCATTGTGCATTAAGGGAAGCGAAAAATTGGTACAAGAGCGGTTCGAATGCGGTTGATGAGGTATGTACTAGTTGATAAATCATTTAATTTGTTGATACATTATAGTAAAATATATCTTGATAAATAATGTAGTAATTATAATATCATTTTAATTGTAGTAATTGTTTTTCGTTATAATTAAAATAATTAGTTGATAAATAATGATGTAATTACAACGATGTTTATATTTGTACTTATTCATTTTTATTGCTCCACAGTGAGATACTTTCTTACTAGAATTATGAGCTTTATAATAGATGACATTTCATAATAGCGTTTATATTTGTACTAATTGTATTTTTTTTTTTAATTACGTAGCTGGAGGAAGCACATAAATTGTGGCATGTCGGGATGAAGAGAAAAAGGAAAAAAAAAAAGACACAATTTTCAGAGTTTTGATAGTTACGCTGTTGTGGAGGGCTTTGCACAATTTAAAGACATCCCTAGCCATACATCCGGAGGAACATCAAATGAAGGAAATCAACATATGCGCACACAACCAAGTCCTGGAAATTCTCCTATCAACTTGGATATAGATGTAGATGAGGTAATTGCAGGTGAAACTGTAGATCCTAATGTGAGGCCTCAAGGAAGGAAGGCTGCAAAAGAAGCAATACAAAAAGGAAAGAAGGCAGCGAAAGATCAAAGTCCTTTGTCAAGCACACTCGAGAGTATAGCGAACAACCAAATAGAGGCAACCGCGGGCAAGAAAAAACTCGATGAGGAATTCGCTCGAAGTCTCCAAGAGGAAAATCAACCAGCATGTATCCTCTTGCAAATCGAAATGCAAAAAGAGCAACTCCTATTACAAGAGAGGGAATAGCGAATTAAAGAGAGGGAAGAGCGTGTTATGGAGATTGATACAAGTCAAATGACGCCAAAATATAAAGCGTTATTGGTCAAGAAAGCAAAAAAAGATAACAGAGAAAGAAGAACTTGGCGAGCAGACGCCACCTTCTATGGGTGGTTACTATGCGCAACCCAATTTTAGTGGTACATTCCCACAACTAAATTTTGGTGGTGCATACCCACAACCTCCGTACCTCGGTGCATACCCACAACCACCTTGCCCTGATGGATTCCTACAACCTCTCTTGACCAGTGGATTCCCACAACCTCCCTTCACCGGTGGATTCCTACAACCTCCTTACCCTGGTGGATACTATCCTCAATCACCTTACCCCGGGGGATATCCTACACAACCACAATTTTCACCTTTCTCTACGGGTGATTCCACCAACCCTAACCCTAATAATGAACCTTCAAACACAAATTGGATTCCTAGAGAGGATGAGGATCATGATTTGAATAATTAGGTGATTATGCATGTTGTGTAATTGTATTGTACTTATTCCTAGTTTTGAATTTATCATTTATGTAAGCGACAATTTAAAGAAATAAAAGTTGTATTTGAAAATTCCTCTTATTAAAGCACACACCTTATATTCAAAATCATAGCACATAATAAACATAATACAAACCAAATTAAAATTATACTGACATAAAAAACATAGACATTAGCGAAATTAAAAGCACACCAACTTCCCAAAACATAATACAAGCCAAATTCAAAGCACACAAACATAACAAAACATAGATATTAGCCAACTATTCCAAAAAACCTATATTATGATCTAGATCTCCATGTTGCCTTGAACGTTCCAGAAATGCTTTATCAGATCTTCTTGAAGGTTTGAGTGACTGTTTGCACTTCTAATGGCATCAAATCGATCCATGAATCCGTTGAAGTAATAACCATCTCTACCAACAGGATCGAAGTCATCACCGGTCAGTCCTTCCCAAACCTGGGCCAACCTGGGCCTCATATTGTTATCCTCTTCTTCATCAGACTCCAAATCCTCATCGCTATCATCTGGTCTTTCATCCTCGATTATCATGTGGTGTAATATAATACAAGTCAACATGATGTATCGAAGGTCTTCTCTATCCCAGCCACGAGCTGCTCCTCAAACAATACTAAAGTGCGTCTGTAAAATGTCAAAACATCTTTCCACATCCTTCTTGTACCCCTCTTGAGCCTAAGAAAACTCCAGATCCTTGGGTCGTGTAAGCCTTGGAATTGATTTCACGAAAGTCGCCCATTGCGGATAGATACCATCATCGAGATAGTAGCCTAAATTGTGAATCCTAGTATTCACTTGAAATTAGATCTGAGGGGCTCGACCAACAGTGGGCTCGACCAGCATTGAGCTCGTCAAACAACGAGGACTTAGCAAGCACATTGAGGTTGTTGCATAATCCAGGCATTCCAAAGAAGGCATGTCATATCCATGTGTCATAAGAAGCGATTGCTTCGAGGATGATAGTGGGCACCCGTTTTCGACCGCTGTATTCTCCAGCCCAACCTGTTGGGCAATTCTTCCATTGCCAGTGCATGCAGTCGATGCTTCCAATCATCCCAGGAAAGCCTCTTCTCTTAGCTTTGGCGAGAAGTCTTCTGAGGTCGGCCGGTGTAGGAACCCAGAGGTATTCTACCGAGTACAGATTAACGATTCCTCTTGTAAATCGTTTCAGAGCCTCGATGGAGGTAGATCTCGCCATCCTACAAGCAATCTTAAGGAACATGTCAGCTTCTGCTGGGGAAGTAGTCTAACTTTCTTAGCAGCATCTGATTTCTGGAAAAAGTATTGGTCATAGCAACAAAGGTCACTGGAGATACGGTTGAAAACATTGTGACTCATCCTGTACCGTGTCCGGAATACCTCTTCACCGAAACTGGACACTCCACAAAGTAATCTTCCATCATGTTTTTCCCTCTTGATTCCCTAAATCGCTCCTCATTCGGTGCATGGCCCGGTTGAGAACCCCGTCGTGTTGATCCGAAGGCACCTTCAGCTTCAGCTTCAGCGACTGCTGCTACCACAACAGCATTAGTCGTACACATCTCTTTATGATCTTCATCTCGAGATTATCGATACTTAGCGAACAATCTCTTCATTGAAATGAGGGAAGGAGAGGAAATGTGTTGGATCTGGAGATATGAAAAAGAATGAGATTTGTGAATATCAGCTTGTGTGTGAATGGCGCGCTGCCTCTTGCTCTATTTATTTACAATTACCACATAAAACGTGATTAGACTTCAAGGACACATGTCCACTCCTGATTCGACGTAATCTGATCCGAAATCTTAGATAAGATTACATCAACAATAACCGTTAGATTGAATAGTATACAAATGATCTGGTCCATTCAAAGATGTCGGTGGTTATTTCAAGCGTTTCAAAAAAATTGTCGGTGGTGTATTCTCTCATTTCAAGGAAAATTGTCGGTGATGTCTTCACTCATTTCAAGGAAAATTGTCGGTGGTGCCTTCACTCATTTCAAGATAAATTGTTGGTGGCTCATAATTTGTCCACCGAAAATATTAGAAAAAAAAAGTAAAAAATTGTCTGGGGTGCCTTCACTGATTTCATGAAAAATTGTCGGTGGTGCCTTCACTCATTTCAAGATAAATTGTCGGTGGCTCATAATTTGTCCACCGAAAATATTATAAAAAAGTAAATTGCATAATTATGACATTAATTATCAATAAATCTCCATTATTATCATCAAATATATTTTAATTTAAAAAAAAAATTCAATAAAGAGTAAAATGAACAATGAAAATAACAGTAAAAGTGGACATTGAACAGTGAAAGTCGATGAACAGTCTTGACTGGTCAAGAAAAAAACGAGTGCAAACTCATGTCCAGTGGTAGTGAACAGTAACTTAACTTTTCGACCTTGACATTTCTTGACTACGGATGAACTTGCTCTTAGGATTAAAAATGAACCTTATGTTCTCTCCTCTTAGGTCAATTCCAATACTTGCTCAATAAAATTAAGCAACTTCACAACACAATCATCTGCTCTTGCAAAGGCTTTAGCAATAGTGAGATAGCAATTTGAGTTCAGGGGTTGAATTTTAAAAGCAACTGCAAATTTGAAGATTTGGGTTACGAATTGGAAACGGGTCGGGACCCAGAGGGCATTTGAATATCTCTGCTGCTCTATGACATCGGAAACGCCTTGCTAAGCTCAAATTAGTAGGATCTGGCTTCAATTTGCAGGAGACCTTGGCTGGAGATTGACTCGGCGACAAGGTGATAGAGTCATACGCGATACGCTGTTGGAGTTTGCGAAGACGATGGAGAGGAAAAGGATCAGAGTAGGAAGAGAACTATCTTCATACCTATTAACAATCCGCCACATTCTGTGTAAATTTCAATCAACTCAAGACTGGGTAAAACTTAACTCACCCAAATCTGCTGGGAGGAGGAGGAAAATGAAGATCTGGAAAGAGGGAAGAAGAAGATAAGAAAGAACACGAGAGAGAGGAAAAATGCTTAAAGAAAAAAAAATAATGAATTAAACATGAAATGATGAAAATACCCTTTGAAATATGAAAGCTGGCAGTCTCCGTAACGAAATTAACAGCTCTAGGTACTTACGTTGGGGTCAAAACCTCATGTGATATTTTTTAAAGTGAGGTACCGAAGTTACTAATGAAATGAACGTCCGTACTGTTGGCATTTTTTTCCCTTAAAAATATTAGTTTAATCATTGCTGCAGCCTGCAGTTTGTTGTTTCTAGATTTGTTAAGTTTATGGATCATTGCTGCAATTTGTCTTTCATTTTTGCATTTTCATGTTTCTACAGTTTGATTTGCTGGATAATTGCTGCAATTTTATGTTTCTGGATCATAATTGCTGCAGGTTGTCTTTTATTTCTGCAGTTTCATGTTTCTGCAGTTTGATTTGCTGGATCATTGCTGCAGTTTTATGTTTTTGCAATTTCATACTTCCAAACTCAGTTCCCAGAACTCACTGCCGAGACTGGAATGGTGACGAACGGATGATCTTCACTCCAACAACTCAACTAGCTTCTTGGTTGTTGGCCTGTAGGTGCAACCGAGCAAGAAATGAAGCCCAAAAAGGCCGGGGAAGTCGCCAGCGTCGGTGACTACGTCGAAGCCGAGGAGAACCCAGAAATGAAATTGTCAAAACTCGATCAAATTCAAAATCTCATTGTACAAGCTTGTAGAGTATGACTAGGAGATGAGATTTCATGCCAAATGCAGCCCAGAAGGTGGCCGGAGTCGTCGGAACTCACGGAAATCGCTGAAGAAGTCTCAGAGCTTCCAGTCATCGATTCTCCATTCACCGTTGGTGCATGTACTATCCGAGACCGCAGGGAAGTAGGCAACGGTGAGACCGCTATTGCTGGTGGTCCACCACGGAGAGGTGGCCGGAGGAGCTATTTCCGGTCGAGTCACGTGATCGGGTCGCGGGTTGCAGTTCGGGTCAGAGAACTCTGGTTCTCTCCCTCACCTCCTAGATCGTTCTGATGTGGTCCAGCAGTTATATAGACCTTTTCTACTTAATATCTGACGGCTGTGATGACTCTGTGGAACTATGGATGGCTAGGATTGCACCATAGTAATTTATTTTCCTCTAAATGATTTTCTAAAATCCCACAACTTTAGAAATTTGCTATAATAGCTCAAGAATACCATAGGCTCGTAATAACGTGAACATTTGAATATGTTATGATATTTTTTGTGGTTACTTGTGGTCACCATGATTTATAAAAATTGAAAATTAACAAAAATTAATAAGGACATAGTAAAGATTAAAAATAATAACAAGAGCATTTGAAGAACATTGTATTGCCAAACAATCAAGGCAAAATAATCTCTCATGTCCAATTTGATCATTCCACAAACAAAAAGCACAAGTTAGTTTGAGTTTACCAAACACTTTGCCACTGCTTTTGTCATTGACAGCTCTTATAAAAAGCCAGTTTACCAAATACTCAACTATTTTGCTTTTCAGCCACTTATTCTCATAAATAAGCAGAAGCCAGCTTTTCTGAAAAGTCTAGCCATACCAAACATAGCCCTAATAGAGCACCATTCTTGATACAATTGAAGTTATATCGATTAAATATAGGCACTATATATATATATATATCAACTTAAATTCTACAAACTGCGTATATCCTACCAAGCCATGGATACAGATGAACCAAAACCCAATTTTTTCTTCTAATTATATATTTGTAGAAGGAAGAAATAACCACCCAAAATGTCATGGTTTTCTTTTCAATTTATATGAATCTGGATTACCGAATCATCAAATTTGCCAAGCCTTCGGTTTGAACCTCAACTCAACCTCATACTTGATCTGCTGGGTCCCAATTCAATCATGAATCAGAATAACATTATTAATGATTATGCAAGGAAATCCTAGTTACAAAGCATGGGCTGAACAAGAATGAAGATTGAAACTTGTTGATCAATCTTTATGGAATTTTATTATATGGAAAGAATTTGAGTCATGCACATCTCTGCAATTGAAAAACTTGTTAGAAGAATTGAGTGGGTTGAACAAAAGAAAGGGTGAGAGAGAGAGATAGCGGAGGAAAAGCTTTACTCTGTTCTCCTCAGATTAAACATGACTCTTTGAGCAGATCATTGTTTTTTTTTTTTTTTTCATAATGTAAGAAGGGTAAAATAGGAAATAAATTTATACAAAAATTATGAGAGGTCTAAATAGAAAATTAAGAGGTATGAATAGAACCACCCTTTTTTAATTCTCCCTTACCTAAAACACTTAAAAGAGGTATTCCCTAATACCCCGTAAAGTTTTTATTTTTTAAGACTATTTTACCCTCACTCTTTTGTTACATAGAGAGAGAGAGAGAGAAAGAGAGAATGGAAAAGAGAGAAACCATAGGAGACTTCGCTAGAATCCAGTCACCAGCCGCTGCCCACCGGATTTCTTTAAAAACCTCGCAGAAGGTCCCTAAAGAGGTCGTCGGACATCTCATAGGTTGCCGGAAAGATCTCTATTGCCCCCCAATAAAGCTTTAACAGATCTCTATTGTCCTCCAATAGATCTCTATTGCCCTCCATCAGTAGTTAATGATGACGACTGAGTTTCCTTCTTCAAGTTGTTCCTTCGGCAGGCCTTGGACTCCATTCTAAAGCTCGAAGGTCCCCGTCTGGTCTTTGCCACGATATCGACGCCGGCGTGAACAAGGATGGCGGAGAGAGAGAAAGAGAGAGAGAGAGAGAGAGAGAGAGAGAGAGAGAGAGAGAGAGAGAGAGAGAGTGGCATTGGCATAATTTATATTTCACTTTCAAATTGGGTGAGTAAGAATTCTAATAAGTTTGTGGGGTGAGTAGGAGTGTTTTAATTAAAATCGATGTATTTGGTCATTTCGGTCCTAAACTGCACCGGGTCCACCCTTAAAATAAGCATCGTGATCAACAGAATGAACAAGAAAAGGACGGACAGACCAACAGGCCAAACAACCAGCCCAGAATTTTTTATTCACGAAGCCGATACACTGTGGGCTTCGTCCGGCCACCTCTAGCTATGAAATTGGTATCATTCTCTTCGTTTAGAAATCATCTTTCCAAACACATCAAGCCTTGTTAACCTGTTTTCACCATACGCGACGAATCGTAGGAGGAAAGGTTCGACCATTTCCGGCGTATTTTTCAAATTCCGGCCAAGTCCGGAAATATTGTAGGAGGAGACCGACTGGGCTTTGTTCGCCTTTGAGTTCTCTCTCTACAAACTCACCAGTTTTCACATCTCGATTCAAACCGAGGAAAGACGATTTCGGGCTGACGAAGGTTTCGTGGGCGATGTTGGCTAATCCAACCGTTAACTCACTTTGTAACAGGTATAAGGAGTAGCCTTATTTGTTCTCTACAAGTTCATCAGCCGGGTTTTAGCTAAATAAATATTCATTGCAATTCTTTCTCTGAAATATTAATTTTCTCGTATTAAATTTGGCCATTGGAAATTTTCTTCAAGTCCTGAGCATGATCTCTGATAGTTGCTCAAAACTTAAACTATATTGTCGAGTGATATCTTTTTGCCTTATTTCGGATTTTGAGGACCTACATTCTGCTTTATAATCTTTGATCTTATGGTTTTCATTCTCAAGCTTGATTGTGGTTTCTTGCGGTTTGATCTCAATTTTAAGAAACTAATATTGTTATTTCGGATAATTATTACTTGTGACTTGCTTTAGGTTGATATCGAGAATGGCGAATGTATGCGATTTATTAGTCTCTTATTATCTCTCTCTCTTTGCAAGACTGAGATATTATGTTTTCAGTTGTTAGTTATTGATTTCAAAGAGGGGATATTTCAGACTTTTTAAGTTTACTGTATAGATTTTTATCCAGGAGAGTATTAGGTATTTAGAACATGCATGCGTTAATTCAGCATCCCCTTGTGTGGCGAGGTGATCTGATTGCTTTAGTGGCAAGATCACCAGAACCCAGCATCCACTTTTATGTTAGTGGTTGATTTTCTTCCCCGCTGTTACAAGGATTTTGGCTAGTAGTATTTTCTGGTTTATTCTTGATGATTTACATATGCCTTTTCTTAAATATATTACTTTCCAGTTTATTCAAATTAGTTGAAATGCATGCATGGTTTTAAATAAATAAAGAAGTGGAAAAAACATAAAATATATTTAATTTTTTATTTCTTATTTTAATTTTGTCGCACCCTTTCGTTCCTGTTTGCACAGTTTGGAGGTTAGGCGTACTTGGAGTCGAGGCAGTGTTCCACCGCTTTCATTTTGATTGTAGGTTCTTGTTTGACCTATATATATAAATATATATTATTTTTGGTTATCCTTTTAGATAGCTATGAATTACTGACCTCTGTATTCATTGTAATTAGTGGAGAAGTTTCAGTTGTATTGGTTAGAGACCCTTTTATTTGTTGTGGGAATTTGTTGTTATTTATGTCGAATGTTAGGTGAGATTTCTCATAAATTGGGTCCTACAAGGTCACTTCAGATCTTAGGATGTAATCTGGGGCGGGTCATGTCAACTTTGTTTGAAAGCATTAGGTTTTCAGATTCCATATGATGCAGGACCAATACGTAAACTGTAGAACTAAGGTTGCTGTAGAGATAATCTGCAGTAGGCTGAGAAACAGAAAGATAACTACTGGAATCACACCAGTAGGTTCTAGCAGTCACACCTAGGAGGGAGGTTGAGTCACACAACCAAGGATAGCAAACGCTCTCAGTTTTATTTATCTTAATCTGAAAATAAAAGACTACAAAGGCCTCAATATATAGAGAAGCTAAAACAACCCTTGAACAATTAGGACCAAGTAATCCTAACATCCCTAGGCTTAAGAAGATTCCTAAAAATATCTCCTAAGAATAAAACGATTCCTAATAAGAAAAGAAATCATAAAACTTTCCAAATACTTGCTGACCCCAAATCAGTCAAGTTCCCATGTTGACACATCATCGCCTACTGAGTGCCAGATCAAGGCTTGAGCCTTGGAACCTTCTTTGCCACGTCTCTTATAGACTTTCAATGGCCTCTGCCATGTAGATCCTCCATCACCATAGACTTTGTTCGGTTTTTGTTATCTTATATGTTCGGTGATAATGAATACCTCTCGGGAGATGGCTCGGCCATAGCATTTCCCATCAGATACTATTTGGTGTTGGTATGGTCATCATGTGTGTAGGATACGTGTCTTGTTCCCCTCAATTGCTTAACTTTGACTTTCTCTCAGGTACTATGCCTCATAGGCGTTGACCTTGTAAGGACACTCCATCTGTAGTTGAGGTTACAGGTTACTACTTCTCGGTTGCTGTACCCAAGAAGCAGGTTCTAGGAAGTTTAGTAGCGGCTCTTCCGGGTACTAGTTCTGATTATCGTGTGGAGCAAGTCAAACAACCCGGAGCTAAGACCTATGCCATCGATCCAGCTATGGCTGAAAGTTTGATCACCCGACTTGAGACTGAGTTTTTGCATTTGAGGCAGGGTGACATGACGGTGTTGGAATATGGGCGATGTTTCAATAGCTTGTATCGTTTTGCGCCTGCCGTAGTGGCTAATGAGAGGGATAAAATCCACAAATTTCTACAAGGACTACATGATCAACTCCGTGTTATGTTAGCGGCTACCTTATTTACCGAGTTCAGTCAAGTATTTTTGGCCGCCATGAAGTGCGAGGACAGACTTTTGAAATGTGTACAACCATTAGAGGCTGGTTCCCCTAGCCAGAGTCCATCCGAGAGGGCTACCGCTATTTCGAGGTCCAAGGCTTTGACCGGTAGTAGACCTGACAGTTTTGGGTCCGACTCACGACAGAATTGCAGAAGACGTGAACGGAGGCGGGGCAAGCACAAGCCACGAACCAAACAGTCCAGGAGTAGTGTTAGCGGTTATAGTAGAGGTTCTAGAAGACTTCCCATTCAGAGAGACCATCCACAATGTCAGACGTGTGGCAGACACCATGATGGACAGTGCCAAGTAGGACTATACACGATAGGGAGTGTGGTATGTTATCATTGTGGCCAACAAGGTCACTACGTGAGGAAGTGCCCTCAACTGACTCAGGGAGCTACTTCAGTGCCCATCTGAGCATCAGTATGGCATCCAGTAGTGCATCCAGCACTGAGACTCATACTAGTACAGCATGCCGTGGTAGCAGAGCAAGGCAGAGGGTACTGAGGATGGCCTACGATTGACACCAAACTCCATGCCATGATCCAATAGGACCATCACGCTTCATAAAGGTTAGCTTTTGGGAGAACCATAAATTTTAGGAACTTGTTAGAGAGTTGTCTCTTAAGTCAAAAGTGGAAGTTCCATTAACCTTAATTAGTACTTATTCATATTTATGAATTATCCAGACTCATGTTTTTCCATTCATTTAAATTCATCATATTTCTTTTACTCCAGTTTGGACGCCCAATGATTTACAACCCAAATTCTTAATATATTTCTTTGTTCTCAGCTTCCTTAATTACAAAACTCCCTTAGCTTATATTTATTATGAAAAATATTATCGTTATATTTTTATTTCTAAGACACTTTTCCCAATCAAAAAACTCAAAAAAGAAAAACAAGTCTTTCTGTTCTCTTTCCCATCTCATTCACGACTTTTCCACACTTAGGCCTAGAAATATTGCAAGTCTAGCTATTTTGCTTCTATATTGGCAACTGATAACACTCTTATTCCTGCGATTTGTTCCTCGTCATATTAGGAGGTATGAACCCATAGTTTGATTTATTTTCTTTCAAATTTCCCAACTTCTTCAACTCCAAATTTTTATCTTGCCCTTGCATGCATTGCAAACTTCCTATAACTCAAACACTGCATCATGACAGATTAATTGGGGGAATTTGAGCTTTCAAATTGCTGAGCTTCTCTGCTTCGCATCTCTAACAGAAGCTTCAGTTTCAAACTTACGTTTGGCAAGAGACTTCTATAATTAGTCAAATTTCTATCCATTTTTGTTAGCTCCATTAGAACTGAAATAGATCATGTTGACACCATATGCTCAATAAAATTCCTCTAAGACAACAACAAAGCCAAACCAGTGGACTTCTCTATGATTTTCCAAAAACGTATACTTGTTTTAACCTGAGTTTTTGATACATTAAAATAGTCTCTTCAATGATCATTTTGAATATGGTTTCATGAAAAGCGAAGTTAGAATGACATATTTAAACTTTCTTTCGCTATTTTGAATTTCTGCAGAATTTAGCATTTCACTTACTTTGAATTCTTGATTGATCATTCATTTGAACTGCGAATAACTTGAAATTTTGCGAATAGTAGCTTTATATGTCTACTTTAAATATGGAGATTGTGCTTGAAATTACTGAAAGGATGACTGATGGTGAATTTTTCTTTCATGTTAACAGTTTTCTGAAAATTTCTCAAACTTGCAGCAACTTTGTTATAGAACAATTGATTTGAAGAACTTTTACCCTTATGTTAACCCTTAATCTTGAGTATGTTAAATTAGATATGTCAAGGATGATTTGAAACTTAACTTTCAGTCCAATAGGCTTACAACAGGTTTCACCTTTGTTGGAAAGTAACAGCAAACCATCTTACTGACAATCTTTGTTTTCTGGTCATTGTTTTCCTTTTGGTATAATTCCATGTGGTGAAGCTTAAGCTATTGTTCAGTCAGGAAGTGTGTGTAATAGTTTCAAGAGAGAGAGTATTAGAACTGATGATGGTTTACGTTTTTCATAATAAGATCAAGGACTCTAGTCGCCTGAAGATTGGTTTAGTGGTGCTTGCTGGGATTTGTATACCATTGTTTCCAGTAGGGGGTCTTCACTGGTTAGAGACATTTCTGAAAATACTTCTAGGTTTTTAAGCATATAAATTGCCTAATTTTTAAGTGGTGACCTGAGAGTGAAGGGAGCCAAACTTTGGGTTTCGACCCCCTAAACCTCCGGAGGACGTATACTGTATATTTATGCATGAGTTCTGGTATATATATATTGTAGGAAGCAATTGGCATTAAGACAGGTCTTCGGTTTTAGAAACATGGGTACGCTTTTCATGCATGTTTTTACCAGGATCACATACATAATCTAGTTTTCTGTTACTATTCTTTTAACTTTGATGGTACCAAAAATCTAATTCGTTTTCAAACCTAGCTAGCATTGCTTGCTACTGGGCATATGTAAATGATGCTCGCCTCTATCTATTTTAGGTAGTATGCACGAAACTGAAAAGGAGCAAATCTGCAGTGGTGCCTTTTGACATTTGAAGCTTGTCAACCTCTGTCCTTTAAGGTGTATATTTTTGCTTCTGAAATGTTGATGCTTCCTTGACTCATTGAGCCTCTGTTGTCCTTAAACTGCTATTTGGGAAAACGGGAAGTAGCTTGCTATGGTCATGAAATATGTACTAGGAGGCTCATTTTGGTCTTGTACAAGTGTCCAGAACATCCATCTATAATGAATCACTCTCAGTATTCTGTTTTGGTCATGTATATATTGAAACCAATGTTCCTTCAATCGGCATTTTGTGAACCAGAACTTTATCTCAGTCTTTTTATTTTTAAAAGCAACCAGTATCTCAAATGTCATGCTATGACACTTGGGGCTGAGTGATGGTCTTGTTTAGGGTTATCGTGAAGTTGTAGTCACTGACTCATCATATATTGTAGTTCAAGCATATATTTTTCAAAATACCCCTCTTTTGCGTGTCTACAAGACATTATCTCTCTCAAGTCTTTTAGCCAGAATTGTGGACATGCCACGGTCAAGAATTTTCCACCTTGGCGATGCGATCCTAATGTCAAGATGACATTTGTATTCCAAGTCAAAGAGCCGATGCTAGTCTTAATGCTATGATTTATATTCTAGATTATTCTGTCTTCCCACAACTCTCAGTCATGTCTCACACTTTTATTACCACAATAGTTTTTTGCCATAGCCAAAACTTCCACTTCAGTAACTTTTCTACTCCATAACCTAAACCTCGACATTGATCACAACACTCAAACTTTATACCCAATTTAGGCTAGATGTCAAACCAAGATCATTATTGCAAGTCTTTCTCAAACCAAAAAAATTAGTACTATATCCAAGTTTTACTCCTACAAAACCCCCTATACAGTAATCACAAATTCTATATTGTACTAGAATCCTATACTTGCAGTCATGCTAGCACACTTACCAATAGTCCAACTCATGCATGGGATTTGCCACTTCTGATAGCTTGTGTCCTCTACCATGGAGAAGTCACAACTTCAATTAACAAAATCTGAGATGCACAAATTCAATCCTTTAGACACAGTAGTTTTCAGCAGCAAACCATATCAACTCAAACCCAAAATTGACATTTAGACCTTTGCTTGAACCAAGGCTTTTTACCATGTTTACGGCGGTGTGAACACACATTTATCATCAGAACCCAACTTCATAAATTTAATTCATGTTCAAACTCCATAATTTAAGAGTTTTAACTCTATTTGATATCCTTTTTCTGCAGCTTTCACAACTATTACCTTAGACCTATGGTTTGTGGTCAACTACCACTTGCAGCAAAATTACAGATATTGTCATTGCTCTTGAACCAAGTGTTTATGCAGTAAATTAGTCAGGCAAGGATCTATGCTCATATGTTAAATTTCAAGTAAAACGCTTTTTCATACTCAAAGCATTCATTTATGCACTCGTAGAATTCACAAGTCTACATATTAAAGGATAGAATTAAGTCATTGTCTGCATTGTGTGACAGCAGCTATGCTGAAGAGAATGATGGATCGAGCATCTTATCTAAAGCAATTAAGGATTGATTGTAGGATCTTGATTATTTGTATTTATAGCTTCTATAATAGAGCACTGATAGTTGTATATATCAATCACTTGTACAATTGTATTCAATTGAGCCAATACACATATTCAAACACCATTTTGTTTATGGTATCAGAGCACTGATTATAGTGTCTCTAACCCACACCAAGACACTACCACACCAACACCATGGTCGAAATTATTCTTGAAAACACAAAAAACGCAAAAGCCAAAAACGAGTCTTCATCCAGAACCATGGAGGAGATTGAGACAAAATTACCTGATACCTCGGTCTTACACCGTTCTGATACACCAGGACTTGTCTTGGTTAACACACTACTTGATGGACACAACTACAGACAATGGAGCCACTCTATGCGTCTCAGCCTCAGTGCCAAGAAAAAGCTAGGATTGATCGATGGAACAATACAGCCGCTTCCATCTACAAAGCCCAAATTTCCCATGTGGAAACATTGCAATGACATGGTGTTGACTTGGATTCTTCATTCAATCCAGCCCGACATTGCCCGCAATGTGATTTTTTCAGATACAGCAGCTGCGGTATGGAGTGATCTTGAGGAACAATTTTGACGAGACCCGACCCAGAATTTCCCTTGAAATTCCAGGTGACCCTGTGGGGTCCACTTTTTGAGAAAATTCAACAGAACTTTCCCTAAAAATGAACAACTCTAACATGTAAAGAATTTAAATTACACTTCTAGCATATCGTCCTTATACTTCTAGAGCCATCATGCTCCTCATAAACCAACAACTCCATTTCCATAATAAACAATTCTCATAGGTTATCAGAGCAATTCTAAAACAAATGAAAAGATGATAAAGATCAATAAATCCTACAATGCGGAAGTAGTGCTAACTATGCCTCAACTCCATGTGCGTCCGATCTCGACTAATATCACCTGCAAACTGGGCATTTGAAAACAAAAGGCCCAGGGGAAAGTAATTTAAAAACACATTAGAGTGAGTGGACAAAAATAATTAACAATATAATTTAATTGAACGAAATTTAATATTTTCTCATAATTTGAAATATTTGCAAAAATTTCGATGCATGCCACATTTATAAAATATATTTCTCGCCACATGAAAAACTCGTGAAATCGGGCTAGCCTCGCTAGTCAAATAATAATATCAAGAAAAATACAGGGAAGAACGATTATCACCATACGAGTATAACAGAGCCCCTTAGGCTCTACCCTCGACTCACTCACATATAAATTATGTGATAAGGAGAACTAACAACCTCTACTACACTCACATAAGGAGGAGAATAAATCACATTGACTTCACCCACAAACACAAAGTAAGTGAGAAGGAGACACAATAACCAACTCAAGCATGGTGAAAGAAAATTATCTAAAAGCTTGTAAATCCATAAAGCTTCTTCAATTCCTCGCAAAAAAAATACGTATATTCCAATGTCGTGTCCCCCGCACGTCAAAATATTCTCAAATTCATAAACAAGTCAGCGAGAATAGTAAGCGTAAATAATTTCCTCGAAAATCTCATCTCCGATAATATTCCAGAATCTCAAAATCGATGAATAAAATATAATATTGAATTACGGAAATCACCTCAAAAAATAATTCGTCGAAAATCACATAAATCACATTTTAAAATAATAATCATATATCGGAGATAAATATCGAAAGCTCAATATAAAAAAATAGTATCACATATCCATTTCTTAAATCATAATCAAGATAAATCATAATTAATCTCCGAAATCAATTCATATTCTCAAAAAAAAATCATAAATCCAAATTCGAGCATAATAAATTCATACGGGTTTGATTCCTCTCTTTCCCGGTCAAATTGTCGTAAGTCGTCACCGCATGCGTCTAGGTTAGGAGGAGACGAGTCTGTGAAGGTTGGTAGATCGCCAGTTGGTGGCCTGAAGGTGGAGATACAGAGAGTTGCCGAAGAGAGAGAGAGAGAGAGAGAGAGAGAGAGAGAGAGAGAGAGAGAGAGAGAGAGTTGCAGAAGAGAGAAGAAAGCACGGGGAAGGAGAGAGAAGGGAAAAAAAATTTACCGTACAATGGTAAAAATTTTAATTTATACCATTTACTCTAAACAGTAACTTTACTATTTTGCTTATAACTTTCACATACGAACTCCGATTTTTATGAACCAAGTATGAACGCGCTCGATTTAATGTCCTCTACGACTTTCATGAAGAAAGTTTTCTCAAATTTTGACCCGAACAAAAAGTCAACTTTTAGGGCCCCCTAAAAGATCGAAACGGAGCTGAAAAGTAAATGTAAATGTCGTTTACCGATCGAAAGACTCGTAAATTGGTAAATTTTGGTTCGGGACGTTACAATCTCCCCACCTTATAAAAATTTCGTCCTCGAAATTTCATGCTGTTGAAGTAGAGATGGGTGCACACACCAATCCATAGTAAGCATTCACGAAGATGAATAACACATCAATCATACAGCAATGGCGATTATAAGGCACATAAAAGATGTGCAAGTCTACTCAAATCATGTAGAAATTAGCTTCAAAACTGATCCAAGAGTTGACTCAATTAGAACAGGGAGATCAACCCTTATGAGAAACAATCCTCTAGCTGAAATCTAGCCAATCATTGTGATTTGAATAATCACATAGCGTTCTTACTAAATTCAGTGTCTTAGGAGGTAGATTTACTTCCACTCATTACTGGTAGTTCTTAACAACTGAGGGAGAACATCGTCAAAGCATTATGTTTGAAGCAACCTTGAATACTACATAACGAAAATCAAATCTTCATTGGGTTAAGTTTTCCCTTTGCAATCTTAAGTCAACGACTGGACTAGCTGATAATTCTGACAATCTCAATTACACAAGCAACTAAAAACATATACTTAAAACCCAAATTTGTCAATGTTCCAAGTCGGATAACCTTGTCTTACCTAACCATGTAGTAGTACATACTCACAAGTACACAACTTCGGCGTCAAGAAATTTATATCAAAAACTAGTTCAAATAACTCACGGTTTCAATATCACAAACTATTCAGTTGGAATAGCAATATTCATAACCTTTTCATATAACTCGTACGGTGAAGTTCCACTCTGTTCACCAACAACATGATGATAACCACCAGATGGTCACTATTAACCAACAAGTCCAAAACAAGTAGTTCCTTAATAACCACCAAAACCACACTTTCTTTTTGTCTATTTGTGCTTAGATTTATGGTCAAATGTCGTCCAAGTAAAGATCCTACAGTTGCTAAAGGTATCATGGGATAGCCTCGATCAAACCGATAAGTTTCTAATCATGTAGCTTCTTTGACTGCCATAAGGCAACACCCTTCGGGTACCACTCACCCGTTCATGTTCAAAATTTCTATACCAGACTGCTATCAAGGTAGTTCATTCTTTCTTCTCCGTGTTTCCAAACCATAATATTCCAAGAATCAATGTTAAACAACAAAATACTTAAATATGATCAACTTTTCTTCCTTGACCCAAAGTCAACACTCTTAGGCAACAAGTGTCTCTTACGGAGCTGAGGATAAGGTAACTGAAGATCCGCTCTCCCAGCAATACTTATTTAACAAAAATTTCAGCTACATCAACAATCTCAGTTACCATACTACACGAACAATCACTACATCAAAATATCTCAGGCCTCATCTTGTTAGATTACCTCACAAGCTAATCCATTGAAGGCTCACGATTCCCACTCCAACTGCTAGTTTAGACTTTACACAAACCATACGTATGTTCCCAATCATGGAACTAGGAAGAAATCTAGTTGTACTATAGGCCATCTTAGTTTCTTTAAAGGATCCTATAAGAAACAATGAGATCGAAATTTTCCAGCATTGACTACTACTCTTTCAAATACTCACAACTCAGAGATAGGAATATCCAAATGATGTGTTTTCACTTAGACTATCATTTTTCCAAATCCAGAAGATGGAAACTGATGAAACCACCAACAACAAAAACTAGACACATTTCCCTTTCTCCACATAAAATTCCACATTCCAAATAAATCTGAGTGGAAAACTATAAGTCCGTAAATTCACCTTTCTTGTAAACTATTTCTGATGTAAGCTAATTCTTACATTGGCTTACTTCGTCAGCTACTATCTAAGCTAAAGAGCACAAAATTAAAAAAATGTTTCTTAGACACATATGAGACATGCATGTCTAACTTCCTGTAAAATTTAGGTTCCATACTCCTGCTGATTAAGGAACTATGAATTTCCAAAGTCAACCTACAGTAATTTCTTTCTGCTCTGACTCTCCAGTATTCCAATCAATATTCCATAATTTCTACCCTTCCAAATGGAAATCCTTTTACAAGAAAACACTAGACATAGAGAAATACAATCCCACAAGATTTCAGAGCTTATGCGCTCCTGATGTGAGAAATATAGATCTCTAAATTTGACTGATATTTCTGACACAAAACCGCTCAGCACGAATTTGGTGACCTAAGAACCCATTCATTATAATTTGGTCCATCTATGTATATGTCAATAATTCCACGCGAAACTCATACTTCATATTCACATCGTCTCGCTAGTAAGTATGCCACGGTGACCGTATCTCAATTTTTTCCAACTGCTTTCTATACTTTGAAACTAAGGGTCACCATATTATAAACATGTTAATCAAGGCGAGAACCAATATCTCAATAGGTTACCCATTACCACCTATATTGACATCAAGGTAGTAAAGATTTACTCAGTCTCTTCAAACCAAAACATTTTACATATATATTCAACTCAAGCAACAAATAGTTTTCTAGAACGACAAACACAATTTACAAGGTCTTTCCTTGGACAACATCCTTAATACCAAAAACAAAGGATGCCCATACAATATCTAGTATCATGTAAAATAATACCCGGATTCGAAAATGATCCTACCACATAAAGATCTAATTTCTCAAATTAATCACCACTGAAATACGTCACTCCAATGACAAACCACAATACGTTTCACCCAATACATAACTAGAATTCTGGTCAAGCCTTATCTTAAAATATTCCCAGAGCCAATTGGAAAACTTATTTCTGTAAAGTTATTCCGCTAACCATTCTTATCAAAATCACAACCCATCTGTCTAGCTAAAGCTCCATCAAAAAGCTTATCACAACTCAACCTTCGAGGCCTCACTATTCAAAACTCGAATCATACTCCATGATACATAGTAATTCCATATCTATGGATATCTAATGATATCTCAATCAACAATCCCTGAAATTACATTCAACCACATCATTGAAAACGAATGACTAAAGACACTCACTTGCACAAAATCACATACGAAGAGTTAACTCCCACTCTCCTAATAAAAATATTGACCAAGCTCATAATTTTATCATAAAACTTTAATCATCTCACTGATTCCTCAAACTTCTACCACATATCAACTTCAAAAGACAATTCTTTATCCGTCATCCTATACATTTCAATCTAAAATTTAAGAAGACCAATTTATAGGTCAGTGTACCTGGAATCAATTCCTTTCACCTCAAAGAAAATTAAGCATATACACCTTGGTCATATCAACAACCAAAAATAACAAATTCTAAAAATTTCATTCTACTTACAACTCCTGTTTATTGTCATCACTTCTACTTCTCATTTATCATCATTAGTGACCAGAATCACTTGATAATACGGCATCTAGCCATAAAAATTTAGAATATTTATTCAAATTTCTCCGTTGTCTACCAAAAGGAGATACATACATGACTCCGACATAAAGTATCCAATTCAAAATATTTCAATCTGGATTTCTCAGCAAATAGTTTCCAACACTGAGATCCTCAAAGAATCTCCAATAACCTCCAGTAATATTTCAAATGCTACTTAACAAGACACATTTCCGGAGCCTTGGTTCAAAGTCAGAACCACCATTATTACCAATTTCATTTCCACCAAAAATCCTGATTTCAAAACAATTATAGTATCTAGAGATAGCCTAACCCTATGGTTGCTCATCTCTAACCATGAAAGATAAATTCAAATTGCGGTCTTATACCTTAAACCCAGCCTTATTGGCATCGAGAAAGAAATAATAAGATTTCCTCAAATTACATTTCATAGTACAACTCAACCATGTAGAGTACTCTTACTCTACCACCACCAGGGAAAGGTAAAAGTCAGGTATACGATGATATGCAGTGAAATCCTATGAGGTCGGTGTACATGAGGCATAGTACCTGAAATAAAATCAACTAGACATGTACCTTGCACACTTGATAAGTACGTCAGTACTGAAGAGTATATGATGGAGAACCGCTACAGTCGGGCCATCACTCGGAAGGTACTGAGTAACATCAAGCATATAAGGTAACTAGATCGAAAATAGTCTATAGAATCTGACAACCTAATGCTCTGATTACAACTGACAAGACCCGACCCAGAATTTCCCCCTGAAATTCCAGGTGGCCTGCGGTGTCCACTTTTCGAGAAAATTCAACAGAACTTTCCCTAAAAATGAACAACCCTAACCTGCAAAAAATTCAAATTACACTTCTAGCATACCGTCCTTATACTTCTGGAGCCATCATGCTCCCAAAAAACCAACAACTCCATTTCTATAATAAACAGTTCTCATAGGTTATCAGAGCAATTCTAAAACAAATGAAAAGAGGATAAGGATCGATAAATCCTACAATGCGGAAGTAGTGCTAGCTATGCCTCAACTCCATGTACGTCCGATCTCGATTAATATCGTCTGCAAACTGCGCATTTGAAAACAAAGGGCACATGGGAAAGTAATTTAAAAACACATTAGAGCGAGTGGACAAAAATAATTAACAATATAATTTAATTGAACGAAACTTTAATACTTTCCCATAATTTGAAATATTTACAAAAATTTCGATGCATGGCACATTTACAAAATATATTTCTCGCCACATGAAAAACTCGTGAAATCGGGCTAGCCTCGCTAGTCAAATAATAATATCAAGAAAAATACAGGGAAGAACGATTATCACCATACGAGTATAACAGAGCCCCTTAGGCTCTACCCTCGACTCACTCACATATAAATTATGTGATGAGGAGAACTAACAACCTCTACTACACTCACGTGAGGAGGAGAATAAATCACCTTGACTTCACCCACAAACACAAAGTAAGTGAGAATGAGACACAATAACCAACTCAAGTATGGTGA
The DNA here is from genome assembly GCA_025331145.1 of Rosa persica. NCBI lineage: Eukaryota > Viridiplantae > Streptophyta > Magnoliopsida > Rosales > Rosaceae > Rosa > Rosa persica. Next base: position 37,578,044 of record WFKR01000003.1, on the reverse strand, counting down.
AGGAAAATAATCTAAAAACTCGTAAATCCATAAAGCTTCCCTAATTCCTCGCCAAAAAAATACGTATATTCCAATGACGTGGCCCCCGCATGTCAAAATATTCTCAAATTCATAAACAAGTCGGCGAGAATAGTAAGCATAAATAATTTCCGCGAAAATCTCATCTCCGATAATATTCCAGAATCTCAAAATCGATGAATAAAATATAATATTGAATTACGGAAATCATCTCAGAAAATAATTCGTTGAAAATCACATATATCACATTTTCAAATAATAATCATATATCAGAGATAAATATCGAAAGTTCAATATAAAAAAACAGTATCACAAATCTATTTCTCAAATCATAATCAAAATAAATCATAATTAATCTCCGAAATCAATTCATATTCTCAAAAACAAATCATAAATCCAAATTCGAGCATAATAAATTCATATCCGAAATTCATATGGAAAAACCAATACCAAAATATAATCCAAAACAAAATATTATGCTCACTAAATAAAACGATAATTAAATAAATGAATAATTTCAAAATAAATGCATGCATCATTATTTAAAACAAAAGTCTACTCATAGTATACGGCTAAACTTGCCATTGGTAAGAACTCTCCTCCAACGGACGCTCCTCACGTCCTATACGAAAATATTATTCGTAAACAACTAATTAATTCCGAAGATAATTAACATTAACTATAAACAATAAATTTCTATACGTAAACTTAGGGATAAATCCTTCAATTCTCCTCGGATTTAATCCAAACTTCACCGATAAACTATATTCGTCGATTTGCAATTTCTAGGACGAATTCAAGAGAAATCCGACAGTCGGATTCTCGTAGATCATAAATAGAAATCCTAATTTTCGATAATTCAAAATTGATTCTAAACTTCTCCGATTTTCACCAAACTTCATATACAACCTATACAACAATTATATGATTTAATGGGCTAAAAACTGGAATTCAGCCTCCAAATGTTTACAGCAGCATCATCTCAACTATATGAACAAATTTCTCAACTGTGGCAAAATGAGAAAATACCTCTAAGTGGCCAAACAATTAAGGAATCCGAAGTATTGACAAACTTTCCAATTATGCTTTCTTCCTCCACGCTTCAAATCATTGCAAGAGGTTTGGAGGGCATGAAGAGTGGTTCAAGGCGCTTCTAATGGACCTGGTTTTGTGGCTGAAGGTGGCCGAAAATAGGCGTTGACCAAATCTGCTACAGTATAGTTACGGGTTTGATTCCTCTCTTTCCCGGTCAAATCGTCGTAAGCCGTCACCGCAGGAATCTAGGTTAGGAGGAGACGAGTCTGTAAAGGTTGGTAGCTCGCCAGTTGGTGGCCTAGAGGTGGAGATACAGAGAGTTGCCAAAGAGAGAGAGAGAAGAGAGCATGGGGAAGGAGAGATTAGGGAAAAAAAAAAAATTTACCGTGCAATGGTAAAAATTTAAATTTATACCGTTTACTCTAAACAATAATTTTACTATTTTGCTTATAACTTTTACATAAGAACTCCGATTTTTATGAACCAAGTATGCACGCGCTCCGTTTAATGTCCTCTACGACTTCATGAAGAAAGTTTTCTCAAATTTTGACCCAAACAAAAAGTCAACTTTCAGGGCCCCCCTAAAAGATCGAACATAGTCGAAAAGTAAATGTAAATGTTGTTTACTGATCGAAAGACTCGTAAACTGGTAACTTTTGGTTCGGGACGTTACAAATTTTCACAAGAGAATGATTCCAGAATTTATGAGATTCGACAAGAGATCGCTGAATGCCACCAAGGCTCTCAATCGGTTTCTATACACTACACCAAACTCAAGGCTCTTTGGGATGAACTAGCCTCCTATCAGGAACCCATCATGTGTAGTTGTGATGGTGCCAAAACGTTGACAAATCGGGAAGAAAAAGAAAGAGTTATGCAGTTTTTAATGGAGCTGAACGAATCTTACTCTAAAATACGTGGCTCAATCCTGATGATGAAGCCTCTCTGGGACACAAAGAAAGTCCATGGCCTCATCCTCCAACATGAGAGTCGTGAACACCCACCGATTTCTCACGCTATGCAAGCTGCGCACACATCAGGTACACCAAAGACTCCTTTCTTTCGCAAACCGCTGAAGTGTACGTATTGTGAAGAGGAGAATCATCTAGTGGATCGATGCTACTATCTTAAAGGGTTTTCAGTGGGCCACAAATGGCATGGAAAGAATGTGAAGCCTAGAAATAAGAGGCATGCTACCCACAATGTGGAGATAAAGACAGAACCAGTTAATGAGAGCCCAACCTTCACCGCTGAAGAATACAAGCAGATCATGGCTTTACTTCACAAGAAAAATGGTAATGATCAACCATTTGCAAATCTGACAGGTATATTCACAACCAATTCCAATGATATACAACATGACTCTCATTCAATTTTATATTGGATTATGGATAGTGGAGCAATAGACCATGTGTTTCATCTCTCACCCACTCACAATAATATCAAGGCATCACATGATTTCGTTGGGTTACCTAATGGAGGGCAGGCTACCATTGAAAGTATTGGATCTATTAAATTGTCTAAATATTTATCTCTTGATGTGGTCCTACATGTGCCTAAGTTTGGTGTGAATTTGGTTTCTGTGAGTAAATTAACCCGAGCCTTGAAGTGTATCGTGATATTTTACCCAGATTTTTGTGTTGTGCAGGACGTGGATACAAATAGGACAATTGGCCTGGGCAAGCATTTTAATGGGCTCTATTACCTCACACCAACCCAAAATCCATATCTAGCCAATCATATCACCCGCACCTTAGATCTTTGGCATCAACGTCTTGGGCACCCATCTCCTGCACCTGTCCAATTTCTATCTCAAGCTATTCCAGAGATTATGTTTAATCCTAAGCAAGTTTTTGATATTTGTCCCTTAGCAAAACAAACTCATTTATCTTTTCCTTCAAGTTCAATAAAAACAACCGCACCATTTGATTTGATTCATTGTGATATTTGGGGACCACACAAAACTCACACACATTCTGTTGCTCATTATTTTCTCACCATTGTCGATGATTTCACACGTTTTACCTGGGTTCATCTGATGAGTTTCAAATCCAACACTCAAACACTCTTGCAATCATTCTTTTCTTGGGTAAAAACACAATTCAATCGTAAAATTAAAATACTTCGGGCAGACAATGGGGGAGAGTTCACATCCATGCGTGTTTTTTTTATAAGCATGGCACCATTTTTCAACATACTTGCGTCTATACCCCCAACTAAATGGGGTCGTAGATGGCAAACATCGCCATCTTTTGAACGTTGGTCGTGCTTTTCAGTTTCAAGCAAATTTATCATTAACATTTTGAGGTGAGAGTGTTCAAACCGCTTGTTATCTCATAAAACGTTTTCCCACACCTTTACTTTCTAATAAATCTCCATATGAACTTTTGCATGGCACACCTCCAACTTATTCACATCTCCAGGTCTTCAGTTGCTTGTGTTATGCAACCAATCTCACTCCTTCTCACAAATTTGATTCCTATGCATATCGATGTGTTTTTCTTGGGTACCTTCATGGCCAAAAGGGCTACCATCTCTATGAGCTTGAAAGCAAAAAATAATTCACTTCCCCGGATGTGATTTTTCATGTTCACATTCTGCTTCTAAATACATTGCCACTTGAGGAACAAAATGATTACCCATTCCCACCATCCCAGCCTAATCTCCGCCCATTCTTTCTCAAGAGCCCACTCAGCCCATTCTTTCTCAAGTGCTTGATCAGCCCAGTTCATCTATTGATCAAATTCCATCTCTTTCCTTTTCGACCCCAGACGTACCATCGGTGCCTTCTTCTCCTCCACCAGTTTCTTCCTCTCCACCATCATCACCCACCTCTCGTTTGTCAGGGCCACCATCCTCGCCGCCGACCTAGCCCACTGCAGATCCTTCCGTGCCGCAATCTCAATCCCAATCTTAATTCCCAAATTCACCGATTTCCCACATTCCGGCCCCAACAGCCTCAACGGCTTCTCCGCTGTCATCGGTGCATATTTTTCCTCCAATACAGCCCCAAGACACTCCCATCACTCCAAACAGCCACCACCATATCTTCGAGACTACAAAAACAATCACGCTGTTTTCTTAACCCGGCTACTTCCTCTTCCTCCACATCTGGCACTCGCTACCCACTTCAGCGGTATGTATCCTACTCTGGGTTATCTCCTGGTTATCGTTCCTTTATGCACAGTGTTTCTCAATTGGTTGAACCAACTAACTATGAGCAGGCCCGTCATGACCCTCAATGGGTTGAGGCGATGAATTCTGAGATTCGGGCACTTGAAGATAATCACATGATCCATGGTTCCTCTACCTTTTGGTCACCGTCCCATTGGCTGCAAATGGGTCTTCAAGATCAAATACCATGCTGACGGCACCATCGAGCGTTACAAGGCTCGGTTAGTCACAAAGGGACTTACTCAATGAGAAGGCATTGATTATAAAGATACTTTTGCTCCTATTGCAAAATTAATTACCATCTGGTGTCTGTTGGCTGTTGCTACAGTGTGAAATTGGCCTTTGCACCAAATGGATGTGCAAAATGCCTTCCTACATAGTGAGCTTCTGGAAGAGGTCTAGATGCTGCTTCCTCATGGTTATCGTCGACAGGGGGAGAACGTGGTTTGTCGACTTCACAAATCCCTCTATGGTCTTAAACAAGCATCACGCAATTGGTTCCAACGGTTCTCTTCTGCCATTCAAGAAATTGGTTTTCAGCAGTCCCGTGCTGATTATTCATGATTTACACAGGTCCATGAGAATTCTATTATTATGATATTACTTTGTGTTGATGATATGGTTATTACAGGGAATAATGAGAAAGCCATTAGTGATCTAAAGAAGTTTCTTAACAGTTGTTTCAAGATTAAAGATCTTGGACAACTCAAATACTTTCTTGGCATAGAAGTTGCACGCTCCAAGGCTGGAATATCAGTTTGTCAACATAAGTATACGTTGGGTATATTGGAGGAGGCTGGATTACTTGGGGTGAAACCTGGAAAGGTACCTATAGAGCCTGATTTGGTGTTAACCAAAAGAGGGAGCGATGCCCTCAAGGATCCTACTCGATATCCGAGATTGATTGGGAAGTTAATTTATCTTACAATCACTAGGTTGGAGATTACTTATGCAGCGAACACACTCAGTCAATTTATGCAGGAGCCTAAGTTACATCATCTTAAAACAACCCATTGGCTTTTGCATGATCTCAAGGGAGTCCCGGGCCAAGGATTATTGTTTCCTGCATAAAGTTCTCTTCATTTGATAGCATATTGCGATGCAGACTGGGCAAGATATCCGATTACACGACGATCAGTAACGGGGTACTGTATTTTTCTTGGTAAGTCACTTGTGTCATGGAAAAGTAAAAAGCAAGCCACAGTATCAAGGTCATCAGCAGAAGCAGAGTATCGTTCTATGGCTGCAACTACTTGTGAACTCAGCTGGTTCAGGTACCTGTTGAAAAACCTGAATGTAGAACATCCTGAAGCAGCAGAATTATTCTATGATAATCAGGCAGACCCTCACATCGCAGCAAATCCAGTGTACCATGAGCGAACAAAGTACATTGAGTTAGATTGTCATACAGTACATGAAAGAATTAACAAGGTGAAGTCAAGACTGCCTATATGCAAACTGGAGATCAGATTGCAGACTTGCTCACAAAGCCTCTGCGTGCACCGGCCTTCCACGCACACCTTAGCAAGTTGGGTGTTATTGACATCCAGACTCCAACTTGAGGGGGAGTATTAAAGGATAGAATTAAGTCATTATCTACATTCAAGTGACAGTAGATATGCTGGAGAGAATGATGGATGGGGCATCTTACAATTAATGATTGATTGTAGGATCTTGATTATTTGTATTTATAGCTTCTCCTAGAATAGAGCACTGATAGCTATATATATCAATCACTTGTACAATTGTATTCAATTGAGCCAATACACATATTCAAACACCATTTTGTTTACTACAAATCACTGTTGGAACTTGGAACTACATACTATTGCAAAAGCATGGTTCTTGCAATCAGGTCATAAGTAGAATGAAGTCAAGCAACTAGTCACAAACCAGCTCATGGAGAGATATTGAGACCGCCTCATGAGTCATGTCATATGCAATTAACAAAAGGAATCCCTATATTTATTCAATGCAATCGATAGATACAAGCAAGTGTACTCACAGAGGCTAGCTATGAGCTGTACTGACGCAATGAATATCAAACAAGCGATCGACTTGAAACACCAAAGCATAGTCTGATGTTGTGTTCCAATTGCTCCTCAATTTTGTCTATACATCTAGCGGTTTTGGGATTAAGGCCCAATTCATGGCCAATTGCCGCGGTGATCACTGCAGTAAGTGAAGATCCACGCCTACATTGAAGCTGCTTGCTCGTCAATTGAAATTTTCACGCCTCAGTTATGCTCATAATTGAATCACACTTTATGAATGCAAATTCATATACAATTCTAAAACAAAATCCAACGGAAGTCACAAATGTGAGCACAGCGTTCAAAATTCCATGATGCAACAAGCAATTACTTAATATTCAAATCCTCACTTTCCATGAGCTCATAAATCAAGTCTAACCATCCTAGATATCAAGCTCTAATTACTGTTTCTCAAACATTTGGGGAACGTACGGCTTCTGTCATCAATTTAGCTAACAACAAATTCAGTGGGAATTTCCCGGGTAGTTTTGTCTTCACGGATACCAAACTGATGGAGATTTTGTTCCCGAATCATCTGTTAACTGGTTGCATCCTAGCATCCCCTCATAAATTTGGGCCTTTTCTGAGATCCAAGTCTTTGATATACCTCAATTCAATAACAATTTCTTGCCACCAAAAAATTGAAGTTCTCAAACAAATAAGTGAAAATTAATACATTCCTTCAAAGAGTAAACTATAAAATAGAGAAATAAAAATTAAGTGAAAGAATATATTTTTATGCGCTTTTATTTCTCCGTGCAAAAACACGAGTTAAACGACTAGTCATCAAAATATTATAAACATATACACTCCAGCAACTATTATTCAAAAAAAAAACAAAAAATTACACTCGGTCACTCTTCCATCAATGAACACAGGAAGAATAATATATTACACTATTACAGCAGAACAGAGCAAACCAACAATTGCACAAATGGTTGCTCTTTAAATTTACTCTCGCATGTTTTCACTTTTCAGGCCAAGGATTCCCAAAAACAAATCCAACAGGCCTGCCTGCTACAACTCACAGGATTGACTTAACCTTCACTAATATCCTGCTCTATAGCACATATCTTTACATTACATTAAGAAAACAACACAACTGTACAAGGGCTCCATCGACAGGGATGGACGGTGAAAACCCGAACGCGTAGCATCATCTCCCAGCAGTGACTCTGTTCCTCTCCTCGGAGATTTGACCAGACTTCCATGTTGTTGAAGGCAGAGGAAGAGATTCCGAGTTTGAACGAGATGGTGCCGCCACAATCATTTCCTCTGCTGCTTTTCCAGGCACAAATTCAACTTGTTTAGGGGTGTAGGTGAATTTAAGATCTTTATTAGCAGAAAGTGCGAGGAGCTCTTTCTCCTCCAACCCCTTAGTTGGCCCAAGGCTGCAGCGCGCTGGCTTGTGCTTGGCTAACGCATCTTTAAATTTTTTTATCTGTGACAGTCAACACCACAATCATGTTAGAAAACAACGAACAGAAAGCTCCAGAATTACCAGGAGGAATAAATAATTGAGATAGTGCATAGATAATTGAGATAACCGGCCAAAGGTAAAAAAGATGCAAACATATTTCAAAATATAGAACATAAAAAATTACACAAGGCCAATATTTCAAATTCCAAGGTGAATATGGATTACAACTGTTGGTGTATATAGAATGCAAAACTAAAACATAGCTATCTGGAATATAACAAATTACACAAATATGTTCCAAGAGAAACACCAAGTAGTTTTAGTAGGAGGTGAAGCAGATGAGACATTCATGTAAGTAGGTCTTTCTTTTACGAATGGATACATGGGTAGTAAGCAAAGGAAGGTAAGAGATTGCATTGATAAAAAACAGACGGCATAAGGATCCAACAAGAGAACACTGACCGTGGCGTTTGTACAGCTAAAGCTGCATACACGACCTTGAGCTCCTCTATAGAAGCGAAAGAAGGGTAGGACATGAACATTGAGGCTATAACACATGGATTTGTGTTCCTCATAGTTCACCTGAAGAAATTGAACATCTGGGTTCATCTCAGCAAATTGACATATCTGCCAAAAGTAAAGAGCATGAGCAACAATTAGGGGGGAAAAAATAAAAGATTACTTATTTATAGGATGAGATGAATTACTAAAATTAAGCTGACCTTGGGATGAAGAGCTTTGCAGCCACCACAACCCGGAGAGAAGAAATCAAGGACGACAAGCTGATCTCCTGCGTTTGACAGGGAATCCACAAGGTCTTGTGCTGACGTCACCTCTTTCATGTTGGGTTGGATCCCCTTTTCCCACCATTTATGAGCTTTACCGATTCGAAAACCCGGCGCCTGTTGATTCCCCACAACAACACAAATCAGAGTCTGATTTGAGCATCAAAGTTTTGATGCCAATTGAATCATCATCATCATCATCATCATCATGGAATGGAAAAAGATAGAACACGAACCTGAAGCTGTGTACTCATGGCTTGGATTTGCGGATCCCCTGCAGTGGGAAAGGGTCGTCTAAGTTGTTGAAGCCCGATCCGTTGGCCATGAAACTCCGTCTTTGATGAGAATGACAACGACGATTGATTCCAAGACCCTGAAGTCTTCGGAAACACAGAGATGTGTTGATGATGATGGCATGATGAAAACAAATTGGTTTTGCTCACAATCACGTCCGCCATAGATCTCCACCACAACCAAATCAAGCCTCACAGAGAGAGAGAGAGAGAGATCGTTGAACAAAGAAAAGTTGGATACAGAGGAAAGCAAGAGTTTTTTTTCCTTTTTTTTCTGGACACAACGGATGAGAGAGAGAAGAGGGTGCCTTTCTATATTTTCTAGAATGTTGTCTGGAGCGTCCTCAGCCGTCGATTGTTAATCAATGGCTGGAAATAATAAACTGTTGAAACTGGATAAGGTTTAAATGGATTAGAGAATGGGTCCGGTTCCAGTGGTGGGATGGTCGACGCATGCCAAGTCTCGCCCTCCAACACGTAGCGGCGTTGGATAGTCTTAGCCTTGGCAACTTTGCTTCGCTTTCTCGCAATCGCTTATCTCATTGTCACGTGGCTCATTCCTGTCAAAGTGTGGAGTGGGATATTTTATGCCTTGGTTTTGGATTTGTCGGAAGGTCAATCCATCTTTGGTGGCTCGAGGTCCAAGGGTCGTCTATCTACTGTACATTGACATATGTCATATTTTAAATAATTCTTTAATAAATTAAAATAATTAAAACCTATTAACTGATTAGCACTTAAATATTGATATTTATCATTTTAAAAACTAAAATTTACCATATAAAAAAGCAACTTGCCCTTGCAATTATTATTATTTTATTCTAACTTTTTTTTCTTTTTTTATCAAATCTTTTTTTTTTCTTAAGAAAGTAAAATTCATAAAATATTACACTTAAAGTTACAATTTCCATGATTTTTTTATTTTTACTTAAAAATTAGGGATATGATAATTGTTTGGTTCAAATGTTAAAAATGTCAACTTTTGATCAGAAAAAGATTTTTAAGCCTTATTCTTTTTATAAATATTTTTACGTCCCGACATAAGCAAAATTTAAAATTTGCTTTTTGAATAAATGATTATTTCATTAAAAAAAACTCATACCAAGGCTACCTCACAATGGACATAAGTCACGGAACCAGGATTTGTGGTGAAAATCACCGTAATACATAAGGATAGATTAATTATATTCAAACTTATCGCTCAATTATTTGCAGCAAACATATAACTATGACATAATCTAACACATAGTTTATAGGTATAGAAACATAAAAGAAACTACATCTTCTCTATGTCCTTTAAGCTAGGGCTATAACGTTTTCATGAGTACAACATACTTAGGACTTCATCTGTGAGATCTCAAATTTTGAAGTTGGCCAAATTTTATTTTTGAGGTTAGAAGTGGAAGTAGAGGTTGCCACGAATTCGCAACATTTTTCGGTGAATTGTTCAGGTTCCATAACTATTTTTAATGAATTTTTGAAATTTATTTGGAAAACAAAATGCTGATGTGGCGATATTTTATTGCTTGATAGGCATTACTTTTTTGGGGTAAAGAAAAGAAAAGCTACAAGAATTGATAGGCATTACTTAATGACCAAAACTAGCAGTTATACATGCCCCTTATAATTACATTAGTCAAGGGACACTTGTCACTTGATAGGACAAAGTTTGGAAAATGCTTGACAAGGTGCACAAGAAAATTGGTAGATGGCTTAGGTGTTGACACATGCTTGATAGGCATTACTTTTTTTGGGTGAAGAAAAGAAAAGCCACAAGGATTGATAGGCATTACTTAATGACCAAAACTAGCAATCATACGCACTTCTTATAATTACTAGTCATGAGACACTTGTCACTTGATAGGACAAAGTTTGGTAAATGCTTGACAAGCAGCACAAGAAGGTTGGTAGATGGCTTAGGTGTTGACACGTGGTTGTTTCCTATTCATATAAATAGGAACTCAATCACCTTTCCTTATCATTGCCGACAAATCATTCTCTCTAACCTTCTCTCTCTACATTTTCTCTCTATAAAACTTATGTGGATCATAACTTTTTACCCGTAACTCCAATTCGGGATCAGCGAAAAGCTACAGATTCATCTTGATGTCCTCTTTCTATCCATGGAGGTTTAAGTTATAGATCCAACAGTTATTTCTAGAATGCTCATTTTAGGAGGCAAGGTTTACGATTAATATTCTGGGAGGCGATTCGTACTGTCAAGATGAGTGAGTTGTGTAATATGTTTCATATATTCTTATCTGCTATAAAAAAAGGTGAAGAAACATGTTTATCTATTTATGAAATATCTCTTTATTTTCAAGTGAAGCATATCTATTTGCGAAATATGCAGAGTTTATATATATTATGTGTTTGATCCATTGTTTGACTAGTCATGGGACATGTGAACTTTTTTATTGATTATGTCAAGTTACGGATGTGTCACACGGTGATATAGGGCTACAGAAAGCCATTAGGGTTCCTGTGGGTTACACTAAATTGAAGGATAACTAATAAGAAGGGATGATGCGATGTGATGATTTGATGTGACTTGTTGTGTATACGATACACTACTTTTTAGTGTGTGTAAAATGACATGACTTTATTGGCATATTACATGATCTAATAACTGAGCGTCTATTTTTGCTCACCCACCGATCATTAATACCTTTTGCATAGAAGTACTAAGAGTTTATCGAGCCTGAAATGGGTTGGATGAGCCTAGATGGAAGAGTTTATTTACGTTCTGCTTTGTAACACTCACACCTCGGATTCAGGGTTAGGTGCTTAAAATCAACTTACACTGGGGTCGGGGCGTGAAAAAATGAGATAATCATCGATTAGAACCCCGAGATATGTGGTAGATTAGGATTGTGATATGTGGTAGATTAGGATTGTAGTGACATAGCGTAGAGCCCTATGTGTTTTGGGTCTTTGGGGTGAATTGAAATTTTGGACGAAATTCTTTTAAGAAGTTTGGATTGTGAGATCCTGAATTTTGAAGTTGGCAGAATTTTAACTTTGAGATTGTGGAAAGTAGAGGTTGCCACAAGTTCGCAGTATTTTTGGGTGAATTTTTCCGGTTCTCAAACTATTTTAAGGAATTTTTGAAGTTTATTTAGAGGAAAATAAAATACCGACGTGGCGAGAATTCATTGGTTGATAGGCATTACTTAGTGACCAAGACTAGCAGTCATACGTGCCCCTTATAATTGCATTAGTTATGGGGCACTTGTCACTTGATAGGACAAAGTTTAGTAAATGCTTGACAAGTGGTATAAGAAGATTGGTGTGAAGACCCGAAATTTAATTTAAATAAATTAAATGTAATTCAATATTTGTTCAATAATATGAATTATGAATTTTGGACTTGCTTCGTATATCGTTGTGTGAGGAAAATGGTAACGAACAAATTTTATTTTCGAAACGAACGTTATTTAGGGGGTCGTAAAAATTGACTTTTTATATATTCGAAATTTGGAAAAACTTCCTTCATAAAAGTTGTAGAACTCGTTAATAAAATCTCGTGCATATGTGGAACGCAATATTCAGAGTTCGTATGAATAAGTTATGAATTTTTGAAAATTAAAATTTTTCTATAAATAGTAAGAAAAATCTGATTTTTTCATTAAGGACAAAAAAATCAGATTTTTGCATTAAGGACAAAAAAATCAGATTTTTGCATTTAGCCCCCCCTCTCTCTCTCTCTCTCTCTCTCTCTCTCTCTCTCTCTCTCGCAACCCCTTCCCCTTGCTTGCCGACCCCCTGACCCGACCCGGCCCTCCCCACCTTCGCCCCGAGCCACCCAGCCGCTCCTCGCCTTCGGTTTCGCCAGCCGCTACTCCCCCGCCTGGATCGAAGCATCCTTCCGAACTTAAAACCCGACCCGGCCAGATCTCCCATTTTCCGACACCACCTCGGCCGATCCTCCTCATTTTCGTGATGTCCTCTTCCTCCTGATCATCCTCATATGAGCATTGCATCACGATTTTGTGTGTGGAGCGAAAGATCAAGGATTGAAGTTTTCGATGGCTGAGATTCAATCTGAAAACTGATCAGAGGGTCAAGATTAATCCAACTTCAAATCTCGATCTAGGACGATCTAGACCTTATCTCGGAAAAAGTCAGGTATTAAAGTTGTTTATAATTTCATTTTAAAGAAGTTTGTAGTTGACAACTTTTGCATCTGAGTTGGTTGACCGGCGTTGACGACCGCGTTGACAGCCGTCTGACCGCCGCGTGTGGCGGCGCATCAGACCATTTTTTTGAGTTTATATTATCTGGACGATGATCTATGCATCCATACGAGCATTTTGATATATAACATGGTCATGTTAGAAAAAGTTGATAAATAGTGGATTTACGTTTTGACGTTACTATTTACGGTTTTTACATTTTATCTTCGGTTTACGATTTACGGAGATCAGACAATCGGTTTTACTTCAAATTTTAATATGATGATCATATGACTGTCTCGATGACTTTGTGTGGTCACGGGCGAAGATCCGACATCTTCGTATAATTGTAAAACAGTGATTCTGGAGGCGATTCGTGAAGATCCGTCCGTCGGATTTTCGTATAACTTTGATAAGATGTTTCCAATGGCGATCCGTGAGGATCTAATCGTTGGATTATCGTTTATATTCGATCTGACCGTTGGATGGTCTTTATTTTAGAATCCGACCGTTGGATCATTATTTAAGTTTATTTCGTGCTTCGTTGCTAAGTAAAGACCATACTTGATTAGGTACTTGATGACTTGAGTTGACGAGCATTTGAATTATTGTAATTTGTATTTTAAGTGAAGACGCAGCGGGAGTTTCGAGGTGAGTAAAACTCACGTGGTTCATATTACGAACCGAGTGTTTTAATTTATTTATTTTCGTAATTGTGTGAAAAATATTTATGGATTAAATATTTGTTTTTAAAATCACATGGACTTGATCAACTACGGTCCATATGTAAGTAAAATGAATTTTAATTATACAAATGAATTTCACGATTTTCTTGTGTGAACTATAGATGGTATTAGTGGTCATTCCTGAGTGGATGATTACGTATATATATATATATATATATATATATATATATTTACGTGGAATATATATATTGGTTGGTGTGTTGTTGAGTGATGATATGATTGAGTTGGAATAATGATTTGGATTATATTTCAAATGCTTAAATTTCATAATAATATTGTGTGTCTTGGATGAGTTGATTTCATTGTGTGAAAACATATTGTTGTGTTCATTTATGGATTTAGGGTCAACATAGTGACTGGTATGGGGGAATCGGATGCTCTAATCCTAGGTGGATGATGGGATACGATTGATGGAGTGAGTTGGATGCCACAACCCTTGTCGGGTAATGAGGCTAGATTAAGTACGAGTATCGGACGTTCTAAATATGTATATATGTATACGTATTGATGAAATACGATAAAGATAAATATGTCAGATGTCATAACCTGGGCCAGGTGACCGGCTACGATTCAGTTAGAGCTCTAGTCTGTCAAAACCGTATTTTTATAAATACGATTTCGGGGTTTTGAGAATAAAGATGTGAGTTTAGGTCTTGTGTTGATTTGTTGATATGATGACTGATTTGCAGATTGTTGGTCCTTTGTGGACATTGAAAGTGTTGGGTGTTGTCTTGGGTGAAAATAATTATGAATTGTTTAAATAATAGTCCTTTCTTTTACTCATACGAGCTTTCAAAAGCTTACCGGGTTTTGTGTTGTTGCAATCTCGGTACACTATTCAAATGGTGTAGCAGATATTCCTGCAGGTCAGGATAACCAGGGAGGCGACCGTGCTGTTTAGGAGTTGCAGTATTTATTTGTTTTTCATTTGAGTTATGAGGATTGTTATGCTCATATAGAGCTTTACAATTTATTTTTGAGTGAGTTGTAATAATTAACCGAGACCAAATTTGGGATTTGAGATTAAATTGTGTGGTGAGGTTGTTAAGAAAAAGAAATTTTCATGATGATTATTTTGAGTTGTGGTAATTCATGTTTCGGATTTTGAATTTTTATTCAATAAAATTCGGGGCGTGACAATTGGTGGATTGCTTAGGTGTTGACACATGGTTGTTTTCTATTGGTCCTTCCTAATATAGGAACTCAGTGACCTTTTGCTATCATTTCCAAAAAAATCTTTCTCTCTTTAAGTTTCTCTCTCTACATTTTCTTTGGGGTGGATCATCAAACGTCACCCAATTTTACACAAATCATAGCAATTACCAAATTTAAATAATGCTCCCATGTCGGCCCTATGGTAACCCTCGATTTGGCGGTGCTATAAAATGAATTTATAAAAAAGTTAGAACAAATTTAAATTATATCCCAATAGATATAAAAAAAAATGATTAATTATGTCACAATAATTTTGAAAAAATAACTTAACAAGAACCATACTTGATCCAATTGGTTTGCCTCACTTATTGTGCTCCTTTCTACCCGTTTGACGAATTAATGTCATTTGTTCATCTTTGGAAAAATATAATTTTTCCATCGACAATTATAACTATCATGATTGGTGGGCCAGCTGCTTGCCTCCAATGGTCTAACGATGGTCCATATTTAGACCTAGTTGTGGACTTTAGTGTCACGCCACAAATTTCGATAAATAAATTCGAATCTGAAACGCGATAACTCAAACAAATGTCCAGAAAAATAAAGAAACTTCGTCAATTTGATCCAAGTAATAACACAACCGAACTCACAAATGTAAATACCGACACGTTCTCTAGAATCACATATTACATCGCTATGTGTTTACATAAACTCGAAAGCATCAAAGTAAATGCAAACGCTCACCAAGAGCATACTACAAACAGCAGTAAATAAAACAAACAAAGTAGGTTCTAAACCTAATATTGCTGCGATAACAAGCTGCGACCTCAACCTTGGTTACCTTGACCTGCGGGAAAACCCCTACACCATGGAATAGTGCATCGGGTTGCAACAACAAACCTGGTAAGCTTTTTAAGCTCGTATGAGTAAACTCAAATAAAATGACTCAACAACGATGCTTAAAATTTCTCAACTCATGAGGTAAAACCAATAACATTTAACTCCACAAAACACAACCGAACTTACAATCACACAAGGTAAAAATTAGCATTCACTGCATAGAAAATTAGTCCAGACGATTACCTAAAATCACACAATTCAAAACCATAGTAATCCTTACATATATTTTAGTTCAGGAGATTACAATAAAATCAAACGAAAGAAATCATAGTAATCCCTGCATATAATTTAGTTCAGGAGAAAATCAAACAAAAGAAGGGAAAAAGAAAAATAAATAAGGAAATCAAACAACTCACGGTAAAGCCAAGAAATCACCCCTTCAACTCCATTCAAAATGATCCAACAAAATGACTCGTTTTCAAAACTCGACATCCTGACCTCTTAAAGGTAACATACATCACTAAAGTGATAAAACCATATTATTTTCAACTCACAATTTAATATGAAATCAAGTCCCTCCTCGGACAATTAAAAGAAAGAATAAACCTCAAACTCTCTTTTAAAAACACATATTCATGAGTCGCAAGTAACCTGCTCGTTACCCCCATGACATATAATGACAGACAGACTAGAGCTCTAACTGAATCGTAACCAGTCACTCGACCAAATGTTATGGTATCCGATAACCCACCCTCGATCACTATTGTGACCCTCGGTACAAAGGCCAAAACATTTAAAAAATCACTCAAGACGCAAAATGTTACACAACCTCAACACTTTCCAAAACAATCTAATTGACTGCAAAAATATTGTTTTCAAAGCTCAACTCCCATCTCAAAAACAATATAGAAATCAATTTTGAAAGATTGTTTTCACTCCTTAAACCACCAGCACAATTTGACAAGTAAAACTCTCAAATACGAAACTTCAATAATATAATTGTTTCCATTCAAAAGAACCAAAATTCATTCATTTTCTTAGAAAATTAAATCACAACAATAGCAACATCGAACTCATAGAACATGTTAATTCCATCTCATTACACAACTACACCAATGTATATTCCATGTAAGGTTCTAAAAATTGGCCTAGACGACCGGCTCGGCAGTGAGAGCATACCATTCTGATTTTGGCCTGGGCAAAGTCATTTGGCGTCAGGCCTCCAACGACAGACTAGGCGGGCTGGGTGGAGACTAACGGCCTAAGTGGACACTCCTGGGCGCTGAATTCTTTTTACTTTTTTATTATAGCCATATATCAAAACACTCAAAACTCAAAAGCTTTTAGAGTTCTTTGAACTGAAACCCAGTCATCGAATGAGTCCTTGATTCAAAACTAATAGCCCAGCGCGCGAGGATAAGCCGACTATGTTGGATTTGAATGGAGAGTCATCTGATTGGACAGTGGTGGTTCCGGTGATGAACCCGATGAGAGAGAAAGCTGGAGATCGAACTTCAAATCTTAAGTCTGATCACCAAAACCATAATGACTGGAGCTTTCTTTGGTGAAGACAACGAAGATTTTGAGTGTTTGATGATTTTGGTAGAGAATGCGAGTGCATAGAGGAAAATGGGAGAGATGAAGGATATGGACTTCGATTTTTCTAATCACACCTAACTAAGAAATGACAAGTATTCCCTTAATCTAATTAATATAATTACAGTCATAACACTCTAATGAAGAGAGTGGAGATTAAAACCAAAAGAATAGAGAAAAAGTTTTAAAAGGAAAAAAACACACACACATACACATTGATACTATACATATAAATAATACATACATATTATAAAAATAAAAATGAAATAAAGTAATAATAAAAAAAAGCCTAGTCCCCTCCTAGGCCTCTGGGCGCTAGGCCCCGAACTACCGCCCGACTAGCGCCTAGCGTTTTTTAGAACCTTGATTCCACGTACATACACACACACACACACGTAGTCACCCGCTCAAAAAATGCTACGAATACCAACTATAGTTCACAAATATAAAACCTATGAAAAATTATTTTTATAATAAAACTTAATTTTACTTACCTATGAACCGTTGATGATCAAGTTCATATAATTTAAAATAAATATTTATTCCCGAAGTCATAAAATACTTTCATAACTACACTGAAGTCAGATTGTAAGCCAATTGGCCAGAATTTACCTTAAAAGGAAAGGAGCCGATTGAAACCCTAGAAATTTCAATTCCTCGATTCATTCTCCACACTTCAAATCTTTGCATGCCGCATGGAGGGAAGTATCTACATCCTCTGGGCATTAAAATCCCTCAAGAATTGTCGCCTGTGGTGGCCGGAGTTGTGAGTTCCGACGATCCACCGACGCAGCGCCACCACAGATTTTGTTAGCCTTGCTGCACCTTCCATAGCTTGAATTGAGCAACAATACTACCACAGACTTAGAGAGTGAGGAGAGGCGAAGCTTTTGGGACCGGTGGCGCGGCCAACGATGGCCGGACGGTGGAGAAATCGTCAGACGAAGGGAGAGGAAGATTTCCGAATCGCGAAGAGAGAGAGAGAGAGAGAGAGAGAGAGAGCTCGGGTTTCCAATTTTGGAAACTTGGGCTTTTTTGCAATTTTTCTGAAGTTTTGGCCTTTATACAAAAATAGAAACTTATTTCGATGGCCATAACTTCTTCATACGAACTCCAATTTTCGCGTTCTGCATGTCCACGAACTCGTATTGACGCGCTCTATGATTTCTGTGAAAGAAGTTTTCACATAATTGTAACATATAAAAATTCAACCCTTGAATCGATGCATTCGGAGCAAATGATTGTCCGAAATTCTTCCACTTCACTTACAACTCGAGAATTCGTACAAAATGATACTTTATTAATTGAAGGAATTTCCATGAAATTAATAATGAATTTCTGGGGTATTACATTTAGACCTTCATCCATCATTTTTGAAGTAGACCAAATTCATCATTAGAGATGAGTTTTGTTCAACCCCATAGTCTATATCATAGACTTTAAACCTTCCATTGGAGAAGGCCTAAGCTCTATTTTAAGTTAAAATAACTAAAAAAACTGAAATATAGCTATAGGTTTAATAAATTTTCTCCAGGAGCACTAGTTATTTCAAATGTTTGATCAAATCATAAATTGCCATATGGAGAAAGAGCAAAGAAAATAAGAGATAGAAATATAACTGTCCAAAATTCATAGCTAAATATAGCTATTTTACCAAAAGTTATATTTAACTTTTGTTTACGTACTCTGTTAGATGCTCTTAGCTTATTTTTCATAGTTCTAATTTAGAACATCTTGAACGTAATAAAGATCTTTTGAATTTTGATTGGGAACATCTTCGAAATATTTTGAATATTACCTTTTGTTAGCTATTTTATTGTTTGATTTTGCGTTTATAGATTTATTTCCAGAAAATTCTTTTGAAAAAAAAAATGGAATGATTAGAGGGGTCCAACTTTTAAAGTTCACTTTAGGTATGAAAATCTAAGGTTCGGCCTTGAAAATGAAAACATGTGGGAAGAATAGTATTGAAGAAACAATTAATTGAAACAAAAAATGAACATGAACCCTCTTCACTATCAGAAATAAAGATCCAAACCATCCCATATCTTTGATGGTACAATATTTCGTAATACTAAAAAATGAACGGTAGCACTTAATCCTAAATATTTTGGATGAAATTCCATATTTCTTCATGTTGTCCTCCTCATTATTGTACATACATATACATGGGCGACCACTTAGAGCAAGTTCATCCATTGGGTCACTAGGTCAGAACATTGTTCATTACTTTTTTATGTTTGTTTCCACCCGTTTGGTCTGGGTCACTAGGCTAAGACACTGTTCATTCAATATTCTATTAATTTTTTTTATTATAAATGAAAATTTCATGATTTTAGTAAATAGCGATGGTTTAGACTTCGGAAAATGGTTTGATTTTCACTGATTAAGAAAATTAGGCAGTTAATATCGACTCCCCTTGTATGTAAATTATTTTGTAATTATCTTATTAACTTATTTTTGAAAATATATAATGCCTCATCAATTTTAGTATTATTGAAAGAAAGTGAAAAGTTATTGAAACGTGAAGCAAACCATTGCAGAAGCAAATATTGAAACAGGACAGAGTAAAAAATAAAGTTGAAAATCATAAACATACATTTACATGTTATAACGATACCACTAGTAATGGAAATCCTGACGTGTCAAGCTATTGGGCACTTTTCAATGGGTCTCATCAATCAATACTTTTACATCTGAAGATTTCACTTCCTAAGCATTTTCAATAGGGTTTACCTCACTTGGTTGATTACTAAATAGTAACTATTTATACCATGTACATATGGTACACAAACACCGGAGGAACACGACAATTGGCCACCAGAAAAGGCTCGGAACCTAAACTCTGCAAGACGGGCCCAAAACCTAATGTATACATAAGCTTCATATTCCCAACTTTAATAAGCCACACTTAGGCCCACATGGATATAAATGGGTGACAAGCCCAAACCTACACTATAAATACATGCATCTCCTCTGATTTAAGGTAAGTATCAACCCTTCACTTACTCCTACCTTATCTACATCTTACATGTATCTAACTTAGGCATCAAAGAGTTGAAGGCCGGCAACCTCGTTCTTGCTTCTGACCTCTGTTCATGATTGACAGGTATAGAACTCAAAGATGGTTGCTCTCACGATGATTCTCATAGAAACAGTAAAAAGTAACACAGAAGGATCAAAAGTTAGTTTAATGGTATGGGACCAATAGGGATTTACAAGGCATAAATCCTAAGAGAACAAATCTGAAATTAGAAAATTGAGTAGAACATCTCGATGTTATTGATAACTGATAATTGTAAGTGAGCGGCCATGAGAGGACGTTGTCTAAGTTGTATGAAACCCTAGGGCATCAACGATAGGCTTAACCAAGCCCACAGGTTCCGAAATAAAAGAAACAACCCGACTATTTATATACAAATTTTAAAATAAACTAATATATTAAAATGTTGATTTGAGACCCCAAAAAGCCCATACAAAGCACTGAGTTCATTTCGTGTCGCTATTTTCTTCTGAAAAAGGTATAGTAATAGTCAAACGTAAGGTTGAAGCCCAAACTTGCACTGTGCATATTTTCTCTTTTTTACACCAACCCATCTAATCTTCAATTAACTCCGCCCTTTGTTCTACATCATCAATGTTAACTAACCTTTCCAAAAGAAAAAAGGAAAAATAAAAAAGGGTGATTGTGTAATTCTAAACTATTACGTGTTTGTGTGTCAATAAGATGATTAAAAGCCTTATTTCAATTCCTCGATTCGATCTCCACACTTCAAATCTTTACAAGCCGCATGGAGGGAAGTATCTACATCCTTTGGGCATCAAAAGCCCTCAAGAATTTTAGCTTATGGTGGCCGGAGTTGTGAGTTCCGACGATCCACTGATTCAGCGCCGCCATAGATTTTGTCAGCCTTGTTGCACCTTCCACAGCTTGAATTGAGCAACGATACTGCCACAGAGTTAAAGAGGAGAGGCGAAGCTTTTGGGACCGGTGGCGGGGCCAACGGTGGCCGGATGGCGGAGAAATCTTCAGACGAAGGGAGAGGACGATTTCTGAATCGCAGAGAGAGAGAGAGAGAGCTCGGGTTTCCAATTTTGGAAACTTGGGCTTTTTTGCAATTTTTCTGAAGTTTTGGCCTTTATACAAAAATGGAAACTTATTTCGATGACCATAACTTCTAAATATGAACTCCAATTTTCGCGTGCTGCATGTCCACGAACTCGTATCAACGCGCTCTACTATTTATGTGAAGGAATTTTCACATAATCGTAACATATAGAAAGTCAACCCTTGAATCGATGCATTCGGAGAAAACGATTGTCCGAAATTCTTCCACTTTACTTACAACTCGAGAATTCGTACAAAATGATACTTTATTAATTGAAGGAATTTCCACGAAATTAATAATGAATTTCTGGGGTATTACATTTAGACCTCCATCTATCATTTTTGAAGTAGACCAAATTCATCATTAGAGATGAGTTTTGTTCAACCATAGTCTATATCATAGACTTTAAACCTTCTATTGGAGAAGGCCTAAGCTCTATTTTAAGTTAAAATAACTAAAAAACTGAAATATAGCTATAGGTTTAATAAAATTTTCTCCAACAACACTAGTTATTTCAAATGTTTGATCAAATCATAAATTGTCATATGGAGAAAGAGCAAAGAAAATAAGAGATAGAAATATAATTGTCCAAAATTCATAGCTAAATATAGCTATTTTACCAAAAGTTATATTTAACTTTTGTTTACGTACTCTGTTAGATGCTCTTAGCTTATTTTTCATAGTTCTAATTTAGAACATCTTTAACTTAATAAAGATCTTTTGAATTTTGATTGGGAACATCTTCGGCCTTATTATGTGAATATAAATATTTTGGATATTACCTTTTGTTAGCTATTTTATTGTTGGATTTTGCGTTTATTGATTTATTTCTAGAAAATTCTTCTGAAAAAAAAAAAATTTGAATGCGTACTATAATTAGAGGGGTCCAACTTTTAAAATTCACTTTAGGTATGAAAATCTAAGGTTCGGCCTTGAAAATGAAAACATGTGGGAAGAATAGTAATGAAGAAACAATTAATTGAAACAAAAAATGAACATGAACCCTCTTCACTATCAGAAATAAAGATCCAAACCATCCCATATCTTTGATGGTACAATATTTCGTAATACTAAAAAATGAACGGTAGCACTTAATCTTAAATATTTTGGATGAAATTCCATATTTCTTCATGCTGTCCTCCTCATTATTGTATATGTATGGGCGACCACTTAGAGCAAGTTCACCCGTTAGGTCACTAGGTCAGAACATTGTTCATTACCTTTTTTATGTTTGTTTCCACCCGTTTGGTCTGGGTCACTAGGTTAAAACATTGTTCATTCAATATTCTATTAATTTATTTATTATAAATGAAAATTTTCATGATTTTAATAAATAGCGATGGTTTAGACTTCGGAAATGGTTCGATTTTCACTGATTAAGAAAATTAGGTAGTTAATATCGATTCCCCTTGTATGTAAATTATTTTTTAATTATCTTATTAACTTCTTTTTGAAAATATATAATGCCTCATCAATTTTAGTATTATAGAAAGAAAGTGAAAAGTTATTGAAACATGAAGCAAACCATTGCAGAAGCAAATATTGAAACATGACAGAGTAAAAAATAAAGTTGAAAATCATAAACATACATTTACATGTTATAATGATACCACCAGTAATGGAAATCCTGACGCGTCAAGTTATTGGGCATTTTTCAATGGGTCTCATCAATCAATACTTTTACATCTGAAGATTTCACTTCCTAAGCATTTTCAATAGGGTTTACCCCACTTGGTTGATTACTAAATAGTAAATGTTTATACCATGTACATATGGTACACAAATACCGGAAGAACACGACAATTGGCCACCAGAAAAGGCTCGGAAGCTAAACTCTGCAAGACGGGCCCAAAAACCTAATGCATACATAAGCTTCACATTCCCAACTTTAATAAACCACACTTAAGCCCACATGGATATAAAAGGGTGACAAACCCAAACCTACACTATATATACATGCATCTCCTCTGATTTAAGGTAAGTATCAATTCTTCACTTACTCCTACCTTATCTACATCTTACATGTATCTGATTTAGGCATCAAAGAGTTGAAGGCCGACAACTACGTTCTTGCTTCTGACCTCTGTTCATGATTGACATGTATAAAACTCGAAGATGGTTGCTCTCACGGTGATTCTCATAGAAACAATAACAAGTAACACATAAGGATCAAAAGTTAGTTTAATGGTATGGGACCAATAGGGATTTACAAGGCATAAATCCTAAGAGAACAAATCTGAAATTAGAAAATTGAGTAGAGCATCTCGATGTTATTGATAAATGATAATTGTAAGTGTAGCGGCCATGAGAGGACGTTGTCTAAGTTGTATGAAACCCTAGGGCATCAACGATAGGCTTAACCAAGCCCACAGGTTCTGAAATAAAAGAAACAACCCGACTATTTATATACAAATTTTAAAATAAACTAATATATTAAAATGTTGATTTGAGACCCCAAAAAGCCCATACAAAGCACTGAGTTCATTTCGTGTCGCTGTTTTTTTTTTTTTTTTTTGAAAAAAGGTATAGTAATAGTCAAACCGAAGGTCGAAGCCCAAACTTGTACTGTGCTGGTTTTCTCATTTTTACACCAATCCATCTAATCTTCAATTAACTCCGCCCTTTGTTCTACATCATCAATGTTAACTAACCTTTCCAAAAGAAAAAAATAAAACAAAAAATAAAAAAGGGTGATTGTGTAATTCTAAACTATTACGTGTTTGTGTGTCAATAAGATGATTAAAAGCCTTATTTCAAAGGAAAAACAAAAAAAAGATGATTAAAAACCTAATGAGTTTTTTATTCTATTACTAATACTTTTTAATTGAGTTGGGTCATCGTGCTTGACTTGTTTGACCTTGTTAGTCGCTGAATGGATATCTTGTATTATTTTATGATTTTGGGAGAGAGAAAATGGGCTCAAAATATGGGCTCGTTGGACTCTAATTAAAAAAGAGGTGGGTTTTTGAAATAATTTCCGCAAGGAGATCACAGAGCGACGTCGTTTGAGCGATTTGCTCTGATTAGAATTGGCAGAGAAAGAGAAACCCTAAGATAGAAGAAATCCCCAAATTGGGACAATGGCAATCGCAAGGACGGGAGTGTACGTAGACGACTATCTTGAATGTAAGCGCTCATTCCACTATTGTTTCCAATATGAATCGATCTGAATTTTGGAATCTGAAATTGAATTTGAATTTGAATTCGAATTTGCAAAAGACGCAAGTACGTTGCCTGCTGAGCTGCAGAGGCTTCTGAACACTATTCGAGAACTGGACGAACGCTCTCAATGTAAGTCTCTCTCTCTCGCCTTCTCCTCCATACGTTCAATTTGTTGTTTCTGAATTTTGCTGCTGTGTTCTGATGATTCCCTGCGTGCGTGCTTTTCATCATAACTATAAAAAAAAGCGATGATACACCAGACGAGGCAGCAGACCAAGCACTGCTTGGGATTGTCAAAGAAATGGAACAGTGAAGAAGATGAGGCCTCCATTGACAAAATGCGTAAAGAAATTGAGGCCAATCAGGAGAATGCAGTCAGTCTCTGTACTGAGAAGGTTTTGCTCGCAAAACAAGCTTATGACCTGGTCTCATTCTAACCCCACCCTATAACTGCCATTTTGTTGCTTCAACTTCTTTCAGCCATTTCTAATTCTCCCATGTTGCGTTTGCACCAGATAGACAGTCATGTGAAACGACTCGACGAGGATCTGAACCACTTTGCAGAAGATTTAAAGCAAGGTACTACTGTCAGTTTGAATGGTTTAAACCATTCCATCAGTTTTGCTTTTGGTAAACAAGATTACATCAATTTTTTTATGTTCCAGTTAGTTACTTCACTTTGAGTGTAATAGACGACAATGGCATGAAAAAGGATAGAAAAGTTTAAGACCATCAACAAGTGAACTACCTTAAGTCACATGTTCAGCCAAACTGGATTTTGTATATGAGCAATGTAATTTGAAGTCAAAAACATCCTTTGACTGTAGATAAAAACCTGATAGATAATGTTCAAGATGGACAAACATCAGAATGCTTGTTTGGTTCACTACATGCTGCCATTCTGAACCTTCATATCAAGTACTAATACCATTTCATGATATATATCGGCCGCTTTATAAAGCACCCATTTTGTTTTGAGGATGGGTATCTTGAAAGCAATGAGTAAGAAAGCTAACTTTGTTCTGTGTTTTCAAATTCTCTCAGAAGGAAAAATATCACCCGATGAACCCGCAATTCTTCCTCCATTACCCATAGTCCCCAAAACTGAAAAACGAAAGCCCATTTATGGAACACCTCAATCAAAAAGGTTTGATTATAGGGATAGGGAATGGGATCGAGAGCGTGACAGGGACTTCGAGCTCATGCCACCCCCAGGAAGCCACAGAAAGGAATATGCTATTCCCATGGATGCTGATCAACCAATTGATCCAAATGAACCTACCTACTGTGTTTGCCATCAGGTTCTTCTTTTATATTTTTGTATTTTCAGTTTGTGCTATCATCTGATGATTATTTACAATTTCTTTAATGCCTGCTGCATATATTGGACTAGTAATTATCATGATTTCTTCAGGTGTCTTTTGGAGATATGATTGCTTGTGACAATGAAAATGTAAGTCCTTTTTGCTTCATTCTGTTTATTTCTTACTCTTATTTTTGTATTAATCATCTTTTACAATAGGATGCATCAGTTTAGCTTTAGAACTTCTATATCAGTAGCTATAGAAGTTCAAGTTATGTGTACATCTAGTAGACACCGGTCTAGAAATTTTGTCATCTTGAGGTTTGGAGGGGTGTCTTTGCCCTAAAATGAGCCAAAGAAACTTAAATGAAAACATTGCTGGGATAGTTAATTGCAAAGATTATTTGATTACATTTGAGTCTTAATAGGTCTACGCTGAGCTGTAAATTTCACGTAAATCCACATCATGAAACCATGCAACCACTTCTTATCTTTAGGACTAGTACTGTGAGAAAGAACATTGTTTTTTTTTTTTTTTTTTTTTGCTTGTTGCAGAAACTGTTTGGATTTTAATGTTGTTAACCTTTGCTTTGTGGTTCTCATGCCTCTTCTTATCATTAGTTCTGAGAAAGAACATTAGATTTTTTTCTGCTTGTTGCATTAATCTGTAGCTCAGAGATTCTCACGGCCTTAAAACCAAATGAATGATTTAAAGAGGACTCTCTTACCATCTTATGCAATTTGCTAAATAATATATGTTTATTATCTGTCACTTTTATTTCTTGACAGTGCCAAGGAGGCGAATGGTTCCATTACGCATGTGTTGGGCTCACACCAGAGACGAGATTCAAGGGAAAGTGGTATTGTCCAACATGCAGACTACAACCACAAGGTCAATAGTGTTATATGAATCTAACTTACAAATTTAGTTGCTTTGAAAAACTAGACTGGTTTCCGTGTATTACTTTTCCTAAGAAAGATGGGAGGTTGTGACTTCACTCTGTAGAGTTAGGATTGTAATAGTGTTGTGATCTACTCAAATTCTTACATGTATGTATCTATTTCTTTTCTCTTCGGTACTGGGAAGTTCACTTCCCCTTTTCCTATTTTGTGCAGCACTCTGCCTCAAATTTTATCTGGGTAGGTTAAATTCCCTAATTTGTCGAGCCCTTAGCCTCTTGACATAAGCTAATGAACCTTGAAAAGGCTTTGGCATATGTTCTTGAGAGTTGTTTTAGCCCTTGATACAGAGGAACAATATCCACAAGGAAATTCATGGCCCTTGAGTCCTTGACCCTTGATAAGGCTTGGGCACGGAATGTGGTACCCATGAAAATATAATTGTTTGCTTGAAATATGTTTGTTGCAGTGAAATTAGCCGAGCAATGGCAGATTTAGGGACTTTGAAACTGCTAGGAGTTATTTATGCCTGGCAGTTGAATCTTGTTTTGTTTGATTGAAATTTGAATGTGTCTACCCTTTTGTTTTGTTTCAGGGTAGGATGTTCATGGCTCACGCTTTTCGTGTCTCTGTACCATTGTGGCATTGTACACCTAAATGAGGGGAACGGTCTGGAATGGAATCAATGGATAGTGACGTTTGGGTTTTTATTTTGTTTTCTTGGGTTTCAATTTTCAAACTTTTGATGAATTATAAGAGCGGGAAATACACCTTTCTATCCACCAAGTATTTTTCTTTCTTTCTTTGGTCTGATTCTATCCACCACGTATGAACAGCCAAATGAATTAGATAATTAATAAGATTTTATTTGAATTGACCAAATTAGCCCAAAAAAGATTTTATTTGGGTTCATCTCCCTGTCAGTAGCTACAAAGAATAACCCAAAAAAAAAAAAAAAGGGGCAAAAATTGCTGGTGTTCTTTCGTTAATTGAAAGATTTTATGTAGAGAACTTATGTCGAACCGGAGACGATTGTTTCTGATTGAATATTTGCACTTGTTGCATTGAACTACTTTGTTCTTTGGTTTAATTCAAGAATTTTATGTAGAAAACTAATAACGGAACTGCGGACACTTGTTTCGAGCCGAACAATTGCATTTCAAAATAAGAATCACACTAGACTAGCCAGTTTGGTTCGGTTATTTGATTTTTCAATTTATTATGCCGAGCCCAAGTTAAGTACCTTAATGATTTCCAACTTGTCTCTGTTTTACATACATAATAGATACTAGCCTTCATCATACATGTTTTGTATGTGTAATAGTTTATTTATTTATTTATAAAAAATATAAAAAAATAAATGAAATAAAACAGTTATTGCAGAGAGAATAATGGGAGAGAAAAGTGAGGGTTGTGGGATAATTTTTTTTAATTTTTTTTATAAAAATCTATTTTATAAATGTCATATTTACTCTTCTAATTTAATTTTTTTCTCAAAATTTTTTAATCTTTCAGGGTTAAATTTGTCTAAATTTTCAGTTTTGACTAACAAACCCTCTTCTCTTAATAATAGTATAGATTTAGAGATCTAAAAACTTGACAGTCAGATTGCCGAATGGTACTAGAGAAAGCCCTATGATAATCCACAATAGATACTGTTATGCGAACAACCTTTACTTTTTTTAACAAAATGAAACATGGTTAAAGATTACATTTAATGGCCCTTTTGTAGGAATAGAAATACAGAATATGCAGTAGTGAAAATAAATTTTGAAACTTGCTTTCAGTTTAAACATATCGGTTTGATATTTTCATTACCATAAGAATAATAGAATTAAAATAAAAAAAAACAGGAATGACACCATTTTCTCCGTAAATTTTATAATGCACCTCATGTGAGAAGGGACATGTATTAATGTATAACCAGGTCTACAATCACATGCTCTGCATGTGTAAGAAAAATTTTAATTGTAAAAAAATGAAAAAAAAAGTTATCTGCAAAAGAAATAGATTCAATAGAAAATTACACACAAGTGATCTTTTGAAACTTTATTTAGTGATAAAGCCACTTATTTTTTTTTGTATACATAAGGCCACTTGCTTTCCCAAATTAATTCATTCCTGACAATTTTACCCTCCCACTTAAGAAACCCAATTCCATCAGCCTTACGCCATACATCGATGAGAAATCTCTCTCTCTCTCTCTTCTCCCACCCCCGATCACAGTCTCTCTCTCTCTCTCTCTCTCTCTCTCTCTCTCTCTCTCTCTCTCTCTCTCTCTCTCTCTCTCTCTCGCTCTCTCCAACCACAGATATTCATGTCTTTGGTCTCCGCCTTCGATTCCGGCGACCACCGGCAAGAAGCTCTCTCTCACCCCCTCTCTCTCCTCGATCACAGATCACAGATCACGTCTTGGTCTCCACCTTCAATTTCGGAGACCATCGACACGATATTTTCTTTCTCACACTCTCTCCTTGATCACAGATCTTCACGGCGCCGGCGTGATGGTGCTAGTTCACTCTAATTTCACCACCTTATGTCAGTTGATGACTAAGAAGACGCAGCTCCGGCGACCGAAAATTGGATTTTGGAATTCGAAAGATCCGGCAGAAAGAGGACCTTGCTCCAACGTTTTTGTTCGATCTGATTCTCTTCTATCTTCGTCAAGTTCATATCTGAGAGATTTTGAGCAAATTTTTAATTTGAATTCCCTTGAATTTCAGGTCGTGCAGAAGACGATGGTGACGAAGAAGCTCCGATTAGAGCTACCTCAGTAGAGGCAAACTCTGATCTCTTTGATTCCCTACTCTACTCATATCTCTCTGATCAGAAAGTTGCAAGAGGCGCTTTCACTCAATTCCGGTGTGCAATTGAGAGTTTATGCTTGTCTATACCGAGGACTTCTCTTGCACCATTGCTTTATAATATGCAAGTACAGTACCATTTCAAAACATTTTGAGCAATTGAGAGTTTATAATATGATGCTACTGTAAACTTAATTTAGAGTGTAATCAGACCTTTTAAATGTTTTGAATGAAATTGTGATCTTAATTTTATGCGGTATTGTTCAATTTTGATGCTATGGTATTTGTGTTTGTGTTAATTTGTCAGTTTGATATTTGGATTCAAATTTTGAGCCAAGACATGACTTAATAAAAGAATACACCTTGAACCTGTGATGTTTTTTTCTTAGTTAGTAGGTGTTATGGAGTGTGGCATGTGAATATCTATTGACTGGTTTGTTCTTGATTTCGGACGATTTGGCAAAATTTATGCCCAATTGGAGTTGCGTTTGGTTACAATGGATGGTTGTGATTCAAGCATTTGATATTGTAAATTTATAGTTGTTTTGATGTTTTGAAGTAGCTTTCGTATTGATAGGTAATGGTTTTCTCAGACGTTGGGAGTAACTTTGTAAGTCTATGGTAATAGTTTTCTCAGTCTTCAGGAGTAATTTTTGTTCAGTTTGATAGTACCTTTTCGTGCTGGTGAGAGTAGCTTTTGACATTGATTATAGTAGCTTTTATTATTGGTGATAGTAGCAATTTGGTGTTGGTGACAATAGTTTTTCTTGTTGGTGAGCGTAGCTTTTGCTGTCGGTGACAATAGCTTTTACTGTCAATGAAAGTAACTTTTGTTGTTTGTGACAATAACTTTTGGTGTGGGTGGTAGTAACTTTTGCGATCTTGCTGGAGACTTCACTGAAGTAGATTTTGTTATTGGTAAGAGTAGTTTTTTGGTGTTAATGTCAGTAGCTTTTGTTACATCGCTGGAACTCACTGGAGTAGCTTTTGTTGTTGGTGAGAGTAGATTTTAGTGTTGGTTACAGTAGCTTTTGTTACTTCGCTTGAAAACTCATTGGAATAACTTTTGTTGTTGGTGATAGTAGATTTTTGTGTTGGGAATAGTAGATTTTGGTGTTGGGAGTAGTTGTTGGTGAGGATAATAGCTTTTGATTTTGGCGAGCGTAGCTTTTGTTCGTGACAGTAGCTTTTGTTACCGGTAATAGTAACTTTTATGATCTCGTCGGAGGTCGCCGGAAATCTTATCAGAGCAGTTTTTATTGCTAGTGACAGTAGCTTTTGATGTTAGTGACAGTAGCTTTTATGATCGCCGGAAACATTGTCGGAAGTCGCCGGAGGTCGCTCGGAGACCCTTGCCGGAAGTCGGCCAGAAACCTCGCTGGAGAGAAGAGAGAGTGATTGTTGACTTTTTTATTCTAGTGGCATTTACGTAAATGTTAGTTTTTATATCTAAAATTTAACACAATTTTTAATCAAGCGGCTTTATGAGGGAAAAAGATATTTGGTGGCCCTATGACAAAAAAAACATTCAAAAATGGCCTTATATGTAATTGGCACTAGATTCAATGGGTAGTTATTGCAGAGAGAAAATAGTGGGAGAGAAAAGTGGGGGTTGTGAGATCATTTCTTTTCAATTTTCTTGATAAAATATATTTTATAATTATCATATTTACCTTTGTGGTTTAATTTACTGTCAAAGTTTTTTAATCTTGCAGAGTTAAATATGTTAAAATGTTCAGTTTTGGCTAATAAAGCCTCTTCTATTAATAATAGTACTAGTCTGCAATCACATGCTCTGCATGTGTACGAAAAAAAATTTCATTGTAAAAAGAAAAGTGGATAGTTATTACAGAAAAATAGATTGTGGTAGTTATTGCAGAGAGAAAAGTGGGGTTATAGAATCATTTCTTTTTAATTTTCTTAACAAAAATCTATTTTATAATTGTCATATTTATCATTGTAATTTAATTTATTCTCAAAGCTTTTTAATCTTTCAGGGGTCAAAATTTTTAGGTTTGGCTAACAAAGCCTATTCTCTTAATAATAGTATAGATAAATAATCGAAATTTGCTGAATGATAAAGTAGAAAGAGGGGTGTTATCGTCCAATGAAAATGGGATAGCGGTGGAATTTAGAGGAATGATTTGAAATTGAAGGTAGAGAGAGGCATTAAAGACAGAGACGGAAAATTCATTAAGACAGACGGCCCTAAATACACGCTTTACTATAAACCCATAAACCCAAATTCCTCTCTCTTCTCCTCTCCCTTGACATTTGATTCAACTAGAAGCTCCCCAGAGGTCGAACCGCTGTAAGTTGTCTCTCTTGTTCTTAAATTTCGTTTCTTTCGCTGATTTATGTCAAATCTGACCTACCCTTTTCTTAATTTGCGCCGGCCTAGACATTTTCTGTGTTTATTGCATCAAAAGACTCGTCATTAGTTTGATTGCTATGAGATAGTGACTAAAGAAACCAACTTTAGTCCTCAGTCTTTGAGAGATTTGAGGACAAAACATGGATTTTGCACTTCTTGCTTTGCTGCTTTTGCCAAAACTTGAATCCGGATCTTGAATACTGATGATATGTTCATCTGCAATGGTTTAATTTCATTAGGCATAAAATATTCAGTAACCCATTCATTCTCTTGAAACTGGATTTTTAGGTCAATAATGGGTAGAAATTTAGCCCCAGTACTACAGAGAGAATTGGAAAATCTTCATAAAGACGCTGATAGTCGTAGGTCAGCAATGAAAGCACTGAAATCCTATGTCAAAGATTTAGACTCCAAGGCAATCCCTATGTTTCTTGCCCAGGTTTCCCAGTCCAAAGACTCTGGTCCTTTGAATGGGGAATGCACCATTTCGCTCTATGAAGTTCTTGCTCGTGTTCATGGTGTCAAAATCGTCCCTCTCATAAACAGCATCATGGCAACCATAATCAAGACACTAACGTCGAGTGCAGGGTCTTTCCCTCTTCAACAAGCATGCTCAAAGGTGGTTCCGGCCATTGCTAGATATGGGATTGACCCTAACACCCCTGAAGACAAGAAAAGGCATATCATTCATTCACTTTGCAATCCTCTCGCGGATTCCCTCTTGGGTTCTCAAGACAGCTTGACTTCTGGAGCTGCCCTTTGCTTAAAGGCTCTTGTGGATTCGGAGAACTGGCGTTTTGCTTCAGATGAGATGGTTAATAAGGTTTGTCAGAATGTTTCTGGGGCTTTGGAGGAGAAATCTACTCAGTCAAATGCACATATGGGTCTGGTCATGTCTCTTGCAAAGCGTAATGCTATAATAGTTGAACCATATGCTAGGTTGTTGATACATGCTGGACTGCAGATATTGAACAATGGTTTAATAGAGGGGAATTCTCAGAAACGCTTGGAAGCTATTCAAATGGTGAACTTCTTGATGAAATGCTTAGATCCTTGGAGCATTTTATCTGAGCTTGACTTGGTTATTGAAGAAATGGACAAGAGTCAGTCAGATCAGATGGCTTATGTAGGAGGGGCTGCCTTTGAAGCTCTGCAAACTGCAAGGAGAATAGCCGCAGATAAAGGCCCAAAACTTGAAAAGGCTCATTCAGTCACTGGCTCAAACTTTAGTAGGAAGGACCATAGCAAGAGGCGAAATTTATCTAGTGCTGGCGGTCAGTCCCCTGCATCAGTGTCACCTGAGTCACAGACCCTTGATTCCTTTATAGAATATGAATCATGGGTTGAATCACCTGTTGCACTGGGGCAGGTTTCTCACAACTCAAATTATGATAGTAGGAGTGTCAACCGGAAACTTTGGAGTCACGAGCGTGGAGGAGTTGATGTGTCTCTCAAGGATGGTTTGTTCTCAGGAATATCCTACTCTAATGCACATTCAGACTCTGGGAATAATCAGTTCATGAACAACGAAGGAGAGTGCACAGAAGAATTTTCAGGTTTCCTTCAAAGAAATCCTAGAAATGGAGTATCACGTAGTGCCACAACCAGTCCCCTGGTAAGTTGCTCCAGTAGACTTTAGTGTCTGTTTCTAAATTTTTAATTTATTTTATATTTTATTTTTATTTTAAAGATTCATTCAATGGATTGATTGAGATGGGGCTACTAGTTGTATCAAACTAGTTTATGGAGTAGGTGATCTGAAAATTATGCTAGCAAGATGGTGGTAATAATCTGCTTGCTGGCTTGGAACAGCAGAGCAGAGATTGCCCAATGAGCCTTCTTATGTCCAAGTTTTTGGCAAGTTACATGCACTTAAATTCCAGAATCTCAAATCCCAAGACTGCAAATCTTGGGATAGTATTGAATTATGGTGTTGTGATTTATTCCTGCTGTCCACTGAAGCTTTAATTTAACTAAACTGGCAAACCTTTTGATGTTTTGTTTATTGATTTGGTATTGATTCTGACAACTATATTCCTGTTGTGCTTCAGAGGTCACGAACTCCAGTTGATGTTGATAATATCATCTTCAAAACTCCGAGGAGGCTTGTTCATTCTCTTCAGGATCCATATAATGTCAACTCAGACTTCTCTGAGAAACAAATTAGAAGAGTTAGAAGTTTATCCTTGGGTGAAGATTGCAGCCCAAATGTCAGGTACAATCAAAATGGTTATTCACATGGTGCGACTTATGACCGCAATGGTAGCTTATATGACGGTGGTAGTGAGCAGTTCCAAGGTGGCCCTGAATCTGTATCATCAACAGATGGTAGTCCTAAAGACGCTGATTTGCAAGCGTTTCATGATGTGGTTCCTGAAATAAAATCAGAAATTCAAGATTCTGGCATCAGAAAACCCCTTCGCAAGGCTGCTGTAAAATTGTTCTGTGGTCTCTCTTTTGCGTTTCTTGCAGTAGTTGTTCCGTTAGCTTTGATTACTGATCAAGGTCAAGGTCATGAAGGTTATTATCTTGTTCCAACTTAGTGTCTTGATAAAGAAAACATGGTAGGAACCAGCTGTGAATGTTTCTGTAACATTAGAATTTAACCATCTGAAACAGATGCGGATGCTGAATGTGCTGAAAAGAATGTGTTTGTTTTCAGCAGTTAAAGAACAAGGCTATTGAGTTGATATTTATCATTTACTGTGTCTTGTCAAATTTTACATGAAAATCTCATGCATGGTTATGACGTCTGCAAAGATATTTCTGCAACCTGGAAATGGTTGACTGCAGAATTTGCTTTATCTAGTAATCTTCTCTGGTAATTTTTCAGCAACCATTGCATGCCAACATAGCAACTCTGGAACAAGTTTTGCATCCATATAATCAAGAGCTACTTCATCTTTTCATTGACAATCTCATAACTATAAAGTTTTTGTTCTCATAACCACAGCTAGAGATTTGGATTGTGTAAGCGCTGTCCACCTGTCCATGATTCCTTAGGCCCCAAGATTATTGGATTGAGCAGTGCAGACTGGCCAATGCAGATATAAGCATATTCGCCGTAGTATTCATGACTTGAGCCAGGGCTGAACATGTATAGCTCTTCAAACCCATCTCTTCCAACCACCACTGAGTTTCGTCTACCCTGTTTCATTCCATCGCAAAGAAACAGTGTGAACCGTAAGACAGACACCTTTGCAATAAGGAAAATGAAAAATGAATGTGATTGTGCCAACACAAGACAATTGCTTCCTTAAGTTTGTAAAAGTACAGTACCCACCCTGTCAATGATTGTGAAGTCTCGAGGCGCACTGGTGTATATTCGACACATTTGCTCCCTTAAGTTCTTATAGTTGTCATCTTCTTCCCCTTCCTCCATTTCTTCTTCTTCTTGTTCAGTTTCTGTTTGGTGGCCATACCTAGGACCCCAACCATTGGATGCCATTTGTTTCCATAGTTGGCTGAATTGAGATTCACTTTTCTGGCCACAATCTGGAGGAATTATAGCTGAACCTGTCAAAATGGGTAACCTGCCAAAGAAATCTGATCTTTCCAAACCAACTGCGTAAGTAGCATCTGGTGAGCTTACTATCAGATGGCTTAAAATACACCCACTTAGTTGGAGTGACGAAGAATCAGAGTTATTAGAGACCATAAGCTGTGAGATTAGGACGTCGTCTTGGAGAGTCACAATGTACTTGACTTGAACCATGTCATGGGAATCAGTGCTGATCAGTTCTACCTGCATTAATTGCATACACATGCATTATGAAGTGGTGTTTTCTCAAAGAAATCAAACGAGTCATAAATGATGGAACTAGTTAAGTACCTGAATAGAGTCCTGAGGATTTCCTCTGATGTCATGAAGAGCCCAATTACTTGGTGACCATGAAACCTGTTCTTGACCGAGATTGAGACTGAGACATTCCAAAGCCACAGACACCCCTCCTTGGATGGTATTGGCTTCTTCTTCTTCTTGGGAGACTGAAGATTGGAGCAACTCAACGGTGCCACCATGCCACATGGAGGCTTTGTAGGACGCGATTAGGCCACTTGGCAGCATCAAGATGGCTTTGCTGCCATTATCAAGACTCATTTTGGCAACGCAATCGTCACCAATGCCTTTGAATATCACTCCACGGCCACTGAACTCTTGTTCCAGGTAGTCCACGTTGATGGGTTGTTGAAATGGGATTGAAGCAACAGCTGCAACTCTAAGTGGGAATCCCCTCTTGTTGTAATTAGTATAAGAGCAAGGACGGGATTTGGATAACACAAATGGACTGGAAGCCACGGTGGTCATTGCCATTTCCTTTCCGCACTTGTTTCTCTTCTACTTGATTGAAAACCAATCAATGATATAAAAGATGCAACTGGCCGGATAATGACACACTCACACACACTGGGGAGATATTTATGTTCTTGCTACAAGACATTTTCTTTCAAGATTTCAATGAACAAGGCCCAAACCTGAACATATAAAAACTAAGGCCCAATGGGGGACATAGTGGTAAACTGGATTTTTTTTTTTTGAGTCGAAAATATTCATCTGATAAGCAGGTAGTACAATAATGATCCACCCTTAAAGGATTTGAGAATCCGTATTCAGAGAAACTACAAATAGTACACCAATTTTTGAGGACCAAATCTAAAACAAAGAAAACTTGAAATGAAGCAACCATTTCCTTTGTTACCTCTTCTCACTTAAGTTGAGGGAGGAGAAGGCAAAGCTTCCTTCACCTTTGATCTTAGAATCTTCTTCCTTCCTTTGATCTTCAAACTAGACTTATCAGCTTTCGGTTTAGGGTTTAAAACTCCTTCCACTTTTGGCTTATTTCAAGCACCTTTTGTCTTACATGATTTTTTCTTATAACAGCCATAATACTAATCAAATGGTAAACGTTTTTCGATATAGCTATTTTTTTATAGGATTTATATGTATATATGTAACTAGAGAATGATTAATTTATATTATTAAACTACATATTAAAATAAACATCCAAATTTCAAGTTTACGGAAGTCCTCTAGAACACACACACACACACACACACACACACACACACACACACACACACATATATATATATATATATATATATATATGTATATGTGGAGGATCTAGAGAGGACCTCCTTAAACTTGAAAAGTGGGAATGTTTTTTTTTTATTTTTAACACGTAATTTAATAATCTAAACCATTCATCCTCTAGTTACATACACATATGAATCTTACAAAAAATTAGCTAAATCGAAAAATGTTTAACCATTTGATGAGCCCAATATACATTTTAATTTTATCTAACAGACTGTATTGTTTACACAATTTTAAATGACCAAATGATTATAGATTTAGTTGATTTTTTTTGTAGAAAAAATTTTTGCTTAAGAATTTAAAGGATCCACGGTTGAGATTATTAAATTAAGTCACATACTAGTGTAAAATAGTGAAAACCCTCAAATTCTTAAAGTAAGGAGGTCCTCTCTACAACGGGTCTTATATATATAGATAGGTATACACATGTATTTCTAACATATTCGAGTCGTTCTAGAATAGACTCCTCTGAATTTAAAATTTGCTGACATTTACTTTTTCCAACTATTATGCAATGTAATTCAACAATCTAAACCGAGTTTTTTATATTCATATGCAAGAAACTTCTAAACGATCCAAAACTATTTTGTCATTTAAAATGTGCAGAAAAAAAAAATGTAGTCCAAATAAATTAGATAAGAATCGTAGGAATTAAATGACTTAATTATTTTCAATTTAACTACTTTTCTATCGGATTTATAAGAATAGGGAACTCCAATAGATGCATGGCTTCAATTAACAAGAAGGAAATATGAGTCCTCAAATTTCAAATTCGTTCCTATAAACCTAGTTTCATCGCAATGATTCTTTCTGCACACCAATTTCAGGGGAAAACAAAATGACAAAAACCTCTCTTCCTCATCAACAACCCACACTCTACTAAGAGCAAGTTCAGCGGTATCGGTTTGCCCGGGCAAAAGGTGGGAATGATGATGTGTTTGACCGGTTAATTGACTTTTATGCTTCCACCGTCCCATGCATGACCAGCCAAATCTTGGCTTTGCATGACTAGAGGCAAACAATCGGGCAAGCTGTTGACATTTTTCATGACCAAGTCATTGGAACTGCCAGCTCGGGCCGACCTCCACACATGGGTGACGCCATCAACTGACGCCCACTGTTGCACGCGACGGAAGAAAGAGTGAAGGACACGGACCAATTGTGCAGGCAGGAAACAAGCACGTGAAGGAGACGCTTTTGTCGCGTAGCGCCATCAACTGATCCCTGCAGAGACACGTGGGTTGGAGCCGTTGGTGGTTCAGTGATTTTGATTCCAACGGTCCTTTAATCTGGGTCGTTGGTTTCAATTGAAACAGTGATCCAACGGTGAACAGTTCAAGATGAATAGTTAAAGATGAACAGTTTGACCGGTTAAGAAAAACAACGGGTGTAAACCTATGTCCAGTGGCAGTGAATAGTAACTTGACTAGTCGAATTCTTGACTTCTCGATTTTGCCTTTTCTTGACTACAGGTGCACTTGCTCTAAGCTAACAAATAATGACTGAAATGCGAAAATTAGGCACACACCTAAAGAACAGATGGAAATGTAAAGGCTAACAGCTCCCAAATTTTATTTGTAATAAAACTTCTAATCTGCTCCTAAAAAATTGGAGATGAGTAGAGCTCTTTGAACCACACTATGGTTTCAACACATGCTTAATAACTTTGTTATAGATTCGCAGCCGAAGGGATGTAAACAGATATGGTGGGGTAAAGCAGATGCAAAAGATAGGCAAGATGAAAGCAAGTGATGGAAGGAGTTGAGATGAAAAAATGAAAAAGATATAACATCCATTCACATCAATGGACACAACAGGTACTCATATATGTGGAGTGGTGCGATAATGGTGTTTCAAACACCAAAACTCATAGGAGATTTCATGATAACAATAGGAGCACATTGGTTTTCTTATACAAAGTAGGAATATTTTCACAATTTTTATTTCTAATTTTTAGTTTTTTAAGACGTACTATGCTACCGAATTATTTTAATCATCTCCTTCCAAAGGTAAAACATTTACTTCCCTCAAAACTTTTGCTGCATCCTCTGGGAAGACTGGATTTATGTAACAGCCAGTTCCAATTTCAAAACCAGCTGCAACACTTAACTGGGGTATTATTTGCAAGAACCAATGGGAGTGAGGTAACTCTGAAGCACTGTCCTGAAGAGGAGAAGTCTGAATCATGAAATTAAATGGTGGATTATTCAACTGCAAAGCCATCTTCCGAAGCATGAGTTTCAGGATCCCCCCAAGGTCAACTACCTGCAAAGTTGCACAGTAACTAATAAGAAAGCAGTCCAAGTAAATAAATCATCAGATCAGCTGAAAACTTTTGAGTAAAGTTTATAGTTAATATGGTTTCAGATGCATGTCAAAGATCTAAGCCAAGTCAATTTAAAGTTGTATGCTCATTGTTTAGGATCTTTCACCATTCCAGTTTTATTTCTGGAGAACTGATTTGGGCCAAGGCCCCCTTAAAGGCATTAGCTCTCAGTTTTCCTTTTCAAAGACAAAGTCCTTATGCATATAAATTGAAGCTTCATAAAAACCCCATTATACCATAATACAGAAAGCAACTTCTAGTTAGGACAAGTGGTGCAAAAAGAAACCAACCTGAGAAGTTATTCACTTTGCAATTTACAATTGTATAATAAGTGATCATCAAGCACGGACCAGGAAAAAGAAAAAAAAGAGTTATCAACTAACACGGATGCAAACTCATACTTGTGTTTCATTTCTGACCGGAAAGAAAACCAATGTCTCTTGCCCATTTTCAATATTCGAAATTACATAAGCATTGGGCTGATATGTGCAGATAGCAGGTCATAAGAAAAAAATGAAAAATCAGAGAAAAATTACCTTGTCAGCATCAAGTTCATGGAAATGAGGAGAGTGAGCGAGAGGAATGATCCACATCTCGAAGGGAAATGTAGCAGCATAAGGTACAATTGAAATAAAATGGGGTGATGCATGGATCAAAAGATCGTTCGAGTTGAATTCACAAATACTACATTTGCCAGTCCGATTAAAATAGTCCTTCATAGAGTCAAGTCGAGCAGCAACAGCAGGAGGAACAATAGGCAGAGCTATCATCTGACTGTGAGAGTGACTCATTGATGCCCCAGCTGAAGCACCATGGTTTTTGAACACCTTGAAACGGAGACCAACATCATGAAATCTAGCAAACTAACTAACTAGATGTGAATACTACTAGTCATAAATAAGTAGTAAAGATTAAAACCTGGACGTATTTGATGGAATCATTAGTGATGAAGTGGTCGATCCTGGTGGTATAGGCCAGAAGAA
Source organism: Rosa persica (assembly GCA_025331145.1). Classification (NCBI taxonomy): domain Eukaryota; kingdom Viridiplantae; phylum Streptophyta; class Magnoliopsida; order Rosales; family Rosaceae; genus Rosa; species Rosa persica. The sequence goes on along the minus strand of WFKR01000003.1, from coordinate 37,537,718 downwards.
CATCGGCGATCTGAGTTGGGGAAAGATCGGAGAGCTGAAGAGAGTGAAGCGGTGTCTCAACCACCACGTCGTGGAACCCGAACCCAGTCATGACCCGACCCAAAGAGGAGGAGGAGGAGGAGGAGGACTCCTGGGCAGGGACAGGGACGGGGACATCCGCAGGGCTCAGCGCCGGGTACAGGTTCTGGATCACTCGGAGTTTCCATTTGGGGTCGTCCGGCGGAACCCGGAAGATTTCGGGAGCGCAGTCGTGCTCGTTGCCCAGACAAAAGGGACAAGATTGTTGATATTGTTGTTGGGTCGGCGTCGCCGGTGATTTGGATTTGAAATCCGAAGGTCGCTTGGCTCTGGCCGGTGAGAATATCACCCACCGGCTTGTCACCCAGTCCTTCCTTATTTCTGGGGACCTGCCTCCCATTTTTCCTTTCTTTTCTCCATTTACTATTACTCCTCATTACTAATATTTAATCGTATGAGACTGAGAGGGGGAGTCTTTTTCGATTTGGAATAAAGCGAGTTTTCCTTCCTTTTATCAATTAGGAATTTAGGCTCCACTAATCTCTCCCCCAAAATCAAATCAAATAAAAAAATTAAAGAGAGTTTCAGATTACATATAATTGAGAATCTGTTTTTCCTATGCATTTGTGGCCAAATTCATTAAAAAGTCATCCAATAAATATAGAAAATCTGTTATCCCTTATGAGAGGTTATGACCGAGATCAGCACTAATTCAAGAGTAATAAATATCTTTCACAAATCGTCTACTATATATAACGAACCATATGAGGAGAGAAAACCAAAAACCTTGTTTGCTTGCTTCTCTAGCCAATTTCTTTTATACATGGCAGCGCAACAATATCGTTATTTCTCTCCACTAGCTACATTACAGTTTTGTCACTCAGATAGTGATGACGACGATACTGATACGAAGGAAGATGAGCAAGACAACAATTCTCCTTCCTTAGTAGGCTCCGACATGGAGTACAATTGTGAATCCGATACTGAATCGGAAAGTGCTGTTTGTTCTGAAAGAAGATTCAAGTCTAGCAGTACCAAAGCAAACCAGAAGACCAAGTCTTCCGTACGAGTGCGAGTATGGGAGGAGGAGGAGGAAATTACCCTTTTAAAAGGTTTAATTTCACATAAACCAGGAAATTTCAATATTGAAATCACCAAGTCACTCCCCAACAAGTCAAAAACGCAAATAAAGGATAAAGTCAGGCGATTGAAGGAGAAATGTGAAAAGTGGAAGGCCGGCAAATTTGCAAGTCCCCATGAGAAGAGGTTGTACAACTTATCAAAGAAAATTTGGGGTAATATTACTGCTACTCGGACTGCTTTTAATTCTCATACTATTAATGAAAAATAATGATAATAATAATACTAATGTTACTACATTTATATGTATATGTAGAAGTTGATCTTAAAAGAGGTGAACAAGAGAAAAAATCGATTAATGCTGATCGTATTGGTGATGATAAACCGAAAACCACTAGTGATACGGAGGACATGGTGCATGTCAATGATGAAGTTATTATTAAGGCGTTGGATGAATATTTATTGAGCCGGTCACTTAAGATTAATGAAGAAGAAGGACGCTTGGAATTGCTGGACAAGTGGAGGAAAGTCGCATATAATGACGCTCGACATAAGTTGGCCATAGCCGAGTTTGCACTAGAGCTGCAACAATATAAAATCGATGGCTACAACAAATGCTAGATCACACCCATTTGCAAAACTAGTTATGTCTTTCTTTGAATGAATTTTTTTGTCGTTTACTTTATTTTTTGGTTTTAAGTTGGTTAGTTTTTGTTTTTTTTTGTTTTTTTGTTTCCTTTTGAAAAGAGGTTTTAAGTTGGTTAGTTTGCAAAGTGATCAGCTGATTATGTTATCATTTATTAACAGATGGACTAGACTTTCAAAGGCATTTTTTTCTGAGATATATTAACAAATGGTGTATGAACTTTAGGCCATTCTACACTTTAGTGTACCAACTTTCATAACTATCAGAATTGTGTATCAAGTTTGGTCCAATATTTCATTTTGGTGTACGCCGTTAAATTTTCCGTTATCTTTACAAAAAAAAAAAATCATTCCGTTATCTTTCCTTTAGCTTTGTCAGTTTTTTTTTTTTTTTGTAAAGATAACATAAAGATAGTGGAAAATTTAACGGTGTACACCAAAATGAAAGATTGGAGCAAACTTGATACATCATTCTGATAGTTATGAAAGTTGGTACACCAAAGTGTAGAATGGCCTAAAGTTCATACACCATTTGTGATGTTTTCCTTTTTTTTTTCCCTCTTTTTTTTTTTTTTTTTTTTTTTTTTTTTTTATAAGCACAACACCCAAGCATGATATGGGACTAGAAGACTTCAAGAGTTCAAAATAAAAAAAATGTTAAAGGCTGAAGATGTTGAAAGTTGAAACCCATCAACAAGTAGAATTATCCAAATTCTGCACCAAAATTCTAAAACAGGCCAAGAACATTAACCAAGTTGTATTGGCTAACTAAATTGGAATGACAGGCTAAACAGGCCAATGTTTAGTGTAAGTACAGAATGGGTATATATTTCCCAACTAATGGAAATGAGTCAATGTGTTAACAACTTTAGGAATCAGTCTTAGGAGTGCAGGTTGGTTTGCATTCTAAAATAGGATTGCTGTATAACTCGAATCCTAATTGAAACTGCAGATCGATCACAATATCTCTAATGATGTTATGACTTTCTTGAATTACCAAACCATTAACAGAAACTAAAACATCACACACAAACACCAAACCTGTTGACGTAGTAAAACCCATAGAAAAGGGAAACAACTGTGGGCACTGTTAATGTCTGAGATTCAGCGGTAGCCAAATCTTGGTTAACGCTGGTCCGCCTCGCGGACCACTACTTGTGATGCTCTTGATGTTACCACTATCTATCAAATTAAATACACAGGGCGTCCGAGGGAGACCGTGGTTGGCTGTCTTTTCTACTCCGATGCCTAAATTAGTCAATGTATTTGCATTGATAGAATAACGTTAGTTAAGTAGTAAATGTGTAATTAATGAAGAGAGAGGCGTGGACCTTTTATAGGTGAGGAAGAGACTGATCACTTCCTTGCTTTCGATGTGGGACTGATATGCCTCTATTCTCAGCTTCTGATGCTTTAGCGAGGTGACCTTGGCTTGGAGCGTGGCGGCGCGTCAGCGACGATCTTGGGCTGAGCCGGAACTTAGGCGATAGCTTGTCTGGTGGTGTTTCTGTAGGTCATCCCCTTGATAGTGTTGGTACCGTTGGCGGTAGTATGGGTGTGGCTCATTATAGCTAATTATAGTTTAGGCAAATGCTCATGTAAGTACAAGGTAACAAATCCACTAAAGAAATCGGTACATAAAGAACTTACATACACTCAATCTTCCTAGACCCACTCTAGAAGGATGTTCTGTCTCTACTTTACTACTGATTCTGAATGATGGATATGAACCTCCTTCGTCAATCTTCAGATGGCACAAATCTCCACATAGTCGTCAATCATCTCAAGGCATAAAGACATGTATTCAGCACACAAGAAGACATACACAGATGGTGTTTTAAAGGTATGGTTTTCTGGGTTTGACAATCCTTTGGAAGCTAGACATGGAACAGCTTACAAAGACATTCTCAAAGAAAATTTTGGCTCAGTGCATTTTTAGAGAGATATGAGGATAAGGGAAACTGAAGAACAATGCTTTCTCAATGCAAGCATGTGACTTGCTGAGTGTGAGAACCTATTTATATGGAAAGACTCGAGCTAGGGCTGACTGTGTATGTGTAATAAAGATAACTCATTTGTTTAAGGACAGACACATTAAAAAAAACAAGCTTAAGACAAGCTACTAGCTCAGCTTAGACATACAGAATTGAAACGCAAGTCTCATCCTAATCTAGGATTGATAAGAACCTTCAACAGCAAGCAATATGAATACAATTTATACCCTGATGATGATGTGTTAAAGAGAATAGCACTTGAAGCTTTGAAGTCATCCATATTTATGAAGTCCTAAGAGATGAAAAAATCCTAGTTATAATAACCCTTGATTGTTGAGCTAGGAAATGCCAATTCTACAATATTTTGCACTGACAATCTCCCCTTTTGGCATTTGCTAGGTAAAATCAACATATACCTCACAATACACAGTATGCTATCCTATTCTACCATAATCACACAAAGCTTTCCCCTTTATAGCTATAACCTGCAAACATGAAAACTTGACCCAAGTGAAAGAGCATGTATGGTAGAAAGACATAAACATATGAACCCCAACACAATGTAACTTCTCCCCCTTTTTGCCTGGAAAGGAAAAAGGAATACTATATGTGACCCCCCCTAATGGGATGCATGAAATCTGAGCAGCAATATAATTAAAGAAAGAGTACACTTATTTTATGCATCAATGAATAAGCAAAGATTCTTGAAATCATAATCTTAGTTTGGAGCCAACCAACTTGTGTACTTGCAGTAGATAAATATGTATGAAACAAATCACATAACATCAATGTATGAGATAGACCATCACCATATCAAGAGAAAAACAGGAAGAGCTTTTCCAAGATAACATCAACATGAGCATTTCTTCAAGAGCAACAACCAACAGTTTTGAAAGAGAGCATGTCTTAGTAATTAAACACTATTTATTTTAAAACCAAATTGAGTCAGGGAACTAAATGTGTTATGATGAGAAGTGAACCAAGATCATCAGAGACTTTAGAGAAAGTATCATCCAACAAACTTAGAGGGCACTATTATATATATATATATACATATACATATACATATATATACATATACATATACATATATATATATATACATATACATATATATATATATATGATTTTTCTCAGGTAAGGATGTCCTTAGTTTTTCTTAGGTGCGGATTTGGTGTTTTCACCCACTTTCCGATCATATTTTCACATCTTAACCGTTCAGTTTTTAGAGCCTAATATATAGATCCCCCCTGCAAAATTTCGACTAATTTGGTGATCGTTAAGACATCCAAAACTGCAATTTACACGAACGGACCGAATCTGTCGAACCGGAACCGTTCGTATTTATAATGGTAAATCGCAGTTTTGGATACCTTAACGATCACCAAATTGGCTGAAAATTTTCAGAGATGATCTATACATTAGGACCTAAAAACTGAACGGTTAAGATGTGAAAATGTGATCGGAAAGTGGGTTAAAATCGGAAATCCGTACCTAAGAAAAACTAAGGAAGTCCTTAGCCAAGAAGGACTGTATATATATATATATATATATATATATATATATATATATATATATATACATATATATACATATATATATATATGTATATGTGTGTGTATATATATATATACAGGGCTTCTTGGGTGCGGACGTCCGCTTAGGTGTGGATTTCTATTTTTTTCCCACTTTTCGATCATAGTTTTACATCTTAACCGTTCAGTTTTTAGATCTTAGTGCATAGAATATCTCTGCAAAATTTCAGCCAAATTGGTGATCGTTAAGGCATTCAAAACTGCAATTTACAACAATGAATACGAATGGTTCCGGTTCGACATATTCTGACCGTTCGTATTCATTATTGTAAATCGCAGTTTTGAATGCCTTAACGATCACTAATTTGGCTGAAACTTTGCAGAGATGATCTGTACATTAGGATCTAAAAACTGAACGGTTAAGATGTAAAACTATGATCGAAAAGTGGGAAAAAATGGAAATCCGCACCTAATGCTTAGGTGCAGACGTCCGCACCCAAGAAGCCCTGCACACACATACACATACACACACACACACATATACATATACACAGATCCTATCCAGAGCGAGGCCTCGCTTTGAAATTTCAGAGCGAGGTTAAGGTTTAGAGTTACTTTTCGGTCGCATATCCACATATTGACCGTTCAGTTTTTAGGTACTAATGTATAGATCATTTCTGTAAAATTTCAGCCAAATTAATTGTCGTTAAGGCATTGATAGCTGCCTTAAAGCTAGTACGATTCAGGTTGGACAGATTCAGTTCGTCCACTGGTTTAAGCAAGTAAGATACCTTAAAGATCATCAATTTAGCTGAAGTTTTGCAAAGACGATCTATATAATAGTACCTAAAAACTGAACGGTTGAGATGTGGATATGCGACCAAAAAGTGATCCTAAACCCTAACTTCACTCTAAAATTTCAGAGCGAGGCCTCGCTCTGGATAGGATATATATATATATATATATATATATATATATATAGGATTTAACTTTGAGCAACTGTGTATGTGTAATAAAGATAACTCATTTGTTAGGAACAAACACATTAAAAAACCAAGCTTAAGACAAGCTGCTAGCTCAGCTTAGACACATAGGATTGAAACACAAGTCTCATCCTAAGCTAGATAGATAAGAACCTTCAACAACAAGCAATATGAATGCAATTTATACCTGATGATGATGTGTTGAAGAGAGTAGCACTTGAAGATTTGAAGTCATCCATATTTATGAAGTCCCAAGAGATGAACAAATCCTAGTTATAATGACTCTTGATTGTTGAGCTAGGAAATGTCAATTCTACAATATTTTGCACTAACATTTAGTTAGCCGAAGACATCGCCGCCTGACCCCATCTCCGTCAAGCAGGCCCACTTCTCTTTCCCTTTGAATTCAATTATGATGAAAATTGACAGAGATCATTCTAATTCCAGGTGATTTGGGTGCCTTCGATTACAGTGATTTGTTTGAAATTATTAGAAGTGAGTGTCTGATCTCACTACATTACAATTGTGTTTATTGCTTGGTTATGATACTTCTGGTGCCAATTCTCTCAAGGTTGCTTGTCCTTTGTGACCATTTCCCCTCTTAGACTTTAACAGTATTGCAAATTTATTAAGTTTGGACTTGTTTATAGATTTCAACATGGAGAATTCCTCACTTAATTTCCCTTCTTTTCTAAAGCTTTATGTAGTTTGCTATGACTTTAGTATGTTTCCTTAACATATTTGCAGCGAGAGCACATTGAAAGGATTTGTGGAAAAGTCAGTTTAATCCCCCCATGCTTTTTAGATACAGAAATATGACCATAGTTTCTTTTGGCTGCCATGTCTACTGTACTTTGTAGTTGCTTCTGCTTGTGTTATTAGTCAAAAAGAACAAAGGAACAAGAGATTTGGGATTTCCTGATGTGTTATTTACCTTATCCAAGAACGGAGTATATATACAAGATACATCAAGACCTATAAGGAATAATTACAACAGAATAATCCTAATAATACACAATATTCACAATCCTAATTATATGGCATGACTCACGCCAACACTTCCCCTCAAGTTGGTGCATACAGATCACGGATGCCCAACTTGTCAAGTGAATCATAAAAGGCTTTACTCGACAGAGCCTTTGTAAGAATATCTGCCAACTGTTCTTCAGTAGGAACGAAGGGAAACATAATGATCTGTCCATCCAGCTTCTCTTTAATGAAGTGTTGATCTACCTCCACATGCTTCGTGCGATCATGCTGAACAGGATTGTGAGCAATTTCAATTGCAGTCTTATTATCACAATACAGTGGCATAGCCTTTCTTTGCTTGAACCCTAAATCCCTCAACAAATTTATCAACCACAACATCTCACAAAGTCCTCGAGCCATTCCTCTATACTCTGCTTCTACACTAGAACGAACCACCACCCTCTGTTTCTTGCTCTTCCAAGTAACCAATTTACCCACAAAAGTTAGACCTGCGATCTGTAATATTACCTGCCCAGTCCTCGTCTGTGTACCCAGAAACATCCAAGTGACTGTGTTTTGAAGAGATTAATCCCTTCCCTTGAGCAGACTTTAAATACTGCAAAATACAAAATAAAGCATCCATATGAGTCTTACTGGGATTATGCATAAACTGATTCACCACATGAACTGCATAGGCTAAATCTGGTCTAGTGTGGGATAAATAAATCAACCGGCCAACTAACCTTTGGTATCTTGCTTTATTCATAGGTACTTGATCCAAATACTTTACTAACCGATAGTTATGCTTAATAAGAGTATCAACAGGTCGACAATCAAGCATACTTGTTTCTGCCAGTAAGTCGAGAACATACTTCCTCTGACTTAACACAATACAATCCTTCCCACGAGCAACTTCCATTCCCTAGAAATATTTCAAAGGCACCAACGGTGTCTGAACACTTAAAGGACTTTCAGAATGATACCTAAACTTACAAAGTTATCAATGTGATACCTGGACTCATTTTTTCGTATCAATGTCGTACCTACGACCAATATCCTTCACGGAGCCGTTAAATTTTGCACGTACGATGCACGTGAGTCTTAATGAAGATGAAAAGACCGATTTACCCTCAAAAGTTTATTTGAAGAATTCACCAACAGTGTCTGGACACTTAGGGGACTTTCAGAATGATACTTGAATTTACAAAGTTATCAATGTGATATCTGAACTCATTTTTTCGTATCAACATCGTACCTAAGACCAATTTCCGTCACGGAACTGTTAAATTTTGCACGTGCGATGCACGTGAGTGACTTAATGAAGACAAAAACACATATTTACCCTCAAAAGTTTATTTTATTTTATTTTTTTCCTTTTCTTTTCTTTCTTTCTTTCTTTCTTTCTTTGTTCTTCTTTTTTTTCTAGTTTCTTGTTAATCAACCTCCACAATTTCACTGGCAGTGGAGGAAGAAGCAGTCCGTATCCCCAATCCAATCGAGAAGCAGCGGAGGACGACGTCATTGCCCGGCGGTGGAGGTTGTTGTGGCTCTCCCCCATTTTTGTTCCTGCATATTCTAATCAACCTCCACGATTTCGCTGGCGGTGGAGGAAGAAGCAGTCCTTATCCCCAAACCCAATCGAGAAGCAGTGGAGGACGACGTCGTTATGCGATGGTGTTGGCAAGGAGAGAAGGAGAGATTAAAGATACCGAAAAAGAAGAAGAAACAAAGTAAGAAAGAAGAATAAATAAAGAAAGAAAGAAAGGAAAAGGAAAACAAAAAAAAAAACTTTTGAGGGTAAATCGTTCCTTTTGTCTTCGTTAAGTGACTCACGTGCAAAATTTAACGGCTCTGTGACGGAAATTTGTCGTAGGTATGACGTTGATACGAAAAAATGAGTTAAGGTATCACATTGATAACTTTGTAAGTTCAGGTATCATTCTGAATGTCCCCTAAATGTTCAGACACCGTTGATGAATTTTTCAAATAAACTTTTGAGGGTAAATTGGTCTTTTTGTCTTCATTAAGTGTCTCACGTGCATTGTACGTGCAAAATTTAACGGCTCCGTGACGGAAATTGGTCGTAGGTACGACGTTGATACGAAAAAATGAGTCCAGGTATCATATTGGTAAATTTGTAAGTTCGGGTATCATTCTGAAAGTCTCCTAAGTGTCCAGATACCGTTGGTGAATTTTTCCCATATTTCAAATTACCCAAATCTTTCATCTCAAATTCAGAAGATAACTGACCTTGTAACCTTTCAATCTCCTTAAAGTCATCACTTGTCGCAACCATGTCATGAACATAAATAATCAAGGTAGTCACTTTACCACACTGATGTTTAAGGAACAAGGTGTGATATGAATTGCTCTGCTGGTACCAAATTTCCTTCATGAATTTGGTGAACCTACCAAACCAAGCTCCAGAGACTGCTTCAAACCATAAAGAGATTTTTTCAATTTGCAACCACCTGCTCTCTAGTAGAAGTACCATATCCAGGAGGCAAATCCATATAAACCTCTTCATGCAGATCACCATGCAAGAATGCATTCTTAACATCAAACTATTGTACAGGCCAATCAAGATTAGCAGCTAACGAAAGAAGTACCCAAATTGTGTTAATTTTGGCCATTGATGCAAATGTCTCATCATAATCCACTCCATACTTCTAAGAATAGCCTTTAGCCGCTAGTCTTGCCTTGTACTTGTCCACCGATCCATTCGAATTCTGTTTCACTGTATACACCCACCGACAACCGACTGTCTTATTCCCGGGTAGTAATGATACTAACTCCCACGTACAATTCTTCTCAAGAGCATCCATTTCGACTGTCATTGCTTGCATCCACTTCTTATCCCTTATTGCATCCTACACTTTACTAGGGAGAGACATAAAAGATAATTGATTCACAAAGGCTACATACAGTTTAGACAACCTATGGGTCGACACATAATTAGCAATGGGGTATTTAGCTTTTGCACTTAGAGTAGGTTCATAGTGTTTCGGGGGCTGACCATGGGTGGAAAGACTAGGTAGAGTTTTGGTGGGAACAATATCTGACATAGAAGAAGGAACACTAGCTGATACAGAAGGAGTATTAGGCAAAGAAGGATTAGAACATACCTCGGGTGATGATTGAGTAGATGAGACCACTGAAGGAGAAGGAGAACAGAAGAATTGTTCAAAACGGCATTAGCCGGCATTGGGAATTTCATCGAAAACAGAATCGGGAACTTCCTCTCCGGCTGACCGGTCAGACTGATCCAATCGACTGGTCGGTAGTTGACTGCCCAAATTCTCTTCTCCGGTTGGTGGGCTGCTGTCCTCTTTTTCAAGTTCCATTCCCAAACACTCCAGCCTTGTGAACTCGGATGCCAGTCACCCATCTTGTCCACTAAACAAATCTTCATAATAACAAGACTTGTCCCCCTGACGAGGAGTCATAAGAGGTAAAAAATAACATGCGTCTTTACTGAACGTAACATCTATGGTGACATAGAACTTCTGGGGTTGAGGATGATAACATTTGTAACCTTTCTGATGAGAACCATACCCCACAAACACACACTTAAGGGCTCTAGCATCCAACTTTAACCTCTGATTCTTATACAGATGAACATAAGCAATACAACCAAAGACATGAGCATGAAGAGTATTAGATGATGGAATAGAAACATAGTTAGATAGGACCTCAAGTGGGACACGACCTTGAAGAGGGGCAGATGGAAGACGATTGCTTAGATGAGAAGCACACAAAACGACTTCTCCCCAAAGGTACTTAGGCATGTTAGCACTAACTAGAAGAGACTGAGCCATGTCCAGAAGATGACGATTTTTTCGTTCAGACACCCCATTTTGCTCAGGTGTCTGTGGACATGAAGTTATGCCATAGTGCTGGAAATATTCATGAAAAGAATGATTAACAAACTCACCCCCATTATCGAAAAAAAAGACCTTAACATGAGTATCATATTGAGCACAAACAAGCTTACGGAATGATGCAAAAGTAGAGAAAACAGAATCTTTAGATTTAAGTAAAACCACCCAAGATAATCCAGTAAAGTCATCAATGAATAACACAAAATATCGCATTCTAGGAAGAGTAGAATGTTTAGAAGGACCCCATACATCTAAATGAATTAACTCAAAAGGCATAGTACTAGAATGAAAACTCAAAGGATAACTAGACCTATGACTCGTAGCCAAACCACAAGTTTCACAATGCAGGCTAGACTCACTAACTCCCAGAAAAAACGAAGGTATGAACTTCTTCATAACTCCAAAAGATGGATGACTTAGACGCTTGTAACACAACCATAGCTCACTCAATCTGTCAGGATTCAATGTTAGGGCCAAAGGATGTTCCGGTGCTTATGTTGGCTCTACGTACATGTAATACAAGTGAAACAGTCTCTCCCTCGGGTCTCCCTTGCCCATGATCACCCTGGTGCATAGATTCAGAAAAATAACATACATTGGATAAAAGGTTACAGAACACTTATTTTGTGACCCCAACTAGGATACATACCAAAGATGATGAGACAATGAGGGTCCATAAAGCACATCATGCAATACAATGAATGGTGTAACATGAACAAACCCAATACCTAACACCGGAAAAGACGCACCATTCGTATTAAAAACATGGGAAATTGAAGGGGATGACATAGACATAAAGAATGATTTATAATAGGTCATATGGTCAGACACACCAAAATCAATTATCCATGTATCACTACTAGTAAAGTCAGCCCATGTGAAGCAACACCAATTTTACCTTGAGTTTCCTTAGTCAAAAAAACATTACCCTTTGAGGGATCTTGCCCTGTAATGCCGTAGAAGTCAAGTTCTGGCACCAATTGGATTGCTTCTTTGCCTCTCTGACCACCACCATGTCCTCCAGTATTATTGCCTCCTCTCCAACTAGAGTTGAACTTGAAATGACCAACTTCCTTACAATAGTTGCAAGCCATTAGGTTATAATTCTGATTCTACTGATATCCTTGATTCCGTGGTTGATACTGAGTCTGAGATGGAACTAGAGTAGAATTCCCAATCTGAGGTTAAGGTGGAGGTGTAGCATGGATTGATAAACCAGAAATTTCAGTATAAAGGTTCTGAACGGCAACCTTATTACCTTCATCTTTTCAAATATAGGTGAAAGCTTATTCCAATGTAGGTGGAGCTGCAAGACGCAATAACTCAGTCTTTGCTTCTTCAAAGTGAGCGTCCAGGCCAGCAAGAAAAATATGGAGACACATCTTGTCCTGCTCAGTCCGATAGGAATTAATATCAGTTTCATAAGTCATAGGATTAGGGTTTCTCTGATCAAGCTCCTGCCAAAATGTCTTTAAATTCACCTAAAAGGTTGCAAAGGGATGTCCACTCTGAGTTATTTTGAAAGCTTTGACATTCAATTCATGAGCACGAGCAAAGTCACTCCCATCATAATGTGTAGCAGCAACAGAGTCCCAAATTGCTTTGGGAGAATCATAGTTAGCAAATAATCTCATTGCCTCCGGAGTCATAGCTTTGAGAAGAATTCCCATCAAATTAGTATTTGCTGTATCCCATTCATTGGCTTTTGGTCCTACAACAGGTCTTGCTGCACTACTGGTAACATAACTCCACTTTCCAATCCCCTGAATATAGATCTTCATAACCCTTTGCCATAACTGATAGCTAGTGCCATCGAGCTTTACACCAAAACTTGAATTATTCGTTACATTATGAACAATCACAACCTCATGGGCCACACAGTTAGCCCCTTCATTCCGAGATCCTTCAGTATTCCCGTCGGTAATAGTCAAATCCACCATCTTCTTTAAATATCCAAATTAAGAAACCACAAACCAATTGTTGATGGAAGCGGTCAGTCCCTAAGTGCAGATGTGTAGAATGGACTTGATGTGCAGAACGTAGCTCAAGGGATGCTTTAGACCAGAACGTAGACCAAAGGAATGATTGATATACTGATGATTAATATATATATCAATTAGTGTGGATAATTGATATATTGATGTTCCAAATACCAAATACCAAATGTACAACCAAGGTATGATTGAAGTAACGGGACCAGTAACCAAGATAAATCAAAGGGACCAGTAATCAAATGAAAGGGCCAGCGACTAAAGAAACAAAAAGAACAAGAGAAAATTGATTTTTTTTCCTCCGCAGCGGAAACCGAATAACACCTAAACCGAGTCCGAATGGATCTTGGCTCTGATACAAAGTCAAAAAGAACAAAGGAACAAGTAATTTGGGATTTTCTGATGTGTTATTTACCTTATCCAAGAACGGAGTATATATACAAGATACATCAAGACCTATTAGGAAACTAATTACAATAGAATAATCCTAATAATACACAATATTCACAATCCTAATTACATGGCATGACTCACGCCAACATTAATATCTCCATGTAGCTGCTTTCTCTTGATAGGTATTGAACAATCTATTGTATCTAATGGGTTGCTGAGAAGGCTTTTCAAAGTTGAGTGTCTCTGCCTTTTGCTCATCTTTGTAAACCTGGTAATCATCAAGTCAATTTTACAGTGCACAAAATTAGACATTATTAAACATAATTATTCTCAGGGTTCTTTTTACTTCATTAGGTAGCTCTAAGTGTGATATGCCATAACTAATACACACAAAGATTAAAGATAATATTAAACTGCTACACAATTAGACAGTGTTTTGATACCTTGTTTTTCAACTTTAACTGCTAGACAACACTCATTGCTTGAATGAAACGAAGAATTCGATGTGTTTGGAATGTTTCAATGTATTATTCATCTCCAGATTGGAGGTTAATATAGAGATACAAGTGTAATTCTGATAGGAAGGGATCTCCTACAATTATATAGAATACGTAACCTACACATACAAGGAAAGTAAATATTTACAAAATATTCTACACTCCCCCTCAAGTTAGTGCATAGATGTTGATCATGCCCAATTTGTCAATTGAGTTGTCAAACACTTTCCTTGACACTCCTTTCGTAAGAACATCTGCTAATTGATCTTATGTAGGGGAAACAGATAATCTTTCTGTCTAGGTTTTCCTTAATAAAGTGCCGATCTACCTCCACATGCTTAGTTCAATCATGCTGAATAGGATTATGAGCAATTTCAATGGCAGATGTGCTATCACAATGCAAGTCTATAGGTTTCTTGAGTTTAAAACCCAAATCTTTCAACACATTACGAATCCACAACATCTCACAAACTCCATGTGCCATACCTCAAAACTCAGCTTCAACACTTGACCTATCAACAACCTTCTATTTCTTACTGCGCCAAGTCACAAGGTTTCCTCCAACAAATATAAAATACCCAGATGTAGATCATCTATCAGTCTTATCACCAGCCCAGTTTGCATCCGTGTACCCCACAACTTCCAATTCATCTTTCTTTTTGAACAACAAACCTCTTCCAGGTGCCATTTTAAGATATCTTAGAATACGATACACTGCATCCATATGCTCTTCACTGGGACAATGCATAAATTGACTAACCACACCCACAACATAAGCAATATCAGGTTTAGCATGAGAAAGATAAATAAGCCTCCCCACTAGACGTTGGTACCTTCCTTTATCAGTTGGAACGAGGTTGTGGTTCATCTTGATCGGTGTCTCAATAGGTCCACAGTCAAGCATTTCGGTCTTAGCTAAAAATCAACTACATACTTATGTTGGGATAAAGAAACCCCCTTCTTAGACCTTGCAACGTCAATTCCAAGAAAATACTTCAATTGCCCAAGGTCCTTCATCTCAAACTCTTTAGAAAGATATTTCTGTAGAGTCTCCATCTCTTTTAAATCATCCCCTGTGACAACCATATCATCAACATATATTATTAGAGCGGTAATCTTAGGAATACCCATGGTAATCCTCTGTGATTTCCTAGACTCAATATTATCTACTCCAGATGATTAATTCGAAATTAAAGGTACCTAAGGAGGAACATTCACAGCTGATTCTTCAGTTGATGATGTAGAGAGGGGTAAAAACTCTGACAGATGAGAACTCTGAATTATACTCTTCATTGGGTATGTCACGACTGGGCCGATCAATGGGTAATTCGTCACATTGTGATGTGTCACATATTCCAAGACGCATTGAAGTGTCATTGTCTCCCTAAAGATGCGTGCCAATTTGTTGGCCAAGATGCATTGAAGTGTCTTCCCTGTTTGACTTGTCAAGGCCACTTTGGGATGCATCTGTCCTATTCAACTCATGATGTTAGCTGGATGGAACAAGGCCACTTTGGGATTCATGATGTTGGCTGGATGGTACAAGACCACTTTGGGATGCATCTGTCCTATTCAACTGATAATGATGTCGGCTAGATGGAGACCCCACGGCCACAGGTCTACCACCAATCACTCCATCTTTCCCCATGTTACCACCCGAACCTAAATTTATAGATTGCGCGTCTTTCGGATGGTAAACGAGTGCTATTTTAATTTTCGACTTCATTTTAATCGTTTAGGGGCCCTAAAAATTGACTTTTTATTTGGATCAAAATTTGAGAAAATTTTCTCATGAAAGTCGTAGAGGACTTTAAACCGAGCGTGTGCATACTTGGTTCGTAAAATCGAGGCTCGTATGCGAAAGTTATAAGCGAAATACGAAAGTTACTGTTAAGAGTAGAAAGTATAAATTTGAATTTTTACTATGCTGCACGGTAACTTTCTTTTCTTCTCCCTCTCTCTCCTTCCCCCTGTGGTTCTCTCTTTCTCTTTCCCTCTCTCTTCTGCAACTTCCTCCTCCGGCCACCTGGGAACGTGTGGCCGGCACCGTTCCACTCCTCTGCACGTACCCAACCTCCCCATGGTGGTAGATCACGGCTTCGTGGCCGAAAAACGACGGGACAAGGTCTAGAAGCTCATGACCCCGTTTTGAGTCAACGCTTCGATCTCCCAACTCAGACCAAGTCCATTAAGAGCGCAGTGAGACAAAGACCATCCTCCCCAAATGTCAGGCAGAGTGGTGGAGCGTGGAGGAAGAACCGACGAGTTGAAGTTTTGAGTTACTATTCCTGAATCGGGTCAAACCTTCCCTTTAATTGTTGAGGTACTTCTAGTCCGTTCTTAGATTTGTCGTAGTTGGGAAAAATGATCAGGAGATTGAGATGATTGTGCTGCCAAAATTTGGTGACTATCGGAGCGGGTGGAGGTGGCACGTGAATCCCTCGCATCGCCGCCATTGTGGCAGGCGCGTGGTGGTGCCTCTGGCTGCCATTTGACTTAGTTTTTAGCCCATTAAATCCTATAAATGTTTTAGAGCTTGTATATGAAATTCGGTGAAGTTTGGAGAAGCTTGGAATTAATTATGAATTTTCAAAATTTAGGGATTTGATTTATGATTTACGAGAATCCGGCCGTTAGATTTCTCTCGAATTCATTCAGAAATTGTAAGTCGACGAATAGAATTTTTGATGAAGTTTGGATTAAATGCGAGGAGAATTGAAGGATTTATCCACGAAGTTATGGATAGAATTTTTATAATTTATAGTTAATGTTAATTATTTTTGGAATTGATTAGCTGTTTACGAATAATATTTTCGTATAGGACTTGAGGAACCTCGATTTGAGGAAAATTTGAATAAACGTCAAGCATAGCCGTATACTGTGAGTGGACTTTTGATTTTAATTGATGCATGCAAATTAATTCTTGCAATTTAAATTTGATTGAATTATCAGATTAGTTATCAAGCATTTTAATTTGGTTTTGATTATAAATTGATATATGGTTTGGAATTTTGAATTAAGATTCATTATGCTCAATTTGAGAATTATGAGTTATATTGAAAATAGGGTTAAATACTGTTTACTCCCTGAAACAGTTCAGTCCCTCTTTTAATTTCACACGTTTACTCTCTCATCTCTCAATTTTGGACCAATAGGTCCATTCCGTTATTGCTCTGCCGCCCAAAACCTCTGACTCAACACCACCGCCGCATATCCAGGTAAGTGCACCACCTCCCAAACCTCAAAAACCATAAATTTTTCATCCCCACTGCCACTGCTCAGCCTCCCAAAACCATATCCGAAATGAAAATCCCCTATTTCTCCAATGACGACCTGCAAAACCCCCCTCCATACTTGAAATTAAAGTTCCAAAATCAACAAACAAAAATTCTAATTCCAGAATTGATCAAACAACCCAACTTCTAACCAGGATCAAAAAACTCGCGCGGAGACGTTGCTGCAAATCGGGAAGCAAAACGCCGCCGTATTTGCAGACCCGATCTGAGCACAACCATCAATTCCCAGCCGACTGGGTTTCAATCTGGGTTTTTTTATCAAGAAGATCAATATGGGTCTCGATCTTCTAGTGCTTCTGCAAACTAAGTCTACAAATTCCTAAAATCTGGCATCTATGTTCCTCATATCTCACCAATTTGAAGCTGCATGTCAGCGTCGAGGAGCTGGAGGTTGAGCTTGAAGAATGTGGGATCAATAGGAATTCGGATTCAGATGGGGTGAAGGAGAAGTTGGGAGGGGTGGTGGAGGATGGAGATGTGGTTTAGGATCCACCCAATCCCATCGGTGGCGGAAGAGGAAGAAGAGAGAGAAATGCAGAAGGAGAGAGAGAGAGAGGAAAAAAATAAATAAATTAAAAAAAGAGATTGAGGGGTATATGAGACATTTTGACGTGGAAAGGATAACCACAACAGTGACTTAACTGAGAAATTGGAAGGAATGAACCTATAGATCCAAAATTGAGAGATGAGGGAGTAAACTTGTGAAATTAAAAAGGGAGGAACTGAATTGTTTTTTCCCTGAAAGTTCAGGGAGTAAACAGTATTTAACCCTAGAAAATATTTGTCGAATTATTTTTCAGATGTAATTTCCCGGAAAATGCATTATAATAAGTTATCAATCTTTCGAGACTTTTAAAAGAGATTTGAACTTGTTATGTTGGAATTGAATTTATGATTTGCGTTCGGGAATATGATTTTGATTACGGAGATTATGATTTATCTTGATTATTATTCACATTATGATTTATGTGATTTCAACGAATTATTTTCTGAAGTGATTTCCGGAATTTAAGATTATAATTTTATTCGTCGATTTTAAGATTGTCAAGGATATTATCAAAAATGAGATTTCTCGAGGGAATTATATTATATATTATTTCTCGCCTATTTATTTTTAAATTCGAGAATATTTTGGGATGCGGGGCCACGTTATTGGAATATACTTATTTTGCTCCTGAGAAATTGGGGAAGCTTTATGGATTTTATTGGATTTTCAATGTTTTTCTTCACCATACTGGGGTCGTTCCATTGTGGCTCCTCCTCACTTACTTTGTGTTTGTGGGTGGCAGTCGAGGTGATTTATTCTCCTCCTCACGTGGGTGGTAGTCGAGGTTATTAGTTCTCATCCTCACACAATCTATGTGTGAGTGAGTCGAGGGTAGAGCTTAAGGGGCTCCTTTATCAGTATGGTGATAATTTTTTTCCCGTATGATATTATTATTTGACTAGCGAGAGTAGCCCGATTTCTTCTAACCAGCGAGGCTAGTGTGTTTTCACGAGTTTTCATGTGGCGAGAAATATATTTTATAAATGTGGCATGCATCGAAATTTTGTAAATATTTCAAATTGTGGGAAAATATCAAAGTTTTGTTCTTGAATTATATCGTTAATTATTTTTGTCCAAACACTCTAATGGGTTTTTAAATTACTTTCTCTTGGGCCCTTTGTTTTCAAATGCCCAGTGTGCAGGCGATATTAGTGGAGGTCGAGCGTACATGGACTTGAGGCATAGCTAGCACTACTTCCGCATTGTAGGATCTATCGATCATTTATCCTCTTTTCGTCTGCTTTAGAATTGCTCTGATAACCCATGAATTTTTTGCTTAATGTGAAAATAAAGTTATTGGTATTTGGGGAGCAGGATGGCTCCAGGAGTATAAAGATAGTTGCTTAGAAGTGTGGTTCTAATTCTTTTCAGGTTAGGACTGTCCATTTTTAGGTAAAATTCTGTTGAACTTTCTCAAAAAGTGGACCCCCCAGGGCCACCTGGAATTTCAGGGTGAAATTCCGGGTCGGGTCCTGTCACCCCAATTCTTTTTCGTTTCCTACTGCCCCTGCTTCTATTTTGTTTAATTCCTTGTCGTTTCCTACTGCCCCAGCTTTTATTTCGTTTTCAACTGGTGGTGGAGAATTTCCAACCCCAAATCTCGATTCCAAGGCTTCTAATTTTTCAAATTCTTCAAATGTTAATGAATCTCAAGGATTTCCTTCACAATCTCTCTCCCTCTGAAGGGAATACTCTGAAACTCCCTCGGAATAATAAGGCACGAACTCACGAAAAACAACATTAAGAGAGACATGTATAGTGCCACTAAGAGGATCATAACATCGATAACCTTTTTGGAAATCAGCATAACCAACAAATATACTCTTACGGGCATGGGGATCAAGCTTGCTACGTTTAGGCCTAGGAATATGAACATAGGCGACGCACCCAAACACATGGGGTGTTAGGTAACGATGGAAGTGAAGAAGTTTCTAAAGCTGCTACTGAGGGTTTTGAAATTTAGTCACCTAAGAAGGAGTACGAGTAATAAGGTAGGCATCGGACCTCACAGCTTCTCCCCAATATTCACGAGGTACATGCATGCCAAACAAGGAGGCACATACAACTTTAAGCAACTACCGATTCTTTCTTTCTGCCAATCCATTCTGCTGAGGAGTATACAAATTCGACGTCTGATGTCAGATCTCATGAGATTGCATAAACTCCTGCATAGGGCCATTAACATATTCTCCGCCATTGTCAGATTGAAAAACTCAAATAAACAGTTGGTACTGTGTAGACACCATCTTGTGAAACTCTTTGAACATGAAACGCACATAACTCTTGTTCTTCAATAAAGACACCCAAGTCATACGGGTACAATCATCAATAAAAGTCACATAATACCGAGCTCGAGAAAGAGAAGGGATCTTGCTAGGAACCCAAACATCAGAATGAATTTTCATGAATGGAATGGACTTTATTAAGACTACGTGAATATGAAATTTGATGACTTTTAGCCAGTTCACATACATCACAATGAAAATCTAAATCACTAATAACCGAAAACAAATGAGGTTGCAGTTTCTTAAGATAACTAAAAGATAGATGACCCAAATGACGATGCCATAGCCACACTGTTTCCTTACCATTCTCTATTCCATTGGCCTGATTCACTTATCCTAAAAGCTGTTGCTCTCCAGTTTCTGTCAGATCCAAGTAGTAGGGTTTCCCCCTTCTAACACCATAACCAAGAATCCGCCAAGTCAGAACATCCTAAAACACACAAAAAGAGGGATAAAAAGTCACAATACATGCTAGTGCTAGAATAATCTGGCCAATAGATAGGAGATTATATGCTAATAAAGGGACAACCAATATATAGTCAAGGGTTAATGTGTTAGAGAGGATAACAGAGCCATCTTTGGTAACTGGAGTTGGAGTACCATCAGTAGTAGAAACGATATTTTGAGAGGAGGATTTTAGCTTTTTCAAGAGGGTAGGATCATTATTCATATGGTCAGATGCACCTGTATCAATTATCCAAGAACTATTCATAGATACCTTACCCTTCATACCTAACTGTGCTACATTAGCGGAGGCATTAGATGGTTGCTCTTCCTCTGTAGTAGCCACGAAAACTTTTCCAAGGTTCTTTCGCGGTTTCTTGGTGAAATCCCACCAGTTAGTGTAGCCAATTACTTCATAGCACCATTGCTGGCTATGACCCAAATCTCCACAGATCGGACACTATGTATTTGCATATGGATTTGTTTTACCCGAAGGGCGGCGTGGTGGAGGAGTTGAGAAGCCTGAGGAAGGATCCTGTTTGCATTGGACAGCCATGACCGAGGACTCAGAAGTGTGTCCCATTGCCTGCCTTTCAAAATGCACCTTTCGAACATAGGCATAGCTTTGCTCTAAGTTGAATTTAGGTCTTTGCGCAGAATCTCACCACGAACTTGATCATACTCTGAATCGAGTCCACAAAGAAACATGTGAACTCACATCCGTGCCATGGCAGTAGTCTCTTGAACAACAATAGACACTGTACTATTTTGGGAGGCCATACATTAATCAATCTCTTGAAACATTCCCACCAATTCATTGTAGTAGGTAGGAAGAGTCTGGCCATTTTGTTTCACTCCAACGCACTTCTTGTTTAATTCAAAAATCCTAGTTTCATCAGAATCATCATGAAAAGTCTTCTCAACAGCTTCCTAAACATCTTTGGCTGTTGGGAGTCAGATATACCGATTCATGAGTGATGGCTCCATGGAATCAATGAGCCAACTCTTCACTTTTTCATTATCTGTGGCCCAAACTTCAAATTTAGTGGAGTTTTCATCTGGTCCAGCTTTGGCTTTAGTGAGATAGCCGACCTTTCCTCGTGCTCCAATCCTCATCTTCATAAGAGGTGCCCATATGTCGTAGTTGGATTCATTCAAGGCAATGCCTGTTGGAAACGCTGAATTATCTTGAGCGGTGGTATGATAATGGTTGATGATTGGAGGCATGTTGTGGAGTGCAAGGGTGGCAGCTTCGTCTTCCATTAACCAGAAACCAAAAAAGCCTACACATGACCAAGCAAAGATGTAACAGGAGGTCCCAACTACAAGAGGGCTTAATTAACTTGTAGGAGGTCCTGTCTGGTAGGCTTAGTCAAACAAGGTGTGCTAGACTTAATTAAAGGTGTAGAATGTCTTTTTTGGCTAGGCTGAATCAACCAAAGGTTTGCGGCAGTTTCAATGCGGTGATGATGACTTCCAAGAATTGTTTTGCACTTCAAGATTTAAATACTCGGGAATGGTTTGACTTCAATGGTTTGTGAAGTTTTTCGATATTCGGGTTTCGGGTTTCAAAAGAGTATAGTGCAAGTTCAAAGGATTGAACCTGCTCTGATACCAAGTAGAAAATAAGAATTCAATGTGTTTGGAATGCTTCAATGTAGTATTCATCTCTAGATAGGAGGTTAATATAGAGATACAAGTGTAAACCTAATAGGAAGGGATCTCCTAAAATTATATAGAATATGTAACCTACACATACAAGGTAAGTAAATATTTACAGAATATTCTACATGTCTTGCAAACTGTGGTGATGATGGTACAATAGTCACTGATTCTTGCAAAACATGCAGTTCATGGCAATGGACAAGTACAGTGAAAAAGAATTGATTCTAGAATGCGACCATCCCAGTCGGGTATTAATTATGGAGCCCCAAGATTCAAGCAGAGGGGAATAGTGGAATACTGCTAAGAAAAGTTGTTATAGATAGTTCACATTTATGTTTACATACAATATTCTTTTCTTTCTGCTCATAGTCATGTCGATGGCAAATGTTGGTGCTGGATGTGAAGATGTTTTTTGTCATATTTGAGAGTAGTATTGCAATCCTAATAGCAAGGTAGATTTGAATTAGAACATTTGGGATAATGTGCCACTTGTACTCACGATTGTCCTACAATGTGGTATTGGAAAAATATGGACTTAACATTATCTGATATGCATTGAGTTAAGCAATTGATTTAACTAAATATAAATAACAAGAAGTACATGATTATAACTCTAATTCTGGTTATCTACTTGGACGTATATCTCCTAGTAGAAGTAGGGAACTCATTGGCTAATTAACCTGACTAGCGTTAATAGTTGTGATAAAATCAAGCCTCTCTAAATGATAAACATTGAATGGATGTTAGACTCCTTATGGGATGAGTCTAACTCGTGTTTTTGGCCAATATAAATAGGGAGCAAAGTCCTTGTATTCACCACCAGTTATTGCATATTGTTCAATCCCATTCTGAAGCTTTTGGTGTTGACATACAGAAGGCTTATTGCTCAAGTTCTGCTGCTATTTAATCCTCATTCCAGTTGCTCAAGGATGTCGAACCTAGGCCAAGCTGTTTCTGCAGGGATCCAGAGCATCATTGATCCAGTGGAGTCCTAGTGCCACTAGGAAAGCTATTCTGCAAATTATGTGTGGTTTTTGTGCAGCTGGTTTAATTGTTCTTGATATGTTGTGGTATGAGATGATCTTGGTTATTGATGTATGTTGTTGTTGCACCATGGATTTAACAAACCGTATCTGAGCCTTAGGAATTTCATAAAACACATATCATACGTTTTCGTTTTAATTTAGAAAAGCAAAACTGTGAAAAAAATATTTTCTGGTAAATAAAAATATAATTTTCGTTTCATTCAGTAAGAACAGGCCTTAAGTGTTTAACCCATTTTGAACCCCGATCCAAAAATCTGCAGAAACAAGGCCAAGACCCAAGTTTAGAATAAAATATTATTTTTTGGGATATTACTTTTAAAAACATAACGGTCATTGATGCTTTGGAGATCGGATTGAGTTAGGGCTTGCTGACATTGAATTCTCAGTTTTGGGGATTCAAGACGCCCTTTAGAATTTTTGGATCGTGTGGAAGGGTTGAAATTGTTGCTTGTTTTCTTTTTGCTTCCGCTAAAATAATTATTGCAGTGCTGTATCAGAGGCCAAGGTATGTTCATTGAGAATCTCAGAACTTGTTTTTCAATCTCTACCTATGGAAAGGGTTGTCATATGGATTATTGTTTAGCATATGGAAAGGGTTGTCATAATCGTACCGGAATGCTTAATCATGCAAATTGATGGAATCCTGCATATATGGTTGAATGCTTTACTGTGATCGTGTGATATGAAGTGTGAAATTGAGAATTATGTGGTTACTGTGATGATGTGATATGATTGAATATTGTTTGTTTATGTGTGCTGTGGATCTTTAGTTAACAATATGTCTCCTAAACATTAAACCTGTAGTATTGTTATTTTCATAGCATGTAAGGAAATTAATAAGTTTGTATGAGGAACTGAACATGTGGTTATTAATATTTGGTTTTGTGATTCTTGGAAGTTTGTTTTTGATCATTTTGCACAAAGCAGATTTTCATTATCAATTTTCAAAGATTTAAGCAACAACAAAACTGCAACTTGTGTTTCTGCATCTAAAATTCCACTTATATTTTGTCTTCTAAAGAAGTAGTTCACTGTGTAATCTTGAATGCAGAACAATATCATATGTAAAACAATTATCTTTTTAGATACCTTGAAGCTTTTCTTGTCCAAAGATATTGACTGATTCATGGAATAACATATTTCTGTTAAGTACAGTATGATAATTAAGTACTTTAGAATGTTGAATTTTATGCGACAAAGGTGTTACTTGATATTATTTCAGTTATGGGGTTTTATGAAAAACTAATCATGTATTTGCATAATTTTTAAAGCTTATGACTGCTTCTGAATTCTATGTCTTTTGCTTTATTTTATCCTGTGCTTTTGTATTGTTTTAAATTTTGGGGTTAAACACTGTTTACTCATTGTACTTTTGCTCGAAAAACACTTCAGTCCCTGACCTTCTAATTTCGCAAGTTTAGTCCTTGTACTTCAAAATTTTAGACCAATAGGTCCTTGCCGTCTAAAAGTCACGGTGAAATGTCTATTATGCCCTCAGTTCTTTTTTTTTAATTAATTAATTATTTTTTTTTTTTTGGAAAAGGATTTTTTTTCCCTTTTTTTTTTCTATTTTTTTTATTTTTTTCTGTTTTTTTTTTCTTTCTTTCTTTCTGTATGAAAAAAAAAGAATAATAAAATAAAGAAAAAAGAATAAAAAAAAAGAAAAAGGAATAAATTTATTATAAAAAAAGAACTGAGGGCATAATAGACATTTCATAGCGACTTTTAGACGGTAAAGATCTATTGGTCTGAAATTTTGAAGTACAGGGACTAAACGTGTGAAATTAGAAGGTCAGGGACTGAAGTGTTTTATGGTCAAAAGCTCAAGGACTAAACAATATTTGACCCTAAAATTTAACACATAAAAGTTTTACTGCAGAAATCTTATTTTTTGTTGTAAAACGATAGTAAAAGAATTTGAGAGAGAGAGAGAGAGTTTAGACACAGAGAATGGAGTATAAGAAAAATGAAGTGATTCTATTCATCTCACAATGAGGTTTATATATGAGTACCTCAGGTTTACAAAAGGTAACTCTTTAACTATTACATCAATCACTCGTCTCATTACAATAAATCAATCACCAATTATATTCACCAATCAATCTTAATTGGCGTATATCACGCAACACTAATTTCTATTACATGAATAGCCACATTAATATTCCATCTCAATAGTGTTGCCTAAGCTGTGAGCTTCTAAGTTGTCTCGTTAAAAACCTTGTCAAGTAATAAAAACCATGTTGGAAAAAAACAACCTTGGTCGAAGGAGAAAAATAGCACAAAGCGCTTGAGTGTGGAGTAGCAGTATCACAGCTTTAGAGATAGGTGAAGTCTTCTTATCAGCACTATAAGTAGGTAGTATGTCTACAAGAGGGATGCATTCGAGTTGCTACACCAAAATCTTGCCTGGTAAACTCAGTGAGAGAAACCCGTGGTCAAAGGGAAAAGATGAGAAAACACATATATATGTCGAATCAAAGCATCTTCTGGATGCAGTAAGTGGGGTGACCAAGCTAAAGATGTGCCTCGTCAAAACCTTACCAGGTAACAAAACCTAGTGGGACAAAATAACCTTGGATGGAGGACAAAAGGAGTACACGATGGTCAAGTGGGTATGCTTCAGGATACTCCCCCTGATTTCAACTCCCCCTAAAAATTACATGTTTGGTAATTCAGATAATTTACGTAGATCCAATACCTTGTACATGCTTCTGGAATGTAGACTTTGATAGTGACTTGGTAAAGAGGTCTGCACGATTGTCTTCAGATCAAATTTGCTTAACTTCAATCTTTTGATGCTCCTGTTGTTGCTGATTGAAGGAGAGCTTCGGTGCAATATGTTTGGTGTTGTCTCCTTTGATGAAAACTCATCTTTATCTACCCTGTGTAATCAACATTATCCTCATTGATAATGGTAGGTTTGTTAATGGTGGAATGCAGTCCACATGTGCTCCGTTCATGCTTTGTAACGGCTCTTACCCATGTACATTCACATACTACTTTGTGAAGAGCTAGTTTCTCAGCATGATTCGAAGAAGTAGCAATAAGAGTTTATTTCATAGACCTCCAAGAAATTGCAGTGTTCCTAATGGTAAAGACATAACCAGTTTGGGAATGTGCCTTCTACGGGTCTGATAGATAATCTATATCAGCATATCCAATAAGGCGAGCATCATTCTGAGGATCAAGGGGGTTTGATCCATTCCTTGATACGCAGGATACAATAAGCCTATATCCGTTATAAAGGTAGCGAAAAATGTCTTTTGTGCCAAGTGGCGGCGTGTTGGCGCAGAGTTATATCTAGCTAACAAGTTCAAATAAAATGAGATGTCCTATTTTGAGCATTGAGCCAAGTAAAATAATGCGCCTGTTACACTTAGATATGGGACTTATGGTACCAATATCTCTTCATTTTCATCTGTAAGATGATATGGTTCTTTTTAGACTTCGGACGACCATGACTGTGCTTGTTTTATCCTCATTAAAGCGTCTTAACATCTTCTGGATATAATTTGGTTGATGGACCAAGATTTCATCTGCAAGTCGAGACAATAATTTGTTCTCCCAAGGCCTTTCATCTCAAATTTTGACTTCAGGTGCTTTGCGGTTTCCTTGATCTCTTTAGGAGTATCAGTCAAATTTATGTCATTGACATAGACTGTCATAATTGCAAAACTGAAACTTGTTTCCTTAATAAACAAGTATGGGCATACTTTATTATTTACATATCTCATCCCGATCAAATATTCACTTAGACGATTATACCACCTTCGTCTAGATTGTTTCAATCCATAAAGTGAACGCCTCAAAACTAATGAAGAGCTTGTTCCGTGGTCTAGAACTCTTTGCACCGGGTATATTAAGTTCTTCAGGAACTTTTATGTATATCTCTGTATCGTGATCCCCTTAGAGATAAACTATGACCACATTCATAAGCTGCATATTTTCGGAAACTACCAAATTGATAAGGTAGCGGAATGTTATGACGTCCATTACGAGAGAATCCGTCTCCTCGTATCAACCACAGGGTGTTAAGAAAATCATTGAGCCACTAGACAAGCCTTGTGTATCACAATCTCGTTTTTCTCATTATGCTTCCTTACAAATACTCATTCAAATTCTACGGGTTTAACATGTCGAGGTGTAGGAAAAACAGGTCCAAACACATTTCTCTTTGTCAAGGAATCTAATTTGACCTAGATTATTTATTTCCTTTTTAACCAGTCGTCTCTTCGTTGATATTGATCAACAAAGCAAGGTTCGAGGTCATCGCATATTAGATTCGGTGGCCACCACAAATACTAATATATCATCGATGATAATCTCATTCCAATTCCAAATCTCACTAAATGTACTGAGATTTCTCTATTCTTGGGAGTGGGTTCAGACGTTGGAGCGTCCCCTAATGTCGTCTCTTCTAGGAGGGACCCATAATCCGGATTTATCTCATGAGATGGATCAGTTTGAGGTTGTGATGTTAAGATGATTCATTTGTGCCAAGTTTATGCTTTTCCAGGGATAAGAATCCTTCGAACCTAATGGACCTCGCTTCTGGGCAGGGACATATGACTGGTTAGTCGTCATGGTCGTACCTCGTCCATCGGGGACCACACATCCTACAGGGATGTCTATCCTTGCAGGCACATTTGCAATAGGTATATATAATCTCGTCACTTTAGTTAGATCAGAGAAAGTGTCTGGCATATTGTATTCTATACTTTATAGATCTAGAATTGTCCGCATTTCACTATTTTCATGCGGTTTAGGGATCAAGATGAGACATTGTGGGGATATTTCATATTAATTCACGCCGTTCATTAGTAACGGTGACGTTCTTATCTCCCCTTAACGGTGGGAAGACTGTCTCATCAAAGTGACAATCAGCAAATCTAGGGGTAAAGGGATCGCCTATCAAGGGCTCTAAAGAGCACATAATGGATGTGACTCATAATCGACATATATGCCCATCCTTTGTTGAGGACCCAATTCTATACGTTGTGACGGTACAATTGGCACGGGGACTGCACACCCAAATGCGTGTAAGTGCCAAACTTCAATTTTATACCCAGTCACCAGCTGTAACACGGAGTAAGGTTGGGTAGCAGTGGGCCTCAATGGGACCAACATAGCTGCATGCAAGATTGCATAGCCCCATGTAGAAATTAGAAGCTTGGTGCACATTACCAAGATTCTATTTGCGAGACCATCTTGGGTGTGAACATAGGGAACTATATGTTCAGTATCAATCCCAAGGGATATGCAATAATCATCATAAGACTTCGATGTAAACTCTTTGGTATTATCAAGTTCTATGGACTTTATGAGATAATCCGAGTGGTGAGCCCTTAATTTCATGATCTGGGCGAGACTTTAGCAAAAACAGCATTTTCTTATGGACAGTAGTGTAATGTGATCACTTTTTCTATACATTAACCAAAACCATTAATATTTAACTGATCCATATGGTGATTGGATATATCCATAAATTTACCTTGCATTTTGTGCAGAAAAATCGTGATGTATATACTAGTCTTTGCATATGATGGTCTAGTATAAAACATTCCTAACAAGCAAGCTTAGCATAATGTATCACTAAACACAAGACCCTTGTTCAGAAGGGGATGCCCGTGTGATGAGTTGAGGATACGATGCATCATACTTTGACTTGGGTATCCAAAATGGTCATGCCATAGGAAGTAGTTACTCAAATTAGTTAGCTTTTGGCTAACATATTTCAATTTCTCAAATGTACGCTTCTGGCCGTACACTCAGAGGTTATGCAAAGATATTACACTCATTTTTCTCAGTGGTTTTGACGTGATAACCATTGGTTTGAATATCCTTAATACTCAATAATGTTCTTCTGGAACATGGAGATTATAAGGCCTCATTAATGGTATATTCAGTACCATTGGACAACATACAGTGGGTTTTGCCATAACCCTCTATTAGGTTGTATTGGCCTGATACGGTTGTCACAGAGGTATGAATAGACAATAAGTTTGCAAAATATCTCCGATCTGGGAGTATGGTGTGCTTAATAGCATTGTTAGCCAGACCTCAAACTTCTCCACAGAATATGCCTATTCATTATTTAATTCAATGGATCACATGTATAAATAAGTTTATTGAATTAAATATTTTCGAACAGAAAATTTCCATAATTCAAAATAATTGAAAGCATAAATCATCAAAATCCCAAGATGTTTCATTCATTAAAATGAAATAGATATGGCACAAGGGGCCAATTATACCCATGTCTTCGAGTTCTAATCCTCGGTACGTTAAGTAATTGCCCGAAAATCCATGATCTCTAGTGTGGAATTGATAGAAAATAACATTTTAATAAAGTTGGTATTTCAAGTTCCGCGATTGACATAATACTCATGCTTCGGCTATCGCACAGTAGGTGCGGGACCAGCAATCAATTCTTCCACATCTATAACAAATATCATGCTAATTTTGGTGGCGGCGGGCCGAACCAGTGTTCCTTTCCACTTTGGCTTGTTGGGCAGGGTCACATAACATGAGGCCATGCTTTGGGCCAGTTATATGGGCCATTTATGGGCCCACCTCTCTTTCCTTGTCTCGAAATATCAGACTTTTTGTCCATTAACTCGGCCATAATTTCTCCTTTCGCAATTAGGATTGCGATGAGCAACATCATTTGCTTCAAGCAAAAGTGCTTGCTCGGGCACCGATGGGCTTGGCTTGATCATTCCTCAACAGGAGGTTGTTGTTCATTTCAGTGAGAAACAAGATAGTGATCAATTCTGAGAATTAGTAAAATGCCTCTCCTTGTATTGCTTTGGACAGATGGGCTCGTTCAATATCTTGCTAATCATGTCTTGCTTCAGGCAAGAAAGCACACCAACTTTAGATAATTTCTTCCAGAAACTTTCAATTGCTAAAATTTGACATTACATCCTGGATATTACTCAACCCTTTAGGTAACTCCAATTGAATACGACCAGGTAAGGAGGGATGAAGTTTAGTTGGAGCAAGGCTCGCTTAAGTACACAGCCTCATTTGAACCTTGCCTAGACATCACATCCAATTGGGTGACCTAGTTAAAGAAGATTCATAGCTTTTCGTGACTTAATGTGAAAATATATGTACAACAAATGGGAACTTCAGGTTCTATAACATGGCTTGAGAAATCAGATTAAACATGTAAAATCTTCTGGTTTTATCATGTATGGTGAATTTATGTAGGAAACTTCAAGTTCCTTCTATGGCTTTATTGAAACTACGGGTTCGATATTTATGCCTAAATTTCTGGTTCATTAAGTACCTGCATTTTCTACACATATATTCTAGTGCGAAAATTTAAACAAGTAGCAAAAATAATTATGAACAAAACAAATTGGAATAAATGCTGCTGGTACGGAATATATATAAAATATGGTAACATTATATCAACACGCTTAAATAGCGCAGCGGTAAGGATGGTGTTTTGCACATGGCCATGCTTGGGTTCGAATCCCAAAAAAAAGCGAAGCCATTTTTAGCCTTCCGTTTGGTTCTTCTAGATCAAAGAAGAACTGGGTGCGATGGTAGGGCCTGCTAGGCTCTTCTCGGGCCTAAAGAAGGGTAAGGCTCCAGCTTCATGGAATCAAAGAGAAAGTTGGCCTACTGGGCTCGACTTGGGTTGCTTGAAGCTATAGGTGTGCCTAACGAAGCGACACGTGGTGATCTACATTGGGCTGCTTGACAATCTTCTGGGTCTGGTAGTTGGATGTGCTCTATTGGGCTCAACCCAATGATCTTCTGAGTAGCCTGATGCAGTCAATCCATTGGCAGCCTTCTAGGCCAGGCAAGGTGCTTCTGGGCCTTAAATGTAGTGGGGTGCTGACGTGGCTTCATCTGCTTTGTTGGGCAGGCCTTGAGGCTTTAGGCATTCGGGTCAGCTATTTGGGCTGTAGAAAATCAGAAACAACTCCAATCCTAAAGACCCTAATTTTTTTTCTTTCCAATTAATCAATCCCAAACACATGAACAAATATATAAAAATACGTATACCAAGTAAATAAATCATGTAGGATTTTGCTAGGGTTCATGCATTATGGTGATTTTTCATATTCAATCAATAGGCTCAATAAGCATGAAGCATGAATATAAAATTAGATTTTGGAAAACATTACTTGATGAAGAACGGATGAATCTTCAGCTTATGTGTGCAGAACTGAGAAGGTTGTCTTCTCAGGCAATCCAAGGGCTATTCGTCTCTTCTGGTAAGAAATCTCGAATCTCAAAGCTGTTCGATCCAAATCTCAGAGCTATTAGTGCTGATAACGTGTTGTAAATGATAGTAAAAGAATTTGAGAGAGAGAGAGAGTTTAGACACAGAGAATGGAGTATAAGAAAAATGAAGTGATTCTATTCATCTCACAATGATGTTTATATAGGAGTACCTCAGGTTCACAAAAAGTAACTCTTTAATGATTACATCAATCACTCGTCTGATTACCATCAATCAATCGCTAATTATATTCAATTAATCACTAATCAATCTTAATTGCGTATATCATGCAACACTAATTGCTATTACATGAATAGCCACATTAATATTTACAACATTTTCTTTATTTTTTTGTATTTTAGTGTAATACCCGTAATTTTCATTTAAATTCGTGTAATTGTGTTGAACGATTATTGTACGATTTCACAAATGATGTTCGATAATATTTCACTTTTTGAATTATCGAAGGTACGAAACGATTATTTTTACGGAAAAGCTCGAAATACTCGATTTGAGAAATCGACTTTTTTTTACGTGCAAAATTTGGGAAAACTTCCTTCATGAAAGTTGTAGAGCTCGTCGATACGAGTCCGTGCGTATGCGGAACACATTGTCCGGATTTTTTTTTGAATTAGAGAATTTAGAAAATATTTCTATTTTGGTATAAATAGAAAAAAACCCTAGACTATTTTCAGAACTTTCCAATTTGGTCCGGCCTCCTTCCATTTTCGGAAGGCACTGTTCATCATCTCCTTCCTCCGTTTCCTTCGTTCGAAAACGAACGAGAGAGAGAGCAAAGTTCTCCAAAATTGGTCTCCCTCCACAGACCACCTCTCGACCTCAAACCAAGTCCCAGGCCTTCGTCTCGAGTTGCTCTACCTCTTAGACAGCGTCGCTTCCACCGACACGGCCTCCAGCTCTGGCGAAATCGTCCGAAACAGTCGGATCCGAAAACAAACCAAACCAAGCTCCTTGCGTTTTCGACCTCCAAACCAAGTGAAACTCCTCCCTCTACATCGACTCAACCTCCTGAAGCTCCCAGAAGCAGCTTCACAAGGCGGCGCGGCCTGTGGCGGCGCCTGGAAGCCAGCCCTGATCGGATCGAACGGAACTTTCGATCCAAATATCTCGAGTTATACACGACCGTTTCTTGTGATTCTTGGCCAGGTGAGTTCGCAAGGAAGTTTTGAACAAGTTTCCAGAAGGGAATGAGGCGTGAGGTTGCAGTTTTTACGTCGGTTTCAAGCTCGCCGGTTTCTGGAAAATTTTCAGCCGCCGACTGTAATTGATACTTTTCGATCCCTTCCCGTCATTTTTTGGTCTTGTGCTAGTTATGAAAGTTACTCAGAATGATGAAACGAAGGGGAGAAGCTCGGCCCCGACACCATTGGTGGTGGTCGGCGGCAACTCTGTCCCAAACTCCGGCAGCCCTTTCCGGTCACCTCCGGAGGTCTAAAATTTAGTTTATGTTCTTTTTATGATTCTACGTTTCAATATGATCATTTAGATGTATTATATACATTTTTCGGATATCGTATGAATTAGTTATGAATTTTGTGATTTCGATCGATTACGATCATTAGATTTATGATCTGTGAAATTAGGACCGTCCGATGAACTTGTGATTTTGATATGATGATCATATGACTGTCTCAGTGTCTTTGTGTGGTCATGGGCGAAGATCCAACCGTTGGATCTTCGTATAAGTGCAAAACAGTGATTAGGAGAGCGATTCGTGAGAATTCGCCCGTCGGATTTTCTAATAATTAGAATCCAGCCGTTAAGTGGTAGTTCAGTTATGTTTTGGAATTATTAGCTAAATTCAAATCACATTTGATTAGGTGATTGACGGATTTTATTTGGGTGAGCTATTTCGGCGTGAATTATAGTTTATTTGAAGCCGCAGCGGGAGTATCGAGGTGAGTAAAACTCACGTGGTTCATATTACGAACCAAGCGTTTAAATTTATTTATTTTTGGTAATTGTGTGAAAAATATTGTGGATTAAATATTTGTTTTTAAAATCATATGGGTTTGATCACTACGGTCCATAGGTAAGTAAAATGAATTTCAATTATACAAATGAATTTCACGATTTTCTTGTGTGAACTATAGATGGTATTAGTGGTCATTCCTGAGTGGATGATTACGTATATATATATTTACGTGGAATATACATATTGATTGGTGGGTTGTCGAGTTGTGATATGATTGAATTGGATTGATGATTTGGATTTGATATCAATTGCTTAAATTTAATAATAATATTGTGTATCTTATGTGATAATACATGTTGTGCTCATTTATGGATTTAGGGTCAACGTAGTGACCGGCGTGGGGAAATCGGATGCTCTAATCCTGGGTGGATGATGGGATACGATTGGTTGAGTATGTGTAATTATCGGACGTTCTAAATATGTATATAAGTATACATATTGATGAAATACGATAATGATAAATATGTCGGATGCCATAACCTAGGCCAAGTGACGGGCTACGATTCAGTTAGAGCTCTATTATGTCAATTACCGTATTTTCATAAATACGATGTTGGGATTTGTGAAGAAAGATGTGAGTTAGGGTTTGGTGTTGAGTTGTTGATTGATTGAGATTGTTGTGTTCTTGTGAATGTAGAAATTGTTGCGTGTTGACTTGGGTAGAAATAAATATGATTTAATTAAGCAACCGTTCTTTCTTTTACTCATACGAGCTTTCATAAGCTTACCGGGTTTTGTGTTGTTACAATCCCGGTACACTATTCAAATGGTGTAGCGGATATTCCTGCAGGTCAGGATAACTAGGGAGGTGACCGAGCTGTTTAGGTGTTACAGCAATTATTTTTATTTCATTGAGTTGTGAGGTGTGTATGGTCATTTAGAACTTTACAGTTCATTTTTTATTTGAGTTGTAATAATTAACCGAGACTAAATTCGGTTTTGATTTTATTTCGTATGGTGAAGTTGTTAAGAAAAGAAATTTTCAGGTTGATTATTTTAAGTTGTGGTAATTTTCATGTTTCGGATTTTGAATTTTTATTCTAAAATTCGGGGCGTGACATTTAGGGCTAAATGTGGTCACTATAGGCCAAATTCAGTTGCTTAATGGATGGAATATTTATAAGAAGTGGAGAAATCAGGTTGAATTTTATCAATCTATGCATCAAACATGGATCTTTGTTTGATTGAGGAACAACCATCAGAGCTAGACACTGAGAGCACAGAAGAAGATAGGAAATATTATAAAGAGTGGTATAGCTGCAACAAGAAAGCTAAGAATGTGATAAGAACCTCCATGTCTGACATTGTTAGAGGTTCAATCATTAAGCCAGAGCTTGCTATGGATTTCCTAGAAGCCATAGGAGATTTCCTACAAGGAAAGTGACAAAGTTGAGGCTGCTAGGCTATCTAAAAGATTTAATGAGCTAGAGTTTTCAGGAAAAGGAAGTGTGAGGGAGCACATTATGGAGCTAATTGACCTCAACTCGAGGCTGAGGGATTTAGACATGGGAGTTAAAGACTCTCAGGTTGTGCATGTGGCACTTCAGTCACTGCCTAACACCTACAGTAACCTGAGAACCTTATACCATGCCTAAGAGTCTAACTGGAAACTGAACAAGTTAATTTCTATATGTGTAGTAGAGGAAGAAAGAATCTAAAAAAGAAGGCAAACCAGCTACTGCAGTCAACCTAGTTGAGAAGCCTAAGTGGAAGAAACAGAACAAACTTAAGGCTAAGAAGACTACCACCACTAAAGTACCTAGCAAACCTGCAGAACCTAAAGCTGAGAAAACCTTTAAGTTTAAGTGCTATCTTTGCAAGAAAATAGGGCACATGAAGAAAGATTGCAGTGGTTTTAACTCTTGGATGATAAAGAAGGGTGAGTGTCTTTTCTCTAGAAGTTAATTTTGTTAATATAGCATCTCACTCTTACTAGTTAGAGTCAAGCTCACCTATACACATTACAAATTCATTGCCGGGTTTAACAAATAGGAGGACACCAAAGAAAAGTGAGGTCCAAGTTTGTGTGGGAAATGGTTCGAGAGTAGCAGTTAAGGCCATTGGGACTGCGAAGATCGATTTAGGCATAGAAAATTTTATTTTTCTAGATAGTGTTTTATTACATTCCTTCCTTGAAAAAGGAATTTGATTTTAGTATGTCTTTTAGTTAAGATTGGTTGCAAACTCATTATTGATTTCAATGGAATAAAGTTATTTCTGGATTCAAATTATCTTGACTATGGTGTGTTTATGCATGATTATTTGAAATTGAATTGTTCTGTTGCTTAACAGGAGATTATGTTAATTGAAAATAATCAAAACACTATACAGAATAACACTGTCACAGGTACAAAAAGAACATTTTTCAATATATGGCATAGAAGATTAGACCATATATCTAAAGAAAGACTGAAAACACTCGAGAAAAACAAAATTTAAACTGCATTGGATTATACTGATTTGAATGACTGCATTGAGTGTTCTAAAGGAAAATTGACAAAATGCAAAAAGAAAAAGGCCTTAAGAAGTCAAAACCTATTAGAACTAATACATACAGATATATGTGGTCCATTTAAACACAAAACTATCTGTGAAAATTTTTACTTCATCACATTTATAGACGATTTTTCTAGGTATTGTTATATCTATTTACTGTCAGAAAAATCACAAGCTCTAGATGCATTCAAAATTTATAAAACTGAAGTTGAATTGCAACTAGAGAAGAAAATTAAGTTAGTGAGATCTGATAGGGAATGGGAGTTCTATGGTAAGCACACTGAAGCTGGCCAGCAAAAGGATCCTTTTGCACTTTATTTACAAGGAAATGACATTAAGGCTCAGTACACAACTCCCTATAATCCTACCCAAAATGGAGTAGCATAAAGGAAAAATAGGACCTTGTTAAAATGGTGAGAAGTATGATGTGCACTGCAGGTCTACCTATATTTTTATGGGGTGAAGCTCTTGAGACTACAAATTATATTTGCAATAGATCACCTATTAAAGCAGTAGACAAAACACCATTTCAGTTGTGGTGTGGAAGGCAACCTAGCTTGCATCAGTGCCATGTGTGGGGATGCAAGGTTGAGGCAAAGTAGCCAAATCCACTAACACATAAGCTTGAATCCAAAACAGTCAATTGCCATTTTATTGGCTACTGTGAAAAATCTAAAGGCTATAGGTTCTATGCAGCTCATAATTTTACAAGAATTTTTAAAACTCATCAAGCAAAATTTCTGGATGAAGGATTTAGTAATACTAATTTTAAGGATTTGTCTTTAGAATTAGAAGAAATTACAAAAAATGAAATTTAGAGAGCTTCTTGCCTTTAATTCAGCCAAATAATGTAGATAATACAGATACAGAAACTCAGAGCCAAAATCAAGCTTTAGAGGAACCATTAGCCTTAGAACCTCATATAGATGAACCTATGAATGATGTGCATTTAGAAAATAATCCTGTAGAAGAACAAATTCCACCTCAGCCTAGAAGATCCCAGAGAGAGAAAGAGAAGACCAGTATATAGGGAGGATAGTGATTTTGTAGTGTACCTGCAAGAAACTGATATTCTTGCAAAGGAGAATGATCCTTCAAGCTTCAAGCAAGCTGTTCAGAACAATGAAGCTGAAGAATGACAGAAAGCTATGAAAGCTGAAATCGAATCCATGAAGCTAAATTCAGTGTGTGAACTAGTTAAACCAAATCCAAACCAAAAACCAATAGGCTACAAGTGGGTGTTTAAGACAAAAAGAGATGCAAATGCCAATATAGAAAGACATAAAGCTAGGTTAGTAGCTAAGGGTTTTACACAAAAAGAAGGCATTGACTATACTGAAACATTCTCTCCACTTTCAACTAAAGACTCATTTAGGATTATAATGGCTCTAGTAGCTCATTATAACATGGAGTTACACCAAATGGATGTGAAAACAGCCTTTTTAAATGGAGAGTTAGATGAGGACATATATATGAAATAGCCTGAAGGTTTTGTGAAAACTGTAAAAGAAGATCATGTATGCAAATTGAAAAGATCAATTTATGGACTTAAGCAGGCTTCTAGACAATGGTAAAAGAAGTTTGATTCAGTAATTTCATTTTTTGGCTTTTCAGAAAATATTGTAGATGAATGTGTGTACATTAACACAGTTGGGAATAATTTTATTTTTCTTATACTGTATGTGGATGATATTCTTTTAGCTAGCACTGACATTAAGTTGCTTAAACCAAAACCTTCCTGTCTAAGAATTTTGACATTAAGGACCTAAGTGAGGCATCCTACATTTTAGGAATTGAGATTAAAAGGGACAAGGCACAAAGCTTATTAGACCTATCTCAAGACAATTATATCACAAAAGTGTTGAAGAGATTTGGAATGGAGACTTGTGCATCAGGTGATGCACCTATGACAAAGGGTGACAAACTATCTAAATATAAAAATTCTAAAAATAGGGGGAAAATGTCTAATATGGAAAGCAAACCTTATGCTAGGCTGATTGGTAGCCTTATGTATGCACATGTCTGCACTAGACCTAATTTATTATTTGTAGTTGGAATTTTATCTAGGTTTCAATCTAATCCAATCTAATCCTAGTCATGAGCACAGGGTTGCAGGAAAGAAAGTGCTT
This sequence comes from Rosa persica, assembly GCA_025331145.1. Lineage (NCBI taxonomy): Eukaryota > Viridiplantae > Streptophyta > Magnoliopsida > Rosales > Rosaceae > Rosa > Rosa persica. The sequence continues at coordinate 37,499,586 of WFKR01000003.1, read as the reverse complement.
AGATACTTGCAGAAAACAAAATCTCACATGTTGGTTTACAGACAAGTTAAAAAGCTTGAACTAGTTGGCTATACTGATTCAGACTTTGCAGGTCATTTTCCAGATTCTAAAAAGTCCACATCTGGTTATGTCTTCGTGCTTGCAGGAGGGGCTCTTACATGGAAAACCATGAAACAATCATTGATTTCAACCTCCACCATGCAGGCTGAGTTCATAGCCATTTATGAAGGAGTCTGTGAAGGCTTGTGGATCAAATTTTTTTTTAATACACACTAAAGCATTAAGTTCAATTGTTTCAGATGCATTGAAAATATTTTGTGATAGTGCAGCTGCAGTATTTTTTGAAAAAAATAGTAAAAGGTCCAACAACTCTAAACACATAGACTTAAAATTCTACAGTGTTAAAGAAAGAGTGAAGCATGGTGAGATAAAGATTTTGAACATCAATACCGAGTCACAGCTTGTAGACCCTTTCACTAAAGCATTGTCAGTTACAGGCTTTCAGAAACATACTAGGAGCATGGGAATTCTATCAGATTTTGGAGGCTTGAGTTCAGTGGGAGCCATCTTTTAATTTTTAGATTTTTTTTTTTTGTAATAGGTTTCTTGGTTGAGTGCTTCTATTCATACCTCTTCATTTAGTCTTTGAACCTCCTTTGATTTTTTTCTAAAAATCTAATCCCCATTTTACCCCTGTAGGCTGCAGGAAAAGAGAAAAAAAAAATTCCAGCATAGTCGTTTCTCTCTAGCCTTGGCATGTGACTTTGATCATTGTGAAGAAAGCTCAAATGGGTTGTACTATAGAACTGCATTTCCAATATTCTAGCAAAGAATGTATTAATCGATGTGCTTTAAATTTTGTATTGGATTTGATATGGTGGAGACCGGGAACAAATATGAATATGGATTTCTTTGTTTCTGGGACTTTTTTGAAATGATGAATAATTCTATCTTTGTGTAATCTTGGGAGTGTAAGATGTTTAAATAATTTATTTGTTTCATTTAATTATAACTATTGATTTTAGTAATCAAATGTGAGATTTTGCATTGGTCAGAGATCATTCATTCCTGAGAAAAATTGATAAAAAGGAAGATATTGAAGGGTTTATTGTGGAGCAGGAGAATTAGGAACAAAATGAAGTAGAAATGAGGACAAGGTAGAGAGAGACGAAGTCTGTTGCAATACGATTTTTTTTTTTTTTACAATTTTGTTACAAGGGTAAAATAGAGAATTGTTCATATAGGTCTAGTCGTTTTCTAGCTTTGTGGTAATGAAAAGAATTGCTTCGGAGGTTAAGATGAAGCTCCTGCCAAAATTTGATGACCATCAAAGGAGTTAGCCGCACGTGAACAGTGTGGTGGGTGAATAGTGACTTAAATTCTGTTCTTAGACATAATTGATGAAGAGTTGATATATGTAATTTTGATGAAGATTGGAGAAGTTGTGAATCAATTATAAATTTTCAAAAGTTTAGAATTTCGATTATCGATTTACGAGAATTCAACCGTTGGATTTTTTTTTTCAAATTTGCTTTAGAAATTGTAAATCGATGAATATAAATTATTGGTGAAGTCTGGATGGATATCAAGGAGAATTGAGGGAGTTAAGATTAAAGAAGATGTTTAGGAATTCGATATAATTATCGTAAATTTAAATTTTCATCCTGTAATTATTTATTTACGAGTGTTATATTATACAGGATGTGAGGAGGAACCACATGAGGAAATTTCGAATAAACGGCAAGTTTAGCCGTATACTGTGAGTGGACTTTTGTTTTAAATAATGATGCATGCGTTTATTTCTTGAATTAATGTTTTATTTAATTATCATATTACGTTTCGAGCATATAATTTGATTTCGGAATTTGATTTTGATTTATCTCGTGGATTTGCTTTTAATGATGTTTTTCAGAGATTGATTATGATTTATCTCAGTTATGAATTTTGAATATGAAATTATTATGCTTGGATTTGGATTTATGATTGCTTTCGAGAATACGATTTAAATTGTCGAAGATTTATTATGCTTTATCTCGATTATGATTTGAGAAATGAGATTTTGACGAGATATTATTTATATATTAATTCTCGCTTCTTATGAATAGTTTTAACCTTGAGATTATCTTGGCGTGTGGGGCACGTCATTGCAAATTCATTTGCGAGATTTGGGGAAGCGTTATGGATTTATTGGTTTTCGGATTTCATATGTCATATATTAGATGATTATTTATCATGCTAGCATTGAGTCCGCCTTTGTGGTGAGGTGATTAAATCACCGAAGCCTGTCTGCCTTTGTGGCGCTGGTTACTGTCTTTGTGACAGTAATGCTGAAGCTCAGTATCTTAATCGCTACACTTGGTGGCGTAAGTGAATATAACGGGTGTATGAGAGTACTTTAGCCTGGAGGGCTATCACCCAAGCCTAAGGGGCTCACCTATATGGCAAATTATCTTCCCCATATTATATTTTGGTATTTTTGGCTAGCGGAGCTAGTTTAATTATTTATTGGTCAGCGAGGCTGACACGTTTTGTTGGAGCTCCGAGCTTTATTAAATAAATTGCAAAAGTGTTGTATAAATTAGCTCGAACGATTATTTTATAAAAATTGCATGCATGAGACTTAAAAAAAAATACTTGAAATATTTCTGAAACATTTATTTTTGTCTACTCACTCTAATGTGTTTTATATTACTTTACCCTGGACCCTTTGGTTTCAAATGCCTAGTTTGCATGCGAGATTAGTCGAGGTCGGGCGTATATGGGGATGAGGCATAGTTGTTATTGCTTTCACATTGTAGGATCTATCAATCCTTTATTCTCTTTTCATTTGTTTTAAAATTTGCTCTCATAACCTATAAGAATTGGTTATTGTGGAAATGGAGTTGTTGATATTTGGGGAGCAGAAAGGCTCCAAGAGTATAAGGACGGCATGCTTAGAAGTGTGGTTTGAATTCTTTGCAAGTTAAGGTTGTCCATTTTTGGGAGAAGTTCTTTTGAACTTTCTCAAAAAATGGACCCCGCAGGGCCACCTGGAATTTCAGGGTGAAATTCGGGGCGGGTCTTGTCAATGATTTTGAAATGAAGGGTTAAATACTGATTACTACCTTATAGTTTGGGTCCAAAATCAATTCAGTCCCTGAAGTTCTAATTTCATCAAGAACACCCCTGCACTTTCAATTTTGATCTAATAGGTCCAATTTATCAGACTTCTGACAATTGAGTCATTTAACTTGTTGACATGGCTCATATATGGCCTATGTTTTATGATGTGGTGTTAAGGTGGCCTACATAGTCAATTTAGAAGTGAGATCCACTATTAGAAATCTATCAAATAAACAGTTTTTCAACAAATAATCCCACTATAACTTGAACCCATAACAAAATATTAATAAATTGGACCTATTAGATCAAAATTGAAAGTGCAGGGGTGTTTTTAATGAAATTAGAAGTTAAATGACTGAATTGATTTTGGACTTAAACCACATGGTAGTAACCAGTATTTAACCCAAATTTAAAATATCAGTGTGTGTTATCAAGTGAGCTTTCTGCATTATGAAATGTTGCAATTCAATTTCAGTTTTTAGTTAAGCAAATACCAGTTCACTAGTGTTATCAAAGTCATTCTGTTGGACCATGAGCATTGGATATTGCAGGTAGATATACTTATCCAAATTTTGCTCTTGTTATCACCTTGAGCTTATGTGGTTGCAGTAATTTATGTTAGTGATCTTTAATCAGCCTGGTTCTTTAATCATAGTTGGTTTGAGATTCTGCATTATTTTCTGCAAATTGACCAAGTTGAATGAGTAATGAGTAGTTATGTATTTCAGTGCACACTTTAGTTTGTTATCTTTATCTAGTTATTGGTTCAATTGTGTAGCAAGCAGACAATCTTAGTCCAAGTGGGTGATTGTTGGAAAAATATGGACTTAACATTATCTGATATGCATTGAGTTTAAGCAATTGATTTAACTAAATATAAATAACAAGAAGTACATGATTATAACTCTAATTCTGGTTATCTACTTGGACGTATATCTCCTAGTAGAAGCAGGGAACTCATTGGCTAATTAACCTAATTAGCATTAAGAGTTGTGATAAAACCAAGCCTCTCTAAATGATAAACATTGAGTGGATGTTAGACTCCTTATGGGATGAGTCTAACTCGTGTTTTTGGCCAATATAAATAGGGAGCAAAGTCCCTGTATTCACCACCAATTATTGCATATTGTTCAGCCCCATTCTGAACCTTTTGGTGTTGATGTACAGAAGGCTTCTTGCTCAAGTTCTGTTGCTATTCAATCCTATTCTAGTTGGTCAAGGATGTCAAACCTAGGCCAAGCTGTTTCTGCAGGGATCCAGAGCGTCATTGATCTAGGTGAAGTCCTAGTGCCACTAGGAAAGCTATTCTGCAGATTATGTGTGATTGTTGTGCAGCTGGTTTATGTTCTTGATATGTTGTGGTATGAGATGATCTTGGTTATTGATGTATGTTGTTTTTGCATCATGGATTTAACACGTGGACCATCTGTGGTTATTTCATATGTCGGTGCTTCTGTTTATTTCCAGGTTTGATTCCCGGCTATTATAAGAAGTTGCCTATTGTTAGGGTCGATCAATATAACTTTTATTCTTGTGATTACAAAGACATGCTAGTAGTTAGCTGGTGCTAAAGACTAGTCACCAAAAAGATCACCAAGGCTCCTCAACTCTTAGGAAAGTTGACCGACCTCATCACTGTCAAGCAGGTTCGTTTCTCTGCTCTTCTCTTGCTTATGTTTATTCACTTTGAATTCTTTTATGATGAAAGGGAAATCTTTTTATTTGATAGAGATCATTCTATTTCCATTCGATATTTATTTATTTTATTTCGGTGTTTTCGATAGTTGATTTGTTTGTAGTTATAAGAAGGGCGTATCTGATCTTACTGCAGTACATATTGCTTGGTTCTGGTGTAAATTGTTCTCTTTATAAAGGAATTTGGAATTGCTTGCCAATTCTCTCAGAGTGTGTTTGGATGAGGGAAAAATGATGGAATTTAATTGGAAGTGAGAATTTCATAATTCTTAAAAGCTAATTCCCTTGTTTGGCATTATCAGATTGGAATTTCTAAATTTCTCTGTGAAAAAAAAAGAAGGAATTCGTTATTTAAATTCCTCACTTCAATTTCCATCAAAATATGTGTCATTTACGAATTCCTTTGCAGTATTCAATTTTTATTTCCAAAACAAGACTTTTTTGTATTTTATCTTTTTATTTGTTTTATACTTTCTTAATTTATTACACATTTCAAATCCTAAATAGATGCAACCAAACAATAAAAATTGCAATTAATGGAATTTTAGATTGATGGAGTTAAAGATTCCATCACTTATAAATTCCTGTGGATTTTATAATTTTCTTATTCAAACGCACCGTCAGTGGTCGTAGTGATTAAAGTTGCTTGTTCTCTCTAACCATTTCCCCTCTTAGCCTCTTACAATATTGCAGCTCTTATTACGTTTGGACTTAAAAATTTCAACATGGACAATTCCTTGTCCAAGTATTCATTTTTCCTTCTTTTCTAAAGCTTTACTTTGTTTTGTATGACTTTAGTATGTTGCTTAATGTACTAAGCATTTGGTAATTGCAGCGAAATAAAGATCGAATTGAAAGGGCTTTGAAAAGATATGTGGAAAAGTGAGTTTCTGTCACATTGTCTTTCCCTATTCTTTCAAATACCAAAATGGGGCCTTTGTTTCTTTTGGCTGGCCATGTCTTCTTTACTTTGTAGTTGCTTCTGCTTGTGTTACTGGAGATATTTGTAAGCAAATTAACATTGCTTATGGAACAAGACATTGTTTAGAACCTGTGTTCTGCATATATATATATATATATATATATATATATATATATATATACAGTCCTTCTTGGCTAAGGACTTCCTTAGTTTTTCTTAGGTACGGATTTCCGGTTTTAACCCACTTTCCGATCACATTTTCACATCTTAACCGTTCAGTTTTTAGGTCCTAATATATAGATCACCTCTGAAAATTTTCATCCAATTTGGTGATCGTTAAGGTATCCAAAACTGTAATTTACCATTATAAATACGAACGGTTCCGGTTCGACAGATTCGGTCCGTTCGTGTAAATTGCAGTTTTGGATGTCTTAACGATCACCAAATTGGCTGAAATTTTGCAGGGAGGATCTATACATTAGGCTCTAAAAACTGAACGGTTAAGATGTGAAAATATGATCGGAAAGTGGGTGAAAACATCAAATCCGCACCTAAGAAAAACTAAGGATATCCTTACCTGAGAAAAACCCTATATATATATATATTTCACATATGTAATTAATCTAAGTTTAGACTATAGTATAAGCTTATGATGTATATCATATTAAGACAAGCTTATCTGTTATTTGAGTTCAAAATCGGGTTGCAGTTAGACAAGCAGTTAAGGATGATGTGCAGTTAGGGTATAGTAGCAATTTCTTTATGGATGAAACTGATTTGCAAGTTTGATGTATCTATATGTCAGATTGGTCCCTTCTAATACACGTGTTGTTCTTATTTTAGTCCCATATACTAAGAGAACATAAGGGTGAAATTAGGAGAAGGCTATCATGGACAGTGGGAGTGCATCAAGTAAGTTTTCTGGGTTCATATTCCTGTGTTCTAGTTTTCTGCAGATTCAGGATTGACATGTAGTCTTCAATCCCAAGTTCATTCTTACATTCAGTTAATTTGCAGTAATTCTATTAACATGATTTGATCTAGTATAGATTCAGATAATATGTGATTTGATATATTTCATATCCCATTCTAACAATTGGTATTAGAGCTACCATACATAGATCATTTACATGTTGATTAGTAATTGACTACATTGAAATTTTGAATTTTGGGAATTTCAATTACATTAATCCGCATCAAGTAATTCATATAACTTTATTTGTATATTCATGATCATGATATGCTGATTTAGAAACTTATATTAATTTCATTTAAGGATTAATTCCTGTTTACCTACCTAAACTTTAGGCCAATCTTCATGTTAGTCCCTATTCTTCTAATTTCATCAAGATTACCTCTACGCTCTCAATTTTCGTCAGCCGTGTCCAATTCTTGAAGCTCCATCCAAATATTCCATCAAGTGATGACATGGCAGAAGACAGAGTTGCTAAATTCCTATAATACCCCTTATCAAACCTAAATGAAAAAAAAAACTTTTTCTTTATTTCTAATCTCACCCATCTGACCATCTCTCCACTCTTCACATTTCCAAACACACAAATCCCTCAAAGCCTGCATCATCTGGAGGAACGGCTTCAAATCTCTCACAGATGTAGCAACACTACCATACCACCAATTGGAAACTCTTCTTACTACCCCTTCTCATCCTCGCCTCCATAACCCCAAATGCCACAAATTCAAAGCCAAATTACACTCAAAGTAAAACCTAATTCCACAAACCGAGCCAGCATTTCAAAGATCCAAGAAAATGAAATCACACACCACAAAACCATAGACGCACAATTCACTCACCCTTAGAATTCTCTAAGCTTCATAGAGCAGCACAGAGGATGAACTACTGGCATGGTATGAGCTAGCCGCCGATGACGCCAGACAATCTGCCACCACACCCCTCAGTGGGTTCGGCAGCTTCTTCATCAAAGAAGATCTCAGACTTGAAACTCCTCCCACTCATCCTCCTCTGCCGGCCACCTGAAGCCTCGAACTCCTGGTGCTCCAAATCACTCCAACGGATTCTCATCAAAGTCCTCCATCACCCTAATCTCCAGCAACGCCTTCATTTTTTTTTTTGCAATTTCTAAAGTACTACCTCCTCTGATTCGCGTCTCTACCGGTGCCGGAGGTTGAGCCCATACGAAATCTCAAAACTAGAGCCTTCAATAGAGAGCTAATCGGCCATAAATTGAGGGTGAGAGATGTTGGGCAGTGGACGGAGGGGTGGGGATGAGATTTAAACCAATTGGGAGAGAGGTTGAAGGGATGGAATTAGTGGGTGTGAGGTGGAGTTTTATGGGTTTTGGCTGATTACAATGTTTTGGGTGGCTATCGTTGATGCTTTAATGCTATTGGGGTTTGTGGATTACAAGGGTTTTTGGGATAGAGATGAACTACTCTCAGCCATGGTTTATGAATTTAGAGGAATTCGGTTTATACATGTAGATCATAACAGAAAAATGTCAAATATTTTAATATCCATATTCAAGTTCATATCAGATTCATATCATAGGTATATGTGTGTGTGTGTGTGTGTGTGTGTGTGTGTGTATATAGGATTTTTCTTAGGTAAGGATATCCTTACATAAGTTTATGGAACGGATTTCTAGTTTTCGGCCACTTTTTGATCACATATTCACATCTCAACCGTTCAATTTTTAGGTCATAATGTATAGATCATCTCTGCAAAATTTCAGCCAAATTGGTGATCGTTAAGGCATCCAAAACTGCAATTTACACGAACGAACCGAATCTGTCGAACCGAAATTGTTCGTGTACATTGTGTACATGATTCTGGACTCACTCCCAAATGAATATTCTCAACTCAAAACCGTGTACAAGACTCAGAAGGAAAAATGGAGTATCAATGAGTTGATCTCACTGTGTGTGGAAGTTGAAGATGAAATGCAGAAGCAAGAAGGACAAGAAATGGCTGTGAATCTGATATCTGAAATCAAGCACAAGAAGAAATTTTGGCAAAAGCAAAAACTTCAAACCTGGAACCAATGTAAACACCTCTAAATCCATTGTGAAATCTGATCATGATAAAATGAGAACAAACCTGCATGTGGCATTAAGTGTTTCTCTTGTAACAAAACTTGGTCACTTTAAGAAAGATTGTGAAGGTTTCAAAGCTTGGCTGAAAAAGAAAGGTAGTTTTCTTTCAAAATCTATTTTTAATTTTGAGTCAAATGCTTTTGTAAATGACAACTCGTGCTGGTTTGACACTGGTTTTCCTATTCATATTGTCAATTCATTACAGGGATTGTCATCGATTTCAATCCCAAGAAAGAATGAGACAAGGGTGTGTACTGAAAGTGGCCAAAGAGTGGCTGTGAAGGCTGTAGGAACTGTGAAAGTCAAGTTTAGGAATAATTATGACCACGTTTTGAAGGAAAATCCCCCAGCAGGATGCACTTTCCGATGAGTATCAATCAGATTGAGCTTCTAAATGGCTCAAACTTTAAGAAATGGAAAGGAGACATAGAATTGAATATGCGGATATTGGATTATGACCACGTTTTGAAGGAAAGTCCACCAGCAACATTAACTGAGAGTTCTAGCAGAGAGGCAAGGGAGAAAAATGACAAATGGTACAAGCATAACAAGATGGCATTGATCATGGTCAAGAAAAGCATGCATGAGAATGTGAAGGGTAGTATAACTGATTCAGAATTGGCCAAGGAGTTCTTTATTCCATTGCAGAAAAGTTTAAAATTTTTGATAAGGTTGAAGTGCAGAATTTGGTGAGCTCTCTTGCAAGAATGAAATACAATGGCAAGACTAGTGTGAGGGAGTACATTATGAGAGGTTCTGATATTGCTGCAAGGCTAAGAGCACTGAATATGGCAATTGATGATTGATTTCTTAAGTACATGATTCTGGACTCACTCCCAAATGAATATTCTCAACTCAAAACCGTGTACAAGACTCAAAAGCAAAAATGGAGTATCAATGAGTTGATCTCACTGTGTATGGAAGTTGAAGATGAAATGCAGAAGCAAGAAGAACAAGAAAAGGTTGTGAATCTGATGTCCGAAATCAAGCACAAGAAGAAATTTGGCAAAAGCAAGAACTTCAAACCTAGAACCAATGTAAACACCTCTAAATCCATTGTGAAATCTGATCATGATAAAATGAGAACAAACCTGCATGTAGCATTAAGTGTTTCTTTTGTAACAAAACTTGGTCACTTTAAGAAAGATTGTGAAGGTTTCAAAGCTTGGCTGAAAAAGAAAGGTAGTTTTCTTTCAAAATCTATTTTTAATTTTGAGTCAAATGCTTTTGTAAATGACAACTCGTGGTGGTTTGACACTAGTTCCCCTATTCATATTGTCAATTCATTATAGGGATTGTCAGCGATTCAATCCCAAGAAAGAATGAGACAAGGGCGTGTACTGAAAGTGTCCAAAGAGTGGCTGTGAAGGCTGTACGAATTGTCAAACTCAAGTTTAGGAATAATTACGTATTAGTGTTGAACAATGTGTACTGTATTTTAAGTATGAGTAGGAATTTAATTTTTGGTTCTCAATTTGTAGCGAACAATGGTTTTAGCTTCTCATGCAATAATAAAATTATGAATTTCTATTATGATTCCAAGTGTTTTGGTGATGCAAATCTTGTAAATGGTTACTGGTGTGCAAATTGTGAAAATGTTTTGACTGAAACTATCGATAGCAAGAAAATTTTCCTTTTAGGCAAATCAGGTTCAAAAAGAAAGTTTTGTGATGCATCATCTTTTTTGTGGCATAAAAGATTAGATCATATCTCAAAACGAAGATTGCAAGAACTTGTGAAACAAGGTATTTTACCTGTTTTGGACTTTATAGATTTTGAAACATGTGTTGATTGCTTGAAAGGAAAGATGACAAATGCTAGGAAAATAGGTTCAAAGAGAAGTGAACAAATGCTTGATTTAATTCACACAGATGTTTGTGGCCCTTTTCTAGTTAATACAATATGTGGGAATTGTTATTTCATCTCTTTCATTGATGAGTTTTCAAGATTTTGTTACATTTACTTAATTTCAGAAAAGTCACAAGCTTTGGAATTTTTCAAAATCTATAAGGCTGAGGTTGAAAAACAAACTGGAAAATTGATTAAGTGTATTAGATTAGATAGGGGAGGTGAATATTTTGGCAGGTATACAGAACAAGGACAACACAAGGGTCCTTTTGCATTGTACTTGCAGGAATGTGGAATAGTAGCTCAATACACTACTCCATATAAACCACAGTAGAACGGAGCATCAGAAATGAGGAATAGAACATTGATTAGCATGGTGAGAAGTAAGATTATAAGGTCTGCACTACCAAAATTTCTG
>WFKR01000003.1:35643529-35686029 GCA_025331145.1 Rosa persica | reverse complement strand
ATCGGTTCCCATAAACATTTCTTGTTGTTCATGATTTTGAAGCGTAATTTGACACATATACCCCGATTTTAGATTCAATATATAAAGTCTAGTATTATATGAACTGATATATTTACTTAGATTAACATCAGTGTGTAAGGAAAAAACGATGTTAATTATCTATTGCACATCGTTTCTATTGAAGAAACGATGTCTGGTACTCAGTAATATATCGTTTTTGGCAAAAACCCGATGTCTGTATATTTTAGTAACAACGATTTTCATTTTGGAACTGATGTCTAGTACTCAGTAATATATCGTCATTTTTGACAAAAAATCTATATCTATATATTTTAGTAACATCGATTTTCATTTTAGAACTGATGTATTTCTATTACTGGACATCAGTTTTTATGGTTAAAACTGATTTCAACTTTATATCTAAACATCAGATTCCATAAAGAGGATGATGTCTACAAAATATGTAGCTGCTGCTATAAATTGCAATTTCGACAGTTAACAAGAGTGATTTGAATATTGAGGTATTTAATCTGAAATCATCATCCTTAACAGTTTACAAAATGGGCAAAATAAAACCCCAATTCACCAACTACAAGGCTAGCCTAGAAATTAGTATTCATTTTTGTTCATAATTGAAGAAAGCGCTTCATTTACTACATTGGAATCCTGAGCATTTCTGAAGCAGTTGAGACTGACATTCTTCCCACTTGGTGTGTTGTCTCCACAACCTGCATACAAATTCACTTGCTTAGAAATATCTACAAGTTGAGCAATTTATAAAGATCCTTAAGCTTTTAATAAGGATCTCTTTCATAAAAAATTAGAGCAAAAATAAATGGATAGAATTCAATACTACAAAGATATTGCATTTCATATTGATTAATAATAAATAAAAACGTGCGTAATAGATTTTGACATGGGTTGAATTTTTTATTTTATTTTTATTTATTTATTGTTTTTTTTAAAATGACATTGCAATCATAAAAATTAATAGCTATATTATCTGCTGGGATATGAACCTAATTTCTAGATTAACATAACTTCAAAGGTCAACGTATGTAATCAACCAGAAACTTTGAAAACAGTTTAATAAACACTAAGCAAAATAATGTTTACCAGAAAATAGAGATAGATATACAATAGCTTATATTATCTCATTGTAAAACACATAGCCGCCACTACTGCAACTCAAAGCAATAGAATAAGCCAAGAGATAATCATGTCATGTATCACGCATGAGTTATGTTAAATAAAAAGTGCAAAATGAGGGGTTTGCACTTTTGCAGAAAATCTAGAATCTGACCATGGTGACATGATCGCCAGAAAAGTGGTATATCATTGCAACTCTACATCTCACATAGATTTAGTCTATGAATTCCAATTCCTTTCATTTAAAATTACATATTAAATGTTCTATGAGGAACTGACCATGAAATAAATTCTATAGAACAAAGGCTTAAGATTGGACTCATAAATTATTTTATTTCAATTAAGAACTAATGTAAACCAGGATAAAGCACATAATCTGCATTAATGGACAATATCTGTTAGAAAAATAGAAAAGTACTTTCAAATCATAACCCAAAAATCAAATCACTGATTGGTCAGAAGCTCAAATATACACACAGACGTATACAGAAGAAACACATGACATAAGGAGGGAGGGAGGGAGGGAGAGAGAGAGAGAGAGAGAGAGAGAATTCTTGTGCTTGCTGGGATTTCGCAAATGCGTCGATGATAAATCTAAAAAAAATAATAATTTTTTTTTAAAATAAATAGAAAGAGTAACAACAGCTTAATTTAATCTGTACAAATAAATTTTCATCGAGCCACTTATGAAGGTTCTTTGGTTTTGAATCTAGAAACATATTTGTATTAAACAGTAAGAATGTCGAGGTCGTCACATGGAAAATATTAGAGAAACAATAAGCATTACCTACAGCAGCTGCATTATAATGGAAATGAGAGGGAAAGTTAAAGAACCAAAAATCTCTCGAACATGGTACTTTTGAAGGATGTCAAAAGTCTTTTCAAGAGAGAACAGTAACTGAGACTCTTCTGGTCTTTCTCCAGATGGTCCCGCATTTGCACCTGCTTTTCCACTGGCATGCTGAAACAGAAAAGATCAATATAAATTATGATCTTGCAAAATAAGAAATTTGAACCTAAGATTTCCCATAGACTAACCCATCCTCTAGAGCTTCCACCAATATGGGGGTACATCAGTACGGTCCAGTCAAATACATAGTCAAGTTGATAACCTATATGTAATCACAATATCAATATCCCAAGTCCCTAATAAGTAGAAAGTAAGTGCCAGAACCTATTAAAATTGAATACAAGAGAACAATTATATGAAAAACGGCCAGAGTTGGGTTTACTTTCTCGAATAAATAAGTCTCGAAAAAGCCTCCAGGTATGAATAATCCTGCTTGTCTTCAAACCTCAATGATCGGCATTAGTGAAAGTAGGATACAAACTTGATCTACAAAGCACCTGTTAAACATATCTGTAGCTATGTTATTCAAGTAGCAACAAGAAAAAGAATTCAGAGCACCAAAAGAAAGCCAATATCAGCTGCATAAGTTGTGAGTGTAATAAGAATGCATGAGAGAAGTTGATACCTCTATAGGAGTTGACATTTTCTTTTCACTGATTTTGTCATATTTTTGCTTTTTTGTGCTAGCTTTCAATCCTTGTCAGGTGCCAACTTTCAATCCTTGCCAGGGAAGGTTGATTGAGAAAAAAAGAAAATTATTAGACATAAGAGATAAGGCTGCATCAAATACCTAACATCAGGCATAAAATACAGCTAAAAACATGAGTCTCATGTTGATCTGCAAGCATCAAAACGTTTTTAAATGTAACCAGCGATAGTGCTGAAAGTACCACATTCCTGCAAAGCAACCAAATACTTCAACTCAATTATAATCGGAAGTTCAGAACTCAATCCCTACCACCCTCTGCTAGCAATTAATCAAAGCTTTCAACTGCCCCTTTCTCAGCTCTCAGCTCCACACAAAAGGTTTCTAACTGCAAATTATGAACATGACAAGAATAAGAACATGAACAAAAGACAAGAATGAGCACATGAACTGCTACATATAGAAATGAGTATTTCTACAGTATTGATGAGTCAATCTTTAACAAAATAAATTAAACAAAGTAAGAAGTCAAAGAATTGTGCATAGAGACCAAAGGCCTCTACAAACTTGACTTCATATGCAGGAGGCGTACTCCCTGCCTTATAGGCAATTAATCTTCCTCCATAATTGGTCATATTGAATATATTTTTTTTAACAGCCTCACCTATAATTCCAGGACCACCAGACTATGTACTCATTTTTTAAATGCAAATGAAGGCTAAAACTTTTCAACATATGAGGTTGTTTTTAGCAAACCAAGAAATCAAAAGATCCAATAGTCAACTAATCAACTTTTTATTATGTTCTGACTTTTAGGACAATAGGACAGTCAATTAGCAGCTTCGAGAACAAACAACAACTAGATCTCATACAGAATGACCAAATATGGATATTTGTTGGCCTAAACCCTAAACCTCTATAGGAGTTGACATATTCTTTGTAATTGATGTTCATCCAATACCCAAAGCTTTTTCCAAGTTCTTAACTTTCTGACTCAAATCTTGCTCAGGAAAACATATCACCGATTTATAATTTATTATTTTCAAAATATAGCCAGCAAATTTTACAATGGTTACGTGACAACATGACATAACAAGAAGCTTATAACCAGAAACGAGCATATTTAGAGCAGCCTTCCTAATTTCATCTTTTTGTAGTCAAGCTTGCAACAATTTGCAAAGATTTTAATTCTCCACTTATTTGCTAAGAAAAGTAGGTGTTAAAGTCTTACAACACAACCAAATCATAAGACTCTGCACCATTGAATATAAGACCAACAAGCATGCATAATGGTAAATACTTTCTTTACTTTTACTTCAGCTCCATGATGATCGATCAAATATCCAACAAGTCCAACAATTCTGCAAAAAATCCAAATGAAAATAATCGAATCAAATCAATCACCATGATATAAACAAGAAATTATTTGGTGAAATCTGCACAAATACAAACCTCAAGATCTTAAATCTGTTCTATTCGTGGCTCTTCAAATTTAAACCTCTTAATCAAACCTGCAGTTCAAAGATCAATCAGCCACTGCAGACTCTGTCACCGTGCATAGCCTTGAAGATGAGATTAAATGATGCTGTGTTGTCTCGATGTCGTGGTCCTCCATACTAGCCACCAAATTCAGTATCTCCACTAGCCAGACTCCACTTATGAGATTGGCCCTGAGGTAGTGATCATAAGAGCTCACATCGGGCTTATTGGGCTTGCCATTCTTGTCCAACGACCTTATCCAGAGCTCGGCGACGAGCTGGGGATCCTGAGAGAGAAATGAGAAGGTAGGGTTTGCGTTTAGGGCTTTGGCGAGGGATCGGGTCTCAAGAAGGAGGAGTTTATCTCGATCCCGAAGAGCCGGTCAGATAAGGTCAATTGGGCTTGGTGGAAAGAGCTAGACACTCTGAGTGAAGAATCGGGTTTAGTGCAGCCACCGGATAAGAAGCTCCTCTATACCGAGGGCGGAGCTGCTATGTGTGGTATGGTGGTTTTAGATCTAGATGTGTGTGTGTGAGAGAGAGAGAGAGAGAGAGAGAGAGAGAGAGGAGAGAGAGAAGGGTTTGAGAGTCTGAGTTATTCTCTTGTTGTAAAATGAGAGTGATATAAAGTGAAAAAATTATTAAGTGTCGGAGGGAATGAAATTTTCAGCCCCTGCATTTCTCAAAAATTTTAAAGTTACTCCGCGTTTTTTCAAAATTTTTGAATGAAACTTTACACATCAGCTAATTTAACGACCAATGTTTATAATCACAATAGAAATCAGATATTTGATTACTGGCTATGATTGAGTTATTGGTATTGTGTTGTATGTTTGATTTGTGGTTGTTGTTATTGAAGAGGTAACAGTATAGAAATTGTGAATTGATTGTGAAAAGTTTGAGAAATTGGTCAAGCCAAGAAGCTTGGGTGTCCTTAGTAATTTTGGGTACACCCTTGTTTGAAAATTGGAAAGTGTTGGGTGTCCATAATAAATTCCATTGAAGTACTATCTGACGAAATTATTAAGTAGAGAAAAGAAAGTATATTTATATATATTGGGTGGCCTTAGTAAATCGGGTGCACTTAATATATATTTTTGGTCGATATTGTTATTTCAAGGAAGGATTCGGTAATATAGGTCAATTATCGAACAAGTCTTGATTGGTCAAACATTGGTCACAATTAGTCAACTCCTGGTCAAATTAGGAAAAGTTGATTGTACGATTTGTTGATCGTCGAGATTTCAATTATTGGTTCAATGCGATATTAACTATCAAAATGTTGGAATTGAGGACTCCAGCCACCCGAGGAATGGAAGGTTCGTGATCTCCGAACAACGTGAAATGGTAAAACTTTGGAATTCAGGTAAGGGACCCGGGACTCTCTATTGGCTAATGGTTTTCCATATTTGATTATATATGTGATGCATGATGAAAGTATATTGTTAGTTCAAATTTAAAATGTTTTGAAGTAATGTGCGTATAAGATTGTTGATGGCGGTGTGTGAGAGTGAAAAGGTGGTCGATGACTTTCTTGGGGATTAGCCACCCCTAAACCTCCGGAGGGTTAGCTACATCGGTCGGATGGTGCAAAATCACAATGGCGACCCGGTTCCGTGTGTGTAGCTAGTGTGTTAAGTTTAGCGCTCTGTGACTGGTAAGGTCAGATGTTGGTTCTATAGAACAAAGCCATCAGGTAAAGCTCACGTAGTTTTCTAATCATGCATCGGGTTTTAAGAGAAATGATATTTTAAGTTTGTAGTTCTTACATATATATTCGCTTTTGTTTTCACACTGGACTCAAATCTAAATTATTACAAAGTTTTAGTTGATTTTCAAACTTAGCCATAGAGCAGCGAGGATGAAACCTCACCCCTACAATAGTGTGTGTGCAGGTACTGTGCACTGGTAACGGGATTGTAGAGGATGGAGCTGGGTGTGCGGAATTTGATCAATCATCCGGATGATAATCGGGTTTCCGATGTACTCTCGATCTTTACTTCTTGATCCAGGCTATTCCAAAACTACTTATCGAATGTTCATTGTGTGGTTAAACCTATAAATCCTTGACTATTCGCAAATGACAAGTTCTAGACGAACAAATTAAATTTTGTAATTTCAAGAAGCTTTCACCTCAAAAGTAAAAAACTTCTCGTTGTGCGTTTTACGAAAAGTTATTCAATAAAAATTACCTTGTGGTTCTCTAGAATGTAAATCGAGCATTCGGTTTATGTTTTAGAGTCTCACGGCATTGTGACCTGCTTAAGCTGGTGAGGTGTAGTTTGAGACGTTACAAATTATCTATCTTGTTCCATCAAGTGTTTTCAATTGGCCTCAGAGCGGGTTCTAGAACTTTCTAGTAGGTTGCTGTGACGATGGAACACTCGCATGATAGAGCTGCTAGTGGGTGTGTCAACAGCCCCCCATGGTTTGATGGAGGGTTTGAAAAGTATACCCAATGGAAAATATACATGAAGTCATATCTCCATGCACAAGATGAGCATGTGTGGAACATTATTGAAAATGGCTGGAAGGTACCTGTTGTTCCAACCAAAGGTGAAAGTTCCTGTACTGTCACTCCTAAACCTAGAAAGGATTGGATTGAGGAGGAAGTTCGTGATCTGCAAGTAGACATCAAAGCTGAGAATAACATCTTCACAGCTCTTTCTGAACGAGAAAAACTGAGGATTAGTCATTGTGACACTACCAAGCAGGCATGGGATCTACTAAAAACTACGTATGAAGGAAATAAAAAGGTACATGCACAAAAATTGCAAGCATTAATCTTTGAGTTTGAAACTATGACCCTAGGAGACGATGAAATGGTGGATGACTTTCATGGTAGAATTCTCAAAATCATCGGCCAGTGTCATAGTCTGGGTGCGCCCTTTGAAGAAGATAAGATAGTCAAGAAGATACTTAGGGCTTGGCTTGAAAAATTTCATTCCAAAGTCACAAGTATAGAGGATTCATTTGATATTGATGATTATCCACTTGATGAGCTTATCGGGAATGTCAAAACCTATGAGATGAGCTTGAAACCTGAGAAGAAAACCAAGAGTGTAGCTTTCAAGGCTGTGAAAGGAGTAGAAGAGGAAGAAGAAACACTAGATCTTGCTCTTTTAACAAAGGAGTTTAAAAAATTTCTCAAAAGCAATAACTCCTCTAGGAATCCTAATGCTCCCAGGAAAAACTTTCATAGTGGTATATAATAGCAGTAGTGACTACAATGGTAAGAGTGGGAAAGGAAGCTTTAAGGGAACTCATTCAGGGAAGACTAAATGCTATGAATGTGGTAGCTATGGTCATATCTCTACTGATTCTGGCAACAGAAAGCATGGAAATAGCAACAACATGTCTCTCCTCTCAACATGGAGTGATGATGAAACTGCCGTCTGCTGCAAGCAACTCTACAAGGCATCAAAAGCTACATTGATCAAAAACATAGAATTGGAGAGAGAAGTCGAGACATTGAATGCTTAAAAAGAAGAGATGAAGCGCTTGTTGCAAGAATCTCAGACAAAATGGGAACAAGAAAGGAATAGGCTCACTAATGAGTTCACCAGTGTACCAAATGACAAAGAACTGCTAGCATGGAAGAATGAACGTATTGAACTCAGCAACAGAATCAACGTGCTGGAGCTTGAGGTAAAAGGGCAACATGCTTTGAACTTTAATTTGCTAACAGAGATTAATTCCTTGCAGGATGAGTTAAAGATTACTCAAGAAAAGTTTAATAAGTTTGATATCAGCTCAAGAGCTGTATCAAGGCTGTTTGGATCAGGAAAAGCTCCTCATGACACCTACGGACTTGGCTATTCAGGTGAAAATTCCAAAGGTACCAAGTTTGTCAAAGAATCACGACCAGTTGTTGAAAAGGGTGAATCTTGTACTGACATTGTCAAAAAGGCCAAGGACCAGGAGAATGAACAACTAAATTATGCTCAAGAGGTAAAGTTTGACCAAGGAGTTACTACTGGTCAAAACAGGTACCTCAACTGTAAGGCTTTTATTCCTACCTGTCATTACTGTGGTATGATCAGACATATTAGACCCAGATGTAATGAGAGAATTGGTATGTTATAGCATGTTCAAGAAAAGTGTACTGTAGAATCTCTGCAAAGTGAGCTTAGAGAGCAAAAGGAAATCACTTGTCACGTCCCGTATCTTAATTTACCCGTTTACTAGTTATTTGGATGGTAAACGACAATTACTTTCACTTTTACTCTGTTTCGATACTTTTAGTGGCCCTAAAAGTTGACGTTTTGTTCGGGACAAAATTTGAGAAAATGTTCTCCATGAAGTTGTAGAGGACGTTAAATCGAGTTGGTACATATGTGGTAAAATTGGAGTTCGTATGCGAAAGTTATAAGTGAAATACGAAAGTTACTAGTCATGATAGATAGTATAAATTTGAATTGCTACAGTGGTCGGTAACTTTTTTCTTCTCTCTCCTTCCCCCATGTTTTCTCTTTCTCCTTCCGCGTCTCTCTCTCTCTCTTCGGCCTCACTTCTGCAACTCCCTCCTCCGGCCACCTGGGAGGGTGTGGCCGGCACCGTTCGACTCCCCTACCCTTACCCAACCTCCCCACGGTGGTAACTCATGACGGCTTGGCCGGAAAACGAAGAACCAAGCCCAAGAAGTTTACTGTAGCAATTTGAGTCATGGTCGGTTTCTTCCAATTTCGGCCACCCCAGACAATCAAGTTAGGTTCTTTGGAACTGCCTTGGGACGTAGATGATGCTCCCCAAATCTTTTGCAGCAATTTGAAGCGTGGAGAAAGAATCGAAAGATTCAAATTCTGGGTTACTATTCACGAATCGGGTTCAACCTTCTCCTTAATTGTTGAGGTACTTCTACTTATTTTCTGACTTTGTCACAGTTGCGAAAGTTGTTGGGTTTGTTGAGTAGGTGCTGCTGCCAAACTTTGGTGGCCATTGGAGCTGGTGGCGGCGCCGCCACTGTGGGCAGCGGTAGCGGTGCGTAGGGCAGCTTTTTAATTGCGATTTCTGGCTAGTTAATTCCTATGAATGTCGTAGAACTTATATTTGAAGTTTGGTGAAGTTTGGATGAATATCGAAGAGGATTGAAGGAGTTGAGATTATGGGATTTGGGATTGAATTTTAATTATCGTAAAAATTATTTTTCGTCTGGTAATTATTTATGTACGAATAATTGTGTATAGGACGAGATACCGATTCATCACTCGACGAGGATCCTTACGTGAGGATACCACGTTAGCGGTATCCCGTGAGTGGACTTTTATTTTAAGAAATGATGCATGCATTTACTTTATCAAATTAATGCCTTATTATTCAACATGAAATTTATCGAGCATATTATATTAATTTCAGATTATCACATTTTTATTTGGTGAATGCTTCTAGCATGATTTCGATTTATTATTTTCTATGCTCAATTTGGATAACATGGTTATTGTTTGTTTTTCGATATTACATTTTCCAAGGTGTTTTCTGGAATTATTTATATTTTTCATTCGTCAATTCTGAGATTTTTCGAAAATGAGATTTTCAAGAGAAATTTACTCATCTATTATTCCTCGCCTCTTTATTTATGAGTTGAGAATATCTTTAGGTGTGCTAGGGTGCACCATTGACTTTTGTGTTATTTCTTTTCTTGTGAGACATTGGGGAAGCCTTTTTTATTTTTTGATTTTCGTTATTTTAACCCACCATACTTGGGTCGTATTATTTTTGCTAGCTAGCTTATTAGTACTTCTCCCTGCTTACTCTGTGTTTGGGGGTGAGTTGAGCAGAGCATGGGATGCTCAAGAGTGTGGGACCCTCCAACCCAAGCCTAAGAGGCTCCCTTATTCATATGGTGATGACTTTTTTCCCATACTCTGTTCTTATTTGACTAGCGTGGCTAGTCGGTTTTCTTTTGACCAGCGGAGCTGGTATGTTCTCACCAGTTTTTGAGCTTAAACAAATGTATTTTACAAATGTTGCATGCATTGGTTTTTATAAAGGAATACATGTGAGAAAGTATAAACTCCCTCTTCTTTACAATTACTTGTTTTTATCCACTCATGCTAACGTTTTTATTTACTTTCCCCTGGGCCATTCGGTTTCAAATGGCCAGTCTGCAGAGTAGCTAGTTCGACATTATAGGATTCGAGGCATAGCATTTGCTGCTGTTGTTTTCATTGTGTGGTTAACTGTGAACCTACCTGTAGTTTTTTTTTTCCCTTTTTTAGATTGCACTGATAACCTGTGGGTGAAGTATATTAAAGTTTGGAAGTTACTTTTGTGTATTGGAACATGTTGTATTTCAGTTTTTCGTTACTACTTGTGGAGTTGTTGTGTTTTGGGGAGCAGGGTGGCTCCAGAAGAATATGGATGGTTTATTAGAAGTGTGAATGTATTTCTATAGGTTTTGGGTAGTCCATTTTTAGAGGTGAGTCTGCTGAAATTTTCGGTAGTCTTATTCCTAAGGTGGGCCCCACAGGGCCACCCCGGATTTCCGGGTGAAGTTCGGGGTGGGTCCTGTCATCATTAATAAAGCTGACTGAGTTGTTTTCCAATAACAAAATGCAAACTGTCAAAGAAAAATCTGTCTGAACTAGGAAGAGTAGAAGTAATGGTTCTCTCACTCACATTGATACTACTAATGCTACTTGTCTTATGACAGATGTGAATCCAGGTAAGAAATCAACACATATTGAAGGCACATGTCTAGAAGCTCTTACAGCCTTAGCAGATAAACATAGGGACTTTTGGTATGTTGATAGTGGCTATTCTCGACATATGAATGAAGACAAAGCATGGTTCTATTCCTTTGAGGATGAGCGCACAACAAGATCTATCACTTTTGGTGATGGAAGAAAAGCAAGCATACTGGCTCGAGGCACTGTAAATATACCTGGGATCCTAAATCTTAAGAATGTACTGTATGTTGGAGGACTGAAAGCTAATTCGGTTAGTGTCAGCCACTTGGCTGATGACTATGAAGATGTGTGGTTCAATAAACAATGATGTCTAGTTCGTAATCACAAAGGTGAAGGCATTATGGGAGGTAAGAGATCTTTTGATAATTGTTACCATATTAAAGCTAGTGATACTACTGCTATGTAGTCTTGTCTTTTAGTGAGATCAACAGAAGAGATTTTTAACTGTGGCATAGGAGACTGGGACAGACATGCCAATTATCAAGATTTGCTAAAGTTATCCTCCAAGCAATGTGTAAGAGGCTTGCCTGCTCTAAAAGGCAAAACTAATAAGATGTATGGAGGCTGTAGAATTGGGAAGCAAACCAAAGCACCGCACAAGGTAGTGAACTCTGCTACAACCACAAAAGTTCTGGAGTTGCTTCATATAGATCTCATGGGACCAACTCAAGGTAAAAGCTATATGTTGGTAGTAGTAGATGATTTTGGCATATTAACTTGAGTAAATTTTTTGAAAGACAAAGCTGAAACTTTTGAATCCTTTAAGAGCTTAAGTCAGAAAATGTTGATAGAAAAAAAGTCATCTAATCTTTGCATGGTCAAAGTCAGGTCTGATAATGACTGAGTTTAAAAATGCTGCTTTCACTAACTATTTCAATGAACTTGTGTTTCCCATGAGTTTTCAGCTCCAATTACGCCTCAGCAGAATGGAATTGTTGAAAGAAAGAACATAATATTATTGGATATGGCCAGAGTTATGCTACATGATGCATTGCATGCTACACCATAAATCGAGTCTTTCTCAGACCAAGCACTGACAAAACTGCATATGAACTTTGGAAAGGTAAAAAACCAAATATCGGGCATTTTCATGATTTTGGGAGTCCTTGCTACATCCTAAAGTATAAGGAACATCTTGGTAAGTTTGATGCCAAGAGTGAATAGTAGGGCATATCGAGTTTACAACAAGAGAACTTGTGTTGTAATGGAGTCTATTAATGTTTCTATTGATGATCAATTTGTCAAACAGGAAGAATCTTATGCAGATGCACCTTCAACCTCAAGAACATTGTCAGAAAGTGAACTAGAAAAGGATGGAGAAGAAGTCATTATTGACATATTTTTTTAGCCAGCCTCAACACTGAGACGAGGCTTTAAACAAGTTTAGAAGGATCAGTCCAATCAAGATATCATTGGGATAGTGTCAGATGGCCTAAAGACTAGAAGTCAAGCTACTACACAAGTAAGTCAGGATGAGGTAAGTCAAGACAATGTATTGCGCTTTGTTTCATCACTGAGAATAAGATAAATATGAATGTCATATCCCAGTTTAGTTTTGTGTCATTGGCTGAACCAAAAAATGTCAAGGAAGCCTTGTTGGATGACCATTGGATTAGTGCTATGTAGGAAGAATTGAATCAATTTACTAGGAATGATGTGTGGTACTTAGTACCTAGACCTAGTAATTGCAATGTCATAGGAACTAAGTGGATTTTTAGAAACAAAAGTGATGAAAGAGGGAATGTAATTAGAAACAAAGCTAGGTTGGTGGCTAAGGATTACTCACAGGTTGAAGGTCTTGATTTTGATGAAACATTTGCTCCTGTTGCTAGATTGGAATCTATGAGATTACTATTGTCTGTAGCTTGTCATCTCAAGTTCAAACTGTTTCAAATGGATGTCAAAACTGCTTTCCTAAATGAGATTTTACAAGAGGAAATTTATGTGGATCAACCTCAAGGTTTTCAAGATCCACATAACCTGGATCATGTTTACATACTGAAGAAAGCTTTGTATGGACTTAACCAGGCTCCTCAAGCTTGGTATGAGAGGCATTCCACTCATCTCATGGGAAAAGGTTACTCTAGGGGATCAGTTGATAAAACGTTATTTGTAAAACTAGTAAAAAAATGACATTATCATTGCACAAGTGTATGTTGACGACATTATTTTTGGTTCTACATCTAAGTATCTTATCACAAAGTTTCAGTCAGTAGTGGAAAGTGAATTTGAAATGAGTATGTGTGGTGAGCTAACTTTCTTTCTTAGCTTACAAGTAAAGTAGCTTGACACATGCCTGTTTCTCTCTCAAATAAAATATGCTGAGAATCTGATCAAGACGTTTGGTCTTGAGCCAAGAAAGTACTGACCAATCCCATGAGCACCACTACCAAGCTTAGTGAAGATAAAGATTGCACGTCTATTGATTCTACCCTATATAAGAGCATGATTGGCAGTTTGTTGTATCTTACTGCTAGTCGACCTGATATCTCCTATAGTGTTGGAGTTTGTGCACGATTGCAAGTCAATCCCAAGGAATCCCACCTAGAAGTTGTTAGAAGAATTCTTTGATACATCTCAAGTACGGTTTCTTATGGCATTTTCTATACCTTTGATACTAATGTGGAGATTGTAGGCTACTCAGATGCTGACTGGAGAGGAAACCTTAAGGATAGAAAGAGCACCTCAGGAGGTTGTTTCTTTGTTGGGAGCAACTTAGTTGCATGGCATAGCAAAAAGCAAAATTGCATATCTCTCTCAACCGCTGAAGCTGAATATGTGGCAGTTGGGAGTTGTTGTACACAAATGCTGTGGATGAAACAGATGCTAATGGACTATGGTATTTCCCAAGGTACGTTATCTGTCTTCTGTGACAATACTAGTGCCATAGATATCACCAAGAATCCTGTTCAACATTCTAAACCAAGCACATTGATCTCAGATATCACTTCATTAGAGATTTGGTTGAACAAAAAATTCTTGAGTTGAGCTTTGTCCTCACTAATAGTCGGTTAGCTGATCTTTTCACTAAGCCCCTAATCACAACTAGGTTTGAATTATTGAGGAATGCCATTGGAATATGCTTTAAGTATTAGGGTAGCATTGTATTTGTCTATCCTTCAGTGAGAAAATTGTAAACTTAGTGTACTTTGCCCATTGACATCAAAGGTTGCACATATTTTTAGTTTCATGCTTCTCTATGCCATGTCTTATTCTAGATAGTGATTGTATACTCTCTTGTAGTTTCTTAATCTGTCAAGCTCTTTTTGCACTTTCACTCATAACTGTACGTGGTGGCATGTTATTTGTTTAGTGAGCTGAGAATGTAGGTGAAGTGAGTGAACTGACTCGACCCATTCAGACCTTCCTCTAAGCTAACATGAGATTAATGTCCCTCTTCTCAAAGTAATCAGACCCTGGTTGTGGTGTGAACTTTCCAAGGCTTGTAAGAACTGAGAATGGATTATCGTTTTACCTCCTCTCCAAGTAATTAGGTCCGGGTTGTGGTGAACTTTCCAAGGTTTGTAAGAAACGAGATGGTCAAGTGACATAAGGAAACCAATTCTGAAATAAAAAGCAACAACTCGAGACACTTTTCATCGAGCATCGTTGTAATGTTTAGTACCCTAAGATCATATGATCTGGGAGTTGCTGAACTGTGTCTCGCTACATGAGTTCATGCTGCTCCAAGTGACAAAATGAAAAGTCATTATGAATATGGTACTTTGATTATTTGGGAACAATGTTTTGTATCTCTCTTAGGAGATCTCAGGTGCAAGAACGAGCTTTTAGTTCCCTTACTTCATTTCTCCTATCTCTCTCTTAACAATATGTTTCTAAGCTCCATTTACAGTTTATGATCACATATGTCACATGTTTACTAATTGAGTTCTACTCTTGCATACCAATCACTTTGTTGATAGAATACACATGGTTGAGTCTCCTAACTGATGTATGTGTCTCTCTGTACTTAGAATATGCTATATTCTCTCACTAATGATGTGACATCATATTATGCTCCTAAATGCTCGGTTATGAAATTTATAATGTGATATCGTTTTATCCTGATTTTATGCTTTATTCCTAAACCAGGATGTTTTTAGGTGGATATTTCAATTTGCATGTGTTATTATTGGAAGTCTAACTTGTCATAATTCTTCTCCTTCTTGGAGAATCTATGTTGAAGCGGCGTGTCTCAATATTGTTTCTCTAACCCTATCCATGCTCTATATAAAGACACTCTTGTCTTTGCCAGATTTCACTAGGGTTTGTCTGAGTGTGCAGATTCAAATCGTTTCTTGCTCACTTCTTTTTCATCATGGTATGCTCAAAGATCACTACCCATATTGGAGGCAACCAGTGTCAACCTCCTCTCTCTCTGGAGGAAGAAGGCTGTCAGGCCGCTGCTCAAGTCGGTGTAACTCATCTTGGGGAACATCGTCCCTCTTGTGAACTTGGCCAGAGTCCATCTTCTCTTCCTCGATGCTCACCTCGACTGCATCCTGGAAAATCCTCTTCCTCCCAGCCTGCTCGTGCCCCTCGGCCTACGGACACCCTGGAAGGCCTTGTCGCGTCCATCGATGACCTACGCTCTTCTCTTCGTGACGGCATCATGGTGGCTGATTGGAGGGTCACCTGCATGATTGACTATGTTGTTGACATGAACTTCTCGCTGATCCGCTGGCACATCGGGTTGAACAATCTTACTATGGAGGCCCAGAACATCCAAAGCCCCCCCTCCCCTGGGGTTCCCTCGGAGGGAGGCTGTGTCGAGCAAGGTGGCTCCAGCCCCCAGGGCCCCTGCTGGAGGAGATCCCGAACCGTCCACTGTGGATGCGTGCATGGAGGCTATGCAGGATGACAGTGAAGAGGCTTATGACCTGATCACCAAGCTCAGGGAGGAGTATAAGGAGCCTTCCCATTCAAAGGGGGAGAAGTAAAATTTTTAATTTCTCAGTTTATTTTCTTCTTTTGCATTTTATCTTTCTTTGGACAATCTTTTTACTTTTCTTTTGGTTTGTAAGTGCATAAGCACAGACTGCATGTATGCTTTTTTTTTTCATGGAAGTTATGTTTTTTGGTTTTAATTCTTACTTGGATCTCGGAAAATGATGGAAATTGATAGTAAAGCTTCTAGGTGTGACTTTTGAAATTTGCTTATGATTTGTGTTTATATGTGAGAACTGACATACTGGAGACATAGGGAAAATTTTGTGTGTTGAATGGGAATGCCCCAAAGGGGGGATTGTAAGTAAATTGGGATATTCTCATTTAACACACAGTCTCCTAAAGTCACTAGGAGAGTATTTTTATCCTACTTTCCCGGTGCTTTATAAAGACTAAAGATTGAAAGATCATATCCGAAAGCCAAGAATCAGACTCACTAATCTCTTGATAACAGTAGGTTGTATTTCATTCATATCTACATGAATCATGGATCTAGCTTGCAATGCTATTCTTTAAATTGATTTGAAGATCTTATCCGTGTTGAAAGTATTTTCCAAACTCATATCGGATAAAGATTGTGGTTGCATTTAGTTAGTAAAGATTGATTGCATATCAAAATCTGTTTTGAAAATCTTTCCTTGTTTATCTTATTTTGTGACTAAAGAGATTTGAGAAAAGGGGAGTCTTGGACTCCTATAAAAGGTCTCGAAACTGGTCTTGGTTTTTAAGAGATTTTGACATAGGTGTTTCAGTGTGTGTTGCATAGTCCTCACAAATTGTTTTCTGGTAAAAATCTCTTTGATTGTTAATTTGCTTGCTCACTACATTCTTCTCATGCATCATTCTTCAGATCAGTGAGTTCCTGATATAAGCAACTGAGGGGGAGATCGATCGTATACATTTATTCTTCTAAGTGAGTAGTGTAGGACTTTCAATTGTAAACAAGTTACCTTGAGGCTAGTAAAGTGATTGTGCTCAATATCACTACTTGTAATTGTATTCTTCTCCTAAGAAGTGGATTTGATCTATGTGTAGGCTACGTTACAAGTCTCGCAGTGAAGTTTCTTCAGTGGAGAAGTTTACACTACGTTAGCAATTCTTGTGTTATTTGTTTCAGTTATCTATCTAGTTCAATCAAGTGTTTTCATGTTGTCAAGGTTTTCATCTACTCATCAATACAAGCGCATTGATATATCATGAGCTCATATTGTGAAAAGTTGATGCATGCTAGATTTACGTAATTTCGGTTTATCTCGGTTTTGCGAGTTTTTACTCGGTTTGGATCCGTGAGGATCTGACCGTCAGATCATCTTTAAATTTTGATATATTGATCGTACAAGGATTCCAGAGACCTCGGGTGAAGTTTCGCCTCGATAGACATTACTTTTGGGATTTCTGTTCAATGAGGGTTCGAACATTAATCATTTTCGATTCGTGTACTAAGTTAAGATCGTATTGTACTTAGGTGTTTGAAAATGTGTATTTGATACCTTATCTGCTGTAAGAGAAGACGCAGTGGGAATTAGAGGTGAGTAAATCTCACGTGGTTCATTTACGAACCGAATTACTTTTTGTACATTTTATCACTAAATCGTGAAATTGTTTTATGCAAATAAAGATTTTTTTTAAAATGATATGAACTCGATCGATTATGATTCATAGAACTGTGTTTCAGAGAAAAAGAAAATGGATTTTTATTATAAAAATGAATTTCTCGGTTTTTTGTGCGTGCGAATTATAGTTGGTATTAGTAGGCATCCCTTAGTGGATGAATATGTATGTATATATATATATATATTTACGTGAAATATATATATCTGGATGGTGTGGCATTGTGATATGTAGACTTTTGATGATTTCTTTCATATTTTTGAATTGAACATTTCCTTATGCTGGAAATATATTTGATGATTTATATGGTTGAAAGAGTGATTTGGAATTGTGATGTGACATTTGTGAGTAATGTGGGATTTCTTTAAATGTCTTTTTCTGAGGGCCAAATGGTCTGAAGGCTGAAGATTATAGTGGTAACCTAGGTTTTTTTTTTTGAGGGCTGAAAGGTCTGAAGTCCGAAGGTTATAGTGGTAACCTGGGTGCAAAGATATTGTAAGGCTGAACCTCAGCCGAGGTGACAGGTTACAATTCAGTTAGAGCTCTAGTTTGTCTGCAATTGTACTGCTTGAGGGATAACTTTGTGTTATGGCACTTAGGAGTACATGTTTTTAAAAGAGAGTTTCGAGTGTATGTTTTCTTTTGTTGTCTAGGAGGGACTTGAGTTTCATATTATGGTGTGAGTTGAGATAATATGATTTTATCACTTCAGATGTATGTTACCCTTAAGAGTTAAGGATGTCGAGTTTTGAAAAAGAGTTATTTTGTGAGATTGTGTATTCGAAGTTGAAAGGGTGATTTCGTGGTTTCAGCGTGAGTTGTTGAATACTTTATTTATTTTCCTTTTCCATTTCTATTGTCAATTTTTATGTAATCTCCTGAAATAAACTATATGTAGGGATTACTATGATTTCCATTTTGGATTGTGTGCTTTTCGATGATCTCCTGAACTAATTTTCTATGTAGGGATTACCAGTTTTTATTTAGAATGATTTGATTTGTCACGGTGGTGACA
This sequence comes from Rosa persica, assembly GCA_025331145.1. NCBI lineage: Eukaryota > Viridiplantae > Streptophyta > Magnoliopsida > Rosales > Rosaceae > Rosa > Rosa persica. Next base: position 35,667,644 of record WFKR01000003.1, on the reverse strand, counting down.
TATGTTTTCCTTAATAAGAAAAGGATTTCAAGTTAGTATTAATCATTGTGTTGATTTGTTGTCCTTGGGTCGGAGAAGTGTTTTAGCGGCTTTCTAGGTTTACTCATACAAGCTTGCGAAACCTTACTGGGTTTGTTGTTTCAACTTGATGCACTATTCCATGGTGTAGGAGTTCTTGTGCAGGTTAAAATATCGAGTGTTCATCATCGAAGCTGAGGTGTACGTTCAGTAGTGTGGACGTTGAAGGGTACTTTTAGTTTTAATCTTTTGCTGTGTAGTGAGAGTGGTTGGTGTGTTTACTTAATGAATTGTTGTTCAGTTTAATTTGTAAACTCTTTGTAATGTAATATGTGACTCTAAAGAACGAGTCGGTATTGATATTGGTGAGCTTGGGTTGTTTGTTGTTTACTTTAAATGAAAAATTTTCTAAGTGTTTTCTTGTGCTTGTTAAGTTTTCGCGTTTTGGATTTGAATTTATTTATTCAAAATTTGAGGTGTGACAACATCTTCATCGTCATCTTTTGGATAGAATGGATCCTTCTTTGTATCAAGACTATGGACGACTATTGGGGTGCCTGAAGGCTTAACTTTATCAGTATTAAAACACCTAAGCATCTTTTGGGTATAAACTGGTTGATGAATCAGGATACCATCTTCACGATACTCAAATTCCAAACCGAGGCAAAACCGTGTTCTCCCAAGATCTTTCATCGCAAACTCAGATTTCAAGTGTTCAATGGTTTCCCTTAACTCTTTTTAGGGTGCCAATTATGTTCATGTCATCAAAATAAACTGCTACTATTGCAAGTCCGGAACTTATTCTTTTTATGAACACACATGGGCATAGTTCATTGTTAACATATCCCTTCCCAATCAAGTAGTCACTTAGACACACTATGCTAAAAAGGCCTTCAGACGACAGAACTGTTTTGTCATCTGAACTAATCAAAATATGTCTTGTAGTATGGTATCCGTGTCTTGGAGGTATGAGATGACAGAAGTGTTCTGTCGTCTGATTTTTCATACGACATAAAAAAATAAAAGTCTTGTGTTGTCTGATGAGTTTTGCATTTTGGGAACATTGTGATCTGTATCTTTAAAAGTATTCAAGCAACAATTTGTATTGTCTGATAAACAAAACAACCACAGTCTTTTGGAAATACTATTGTGTGAAGCGTACTTGCAAGACAAATATCTGGTTAATTGTGTGGTCTAAATGCCCTTAAGTAAGAAATATGAAGACTCATATGTTGTATCTTCTGGCATAGAACAACAATTAAATATTGTGCAAATTGACTTTAAACAACAATTATCTGTGGTCGTAAAGTACATCAGAGGACAATTAAGTGTCGTTATAGGGTAGGTTTAGATGACATTTAAGTGGTGGGTGAAAGGTTTTGAAATTGTACATATGTGATGTTGGAAAATGGTTTAGACAATAGATATCATATTCTTTCTGTTATGTCAGTCTCATTACAATGACAATTTACTGTCATTTGAGGTTATTAACACGACAAATATTTGTGGTCTGAATATAAAAGAGACAACAAATAGTAGGCCTTTTATATTGTCAGTGATCAAGTCTAACCATACTTATTTGTTGTTGTTATACGTTTTAGCCAACACTTTCATCTAATTTATGTTGTTGTTTTGTCATTTAGACTACAATTTTCTATTGTTCCAATGCCAAAAAGACAATAGACTTCTAATTGATTTTTGTGTTGTTTTTGTGTAACTGCAACCACACATTTTGGTGTGCTTTTGTTGTAACTTGTAATTTGAGATAACACATATTTGTAGTCCCCTATTACAATCGGTATGCATGCATTTTGGAAAATAAAACTGCCCATTCATGAAACCATAAAATCTACATCCAAAATTATTCATTGCAATTTTCATTAATCCACCATTGTCTCATGTACACAAATTAATCATGAACATCAGTTCAAAATGGCCCAAATCTACAAATCTGGGCAGCCAACAAAATTTATGCATGCAGTACTGCAATCTCATAAACCAGAAGCACTACACAATTTGGGCAACCAACTAAACAACACAACAAAATAGCTAGCAGTATTGTAAGTCAAAGTCTGGCCTATATATCAACTATGCATGTCTAAAAGCTGAAGCTACATATCTCCAACTACTAATTAACCTACACACTAGCTATCTTTAAACTTAAGAACAAACTTTGCCTACTCTGCCCAGACAACATCAACATTCTCCATTGTGTAGTGATTTGCTTTTCTTTCCCACTGTAAGGACAACAAGGATAGAAGCTTAGTCATAGATCACAGTGGATTAATCCAATAAATCAATATTACAGTGGATTAGTTTAATCTTTTAGATTATGAGGATATCTTTTGGAGTAGTCTCATTCTTAGTTTCGTAAGCAGAGGTTTGGTTAAATAAAGAGTATACATATAACAGAATGCTAACTTTATTTGAGCAAGGATTATGAGGATACTAAGTAGAAATTAATTAATAATGGCATGTGAGGGAGATCCACATAAGTTGGTAACTAGGGTATAACAAGCCTTACGGAAGATATTATCCATGTACTGGTCCTTTCATACAATCAGACAAATCCACAAGATGAAGCAAACTATAGGAAAAGACCATGCGAGTAATATTGATGATATGATACTTGATCAAATTTCCCTAATTTATCTAGCTATATTGGTTAAACCATTGATTGCTCTCATAATTACACTAGTGTTGTGAACCTAATGAGTTCTCAGAGTATAATTATATTCAAACTGATTACATACAGGGACTGGTTAGAAACAAAATGCACTAATTATAGGACAAATATAAGGAACCAACAGAATAACATAAGAACTACAATATCTCAGAGACCAACAATGAATACTCCCTAAAGACACAGCTAAAAAGGTCTCCACTTAGCACCTAGTTGCAGCAGGTATTTTCTCAACTGGCTAAGGAAGATAGAATGAGTCTTTTATTGATGGAAAATCTAGAAGAGCTGATGTAAATATATCTACAAGCATAAGAATAAGTCTTTTATGTCTTCTCGAAGCAAACAAAAGATTATGTTTTCTAAGCATAAGCTAACACTGAAGTATCTATCCTTGCTGCTTACAAAGAAGTCTTCTTCCTTAGTCAACCAAAGTATCTTGTTGACCTTTCTACATATTCATCTATCTATGATTGTAATATGACTGTTATTTTCATAACCTGAATAACAAGGTTAACCTAAGGAGTGTTTAGCAGTTATATACAACTATGCAACTAATTTCCCTTTGATTAACCATAACCTCTATGATCAACAAAATAAAGTTTCCATGCAAAAGAAAAACATTGATCCCAAGGAACTAACTCATTTAACATTTGCAACAAAAATACTATAAACTAATATGATCCTTAGTGGACCGAGTTCATTGCTATGAGTTATAGTCATCTCAAGTTCTAAAGAGCCCAATATATTTTCCTTAATCAAGCAATGGATCAACAGTTGTTTAATAAAACTACAATGTCATACCTGAAAACACCAATAATAGGAAGTCCCTTCTGAATAGCTACACTTCTCTTCATCAGGAGTACTACTCAAGCACCATCACTTACCTAGCTAGCATTTCCTAGAATAAAAAATAAATGAGCTGAATTCACAATGGTTGATTCATATGCATTAAAGAAGGACAAAAGTCCTAATAAATGAAGATACTATCATGAGTAACAAGCTACTTGATACTTGAGTGATGAAATACCTGTAGTTGTTGTCCCATCTGATTTAAATGCAGGCTTCAACTTCACCAAATCAGTCATGTTTGGCCGGATGCATCATCCACATAAATTGTAGCATGCCTCTCGTCTCCAGTTTTTGGGTCCACAATCTATGCAAACAAATAATCAACTACTGAAATGTAAACATGGGATGACTGTTCAGAGATTCAAAATATATGCAATGCATTGCTCGCTTTCTCCCTCTCAGTCTCTGTCTCTTTTACACATGGCGCGCGCACACAAACGCACATGCAACAATGAATATCAGAAACACTTTTATCCTTTTACAATTTTTTTGTGCTCCTAAGAAACATTAAAATATTTAGGGAAACAAAGGTAAGCCAAAGACATGTTGACTCTTTAATGTATCATGATACTAACTTTTTGCAAAGGCATTTCAAATTCCATAGTCCATGAATTCAAGAGCTGGTTGCTTGAATTCTGGGATTCATAGTTGAAGGGTTCACGGACTTAGGGATTTATAGAATTATATTAAATAACTAAGATACAATATATAACTAACAGGATTGAATAAGAACTGCTTGCTTGAATTCCAGGATACTTATGTATTAGGGACTTTGGGACTGTTCTGGAGACTTTTTTTGAAGGGTTCATGATAGGATGCATACTCTAATATGCAGCAAGTAACGAACATTAGTCTTACCATTCTACTCACATCCCTACGTTTTCAGAATGTTAGCCAAAAGCATGTTTTATCTCAGAAAACTTATATTGCCTAGTACCAAGAGTCTGTTAGTAAATATGTCACACTTTTCCTACTCAACTACTACTCATGATTTTATCTTATTAGCCAAGTCAAAAGTAGTTTAAGAGGGAATGCTTAACATAAATGGAATAAGATAGTATGGAAACCTGTTTTGACTAGGGATCTCTATAATTTTCAACCATTGATTTCACCCAGTCCAGGAAGATGGATGAAAGTAAAACAATAACAAGTACACACATTGAACAAGAATTCAACTATTCTTTTTCTGCCTTCAAAACAAAACTGTAGAATAAAATCTGTGCAAGACAAATCATCTCAATGTCCTCCACAATAAGCAAATAGCACCCTAATTGAAAAGGAGATATTTTTTTTTTATTCTCCTATCTTCTCACTTGTCAAACACTGTTTTGTTTCTCTAACATATCTATTCAACATAAATCTTCAAGCACTTCAAGGAATGCCATAATAACAGTGCCCATGTTCCCGCAGAATTGCAGAAACTGTTGTAGCTCATGCAACAATATAAAACTAAGTTTGGTCGTAGTATAACGATACCTAACTCTAAAAACACTTGTAATGTAACTAGGTCATAATGCAAGCTAAAACAATAAAAGAAACCACTTTGGTATGATCAACAAAGTGGACCTTTATCAAAGTACATTGTCAGTCAATTCTTCAGTCTTAGTCATTTAATGTGCATCTACAACATGCTTGAAAACGAGATGACTACAACTACTACATCACACCGAATGACTGTCCTGATGCGAATAACTGAATATGAAACAGTAAAGTAAAATCAAAACCATTAGTAGTGAAAGCTAAGCTAAGCTATGAGCTAATGACGGAACTGTTGCTTTGGCTACCTACCTGCAATACATGAATCACGTGAGTTTTACTCACTTCGAAATTCCCGCTGCGTCTTCAAATAAAATATAACTCACAATAATCCAAATGCTCGTCAACTCAAGCCGTCAAGTACCTAATCAAGTACGGTCTTTACTTAGCAACAAAGTACGAAATAAACCTAAATGATGATCCAACGGTCAGATTCTAAAATAAAGACAATCCAACCGTCGGATTGAATTTAAACGATGATCCGACCGTTAGATCCTCACGGATCGCCTTTGAAAACATCCTATCAAAATTATACGAAAATCCAACTGCCGGACCTTTACTAATCTTCTCCCAAATCACTGTTTTACAATTATACGAATATCCAACAGTCGGATCTTCGCCTGTGACCACACAAAGTCATCGGGACAGTCATATGAACATCATATTAAAATTTGAAGTGAAACCGATAGTCTGATCTCCGTAAATCGCAAACCGAAGGTAAACTGTAAAACCGTAAATAGTAACGTCAAAACTGAAATTGACTATTTATCAACTTTTTCTAACATGACTATGTTATATATCAAAGTGCTCGTATGGATGCATAGATCATCGTCCAGATAATATAAACTCAAAATTCGGTCCGACGCGCCGCCAAATGCCGCGGTCAACGCCGGTCAACCACCTCCGATACAAAAGTCGTCAACTACAAAATTCTTCAAAATGAAATTGTGAACAACTTTAATACCTGACTTTTTCAGAGATGAGGTCTAGATCGTCCTAGATCGGGTTTTGAATTTGGATTAATCTCTGCCCTCTAATCAATCTCCAGATTGAATCAGGGACGTCGAAACCTTCAACTCTTGATCTACCACTCTACACTCAAAATCGTGATGCAAGCCACATATGAGGATGATCAGGAGGAAGAGCAGGTCACGAAAGTGGGAGTGATCGGCCCGTGCACCACCGGAAAATTGGTTTTCCGGCGGGGTCGGGTTGGAGCTTCGAAAGGAGGCTCCGATCCAAGCCTAGGAGCGGCGGCTGGCCGAGGTGAGGGGGGGGATCGACTGGGCGCGAGGCGACGATGCCAGGAAGGGTCGGGTCGTGGCCGACGGTGGCGTGACGGCGCCGCTAGCACCAGGTCGGGTCAGCGGGTCGGCAAGTAAGGGTAAGGCCACAGTCGCGCGAGAGAGAGAGAGAGAGGGGAGGGGGACTTTTGTGCAAAAATCTGATATTTTCGTCCTTAATGAAAAAATCAGATTTTTCTTATTATTTATAGAAAAATTTCAATATTCAAATAATCATAACTTATTCATACGAGCTCCGAATAATGCGTTCCATATATGCACGAGATCGTATCGACGTGCTCTACAACTTTCATGAAGGAAGTTTTCCCAAATTTTGAACGTATAAAAGGTCAATTTTCACGACCCCCTAAATAACGTTCGTTTTCGAAAATAAAATCATTCGAAACCAATTTTCTCAAACCACGACATTCCAATAAATCCCAAATATCATAATTCAATTAATATAACAATTATTGAATTACATAAATTTATTATATGAAAATTTGGGTCTTCACAGTCTACCCTCCTTAAAAGAATTTCGTCCCGAAATTTAAGCATGCTCGTCCACAAAAAGCTGGGGGTACTTCTTCCTCATGTCGGACTCCAATTCCCATAGCGCATCACCCTCATCATGATGACTCCACAACACCTTCACAAGATCAACTTCCTTCCTACGAAGCTTCTTCGTAGACCTATCCAAAATACGAACAGGTTCAACTACAAATGTCACATCAGTGTTTAGTTCGATTGTACCATGATCAATCACGTGAGACTCATCTCGAACATACTTTCTCAGCATAGACACATGGAAGACATTGTGCACACCTGACATGCTAACAGGTAAAGCAAGTGATGAGGCTGAAATAGCCTCACAATTTAACCCTGCAAAATATAGTTGTTAGTATAGGATAAGCAGGGATCGTTCAGTCCGGGGATTGTAGGGTACACCTACACAAAAAGGTCAATTAACAAATAAAAGAATAAAATGGGGGGTATGGGATTTGGTTACTAATCTACTTAAAATAAAATAAAAACAAAATAAATAAAACTATATACAATGATCGACTTCTCTAACCTAGACCAATACCACTCGGAAATTACTAAGTGTAGAAACAGAAAATCCATTTCAACATGCTACAAAAATGTGCCCATCTTAAATGCCTAGATAAGAGCCCAAATGAAAAGCCTCAGCGGATCAATTCATTTATCTAATTCGTTCTAATGTGGGCTTGAATCAGAAGAGTCCTTACCATGCCCAATACTACTAATCTTTTAGAACACTCAGTGTAATTCTCTTAATCAGTAGTATTATCTAACCCCCGAATCAACTTACACATGCAAATTAACCATTACACATAGAATTTAACACATAATTTCCAGAATCGTTTAACCATTGAAACATGGTTTTTACTACTTTAGAACTAATTATTATTTATTTAACTCAGCGTCTTAACAAATAACAATTATTCTTGGCAAATTAAGCAAACAAACAAGAACACTCAGCGTGATTCTAGCATGGGAACTTATTAACCTAACTCTGAAAATTACCTAAACACGTAAAAGGGCACAAGATTGTAACATGCATCATCAAAGAATTCTCGAAATTAACTCAATAATAAACTGAAAATCTCAAAAATATTAATAAAAATATTCTGAACATTTCATGTCTCCAATTACACAACTCGCAAATCCAAACACACAAAACCGAAACAAAAATTGAAAGTAGAGTCATAGTTACACTTTGAAGCTTTCCTCAGCGGCTTGGCAACAAGGTGGTGAACTCGTCTCTGCTATGGTGGTGGTGCGTCTTTGACTCAACGCCTAAGAGCTTCGTAGATTGCTGGATGGATGGTGGTCACGGTCTTATAGGTGATGGAGGATTGAGGAGTGAATTGGGCAGAGTCTCGGAAGAGTTTTTGGCCAGGAAGTGATAGGCAAGGAAATGATCCCCATTCTATTCTGGATGTTACCTATTTATAGGGGAGCAGTGGTTGGCTTTTGTCGATCGTACCCTTCATCATTTGGACGGATGAGATTGCATAGCTTTCTTCATCTTCTCTTTAATTTTCTGTTTCTTATTTCTTGTCCTTTTAATTTCTCATAATGGGGTACTTATGGCCTTAATTCCTCTCAATAATGGGGCAATTCCTTTAATTTCCCAATTGAAACATTTTTCTCATTTATTCCCCTTCTTCATTACTTGGTCAAACGTCTTAAATTTCCTACAAAAAGGTGGAGAATATCAGAATTTTTTTAGAGAAAATAAAGGGAATTAAAATGTAAAGACCGCAAAAACATCGACGGTAAGGAATCCTGATCCCGTTAGGATTTTTTCATAAATTTTTCATTTTCTGCCTATTTTACTCCAAACACTCTACAAGACTCTCAAAATGACTTTAATGACTCAAAACACAAATCTAAGGGAGAAATAAGGCTAGAATGGAGCGTATACTCATGAAAATCGTCGCACTTTGTGCTTTTATCAACTACTCCGCACTTAGCTTTTGCTAGTCCCTTAGCAAAATAAAATACAAAACAAAACAAAGACTCGACAAAAAGCAAGTAAGTGACTCTACTGCCCCTAATTGTTGTCTCAGAGACTCCAAACTCATGGCTTCCACGTTAAACACTTAATCAAAATCACATAGATAATTCCAAGGTTAATAAACATGTGACACCCATATGACGAAGCAAGATATGGAGAACTTAGGTTATACAGTAAATGATAGCATGTTTCGAACAAGTCCAATCCAAACTCGATTTTTCTCTCATAAATGGCTATGCTTAAAAGCTTCATGCTCAAGTATATGCAAGAGAACAAATTGTAAGGCAACAAACAGCTTGCATATTTCATCAACAAAAGCATTTTGTGAATTTTTTTTAACAATCTCAAGAAATAACTAAGTGCACAAATGGACATAAACCATAAGCTCAACTTTGTACCTGACTCCACTAACCAAAGCTGCCCATCTCAAGGATCAAGTAAGGACTTGTAACGGGTTGTAATGGGGCTAAGCTAGGCTTTTTGAAAAGAAGATTAAGGATACAAAAATTCTAAGGACCTAGCAGAGCATATATGGACGACCTTATGTCACCATTTTTGTAGGCCAATTATCATTGTTTTGGCCCCGAGCTTCACTTTAACCATGGAAATGGACAAAGGCCTAATTTTCAACTTTGAGCCTTCTTCAAATATGAAAGTCCAGAACCACACTTTAACAATTTCCCAAGAGATTTTTTTTTTTTTAATTTTTCTTCTCTTTCGCCGTTTTTCTTTCTTTCCTTTTTCATTTTCTTTCATTTTCATTTTTTTTTCACGGCAATCTCTTTTTTTTCTCTCTCTTGGGTTATCCCCACCCCACACTTGTCTTTCATCGTCACCCCTACACACTATGTCATGCTCTACTAAGTCCCTAGCACAAGGGTAGAGATATCATGTACTAAGCTCATGGTAGGGTAGTGAGGGTGATGAAACAAAGGTTTTCAATGTAGGCTCAAAGGGGTTCATTCTAAGGAGTCCCACGACGAGTACAATTGGGGACACATGCTTGTTTGGCTATGGTGGTTTCCCTAATGCCTTCTATCCTATCCAAGATCAGGGCATATTATGGCATACAAGTTTTGACAGTCACAAAAGTCAAGTTCTAGTACTCTCTAGTCCATTAAAATCTATGGCACATGATCATTGGATTTTCAAAGAATGATGAGGGTTTGCAAATACAGCCATGAAATTCTAAATTTATCAATTAAGCACTCGAAAAAGAAAGTATTTCAGCTCAACAGCTCACTTAGGGTCAAATGAATCAGACTTAATCCTAGCATGCTTAATGAACCAAGTTACAATCCTATCTCAAATCTTCATACAAGTATCACAATATTGATTAACCAAAGAATTCAATTAAGTCCTATTTCGATCGTGAAAACCTTCAGCCATGAATTCAGAGACATGTTCATCCTAGACGTTAGGAGCATCCTAAGACTCAAACAAACAAAAACTCTATAAAACCAACGAAATTTTTTTTTAATTTTTTTTTAAACTGAAAATTGAAAATATTCTAAAATAAAAGTGTAACCCACCCCACACTTAGAATCTACATTGTCCTCAATGTAGGAAAAAAAATGGTATATAGACCCTAAATATGGGGGGCTACGGAAATAAGGAAAGGGTAAAACAAACAAACAAACAAACAAAGACACAGATACAATTCAATCTAAGTAAGTGAAGGGATAGAAATGTCAAACTCTCGTTGATGGCTCATCCACAGCTTCGGTTGAAATGGGTTGCCTCCCACGCAGCGCTTAATATTTATAGTCCATCAGCCTGGACTCTCCTCCTTGTTCACACGTCTTGGGGTGCCTCATGGAGGGGTATGTCTTCCAATGTGTGCTCCACAAAGGACTCATAGTAGGGCTTGAGACGATGCCCATTAACCTTGAACTCCTTCCCTGTCTTCTCACTCTTGATCTCTACAGCACCATGAGAAAACACATTAGTCACTATAAATGGGCCAATCCAACGAGAACGAAGTTTACCTGGGAATAGCTTAAGTTTGGAATGGAATAACAGAACTTTCTGGCCCACTTGGAAGCTTTTTCCGCGGATCATTTTGTCATGGTAGGCCTTTGTCTTCTCCTTGTAGATCCATGAAGCATCGTAGGCCTCATTCCTTATCTCCTCAAGCTCATTTAGCTGTAGCTTCCTATGTAGGCTGGCTTCATCATAATCCATGTTGAACATCTGGACAGCCCACCAAGCCTTGTGCTCTAGCTCCACTGGAAGGTGGCATGCCTTTCCATAGGCCAACCTAAAGGGAGACATCCCAATAGGCATCTTGTAGGCTGTTTCTCTAGGCCCACAATGCATCATCCAATCTCTGGCTCCAATCCTTCCTTGTTGGGCCCACTGTCTTCTCGAGTATGCTCTTGATCTCCCTGTTGGACACCTCCGCTTGGCCACTGGTCTGAGGGTGGTAGGGCGTTGACACCTTATGGGTTACCCCATACTTCTTTAGCAAAGCCTCGATTGTACGATTGCAAAAGTGAGAACCTCCATCATTGATCAGCACACGTGGCACTCCAAACCTGGTAAATACGTTAGTTCTCAAGAAACCTGCAACCACTTTTGAATCGTTAGTCTTGGTGGCTTTTGCTTCCACCCACTTTGATACATAGTCCACAGCTAGTAGTATATAGAAACAACCATTAGACAAAGGAAATGGGCCCATAAAGTCAATGCCCCAAACATCAAAAATTTTTACATTTATTATTGGGTTCATGGGCATTTGATCTTTTGGGCCAAGATTACCAGTCCGTTGGCACCTATCACAAGAAATACAGAACAAGTTTGCATCCTTGACGATAATAGGCCAATAAAATCCACAGTCTAAGACCTTCAAGGCCGTTCTACGAGGCCCAAAGTGGCCTCGACATGCTTCACGATGGCAAAATGACAGAATTGACCTATGCTCAGACTCTGGGACACATCTCCTAATGACTTGGTCACTACAATGTTTCCATAAATAGGGCTCATCCCAAATAAAGTGCCTAGCCATTTTCTTCAATTTATCCTTACTAGCTTTGGAAAGTGTATCAGGAAATGTCCTAGTGACTAAATAGTTAACTATATCAGCATACAAGGGCACACTAACCTCTATCCCAAAGAGCTGCTCATCTGGGAAAGTTTCCTGTAGGGGCTGGGCGTCCTCCTCATGGACTATCCTGCTCAAATGGTCCGCCACCACATTCTCACTGCCCTTCTTGTCCTTGATCTCTAGATCAAACTCCTGAAGCAACAAGATCCATCGAATTAATCTGGGCTTGGCCTCTTTCTTGATCATCAGATATCTCAAGGCTGCATGGTCAGAGTAAACAATTACTTTAGAGTGCAATAAATAAGAACGAAACTTATCTAAAGCAAAGACTACAGCCAAGAGTTCTTTTTCAGTGGTGGAGTAGTTGAGCTGAGCATTGTTGAGGGTCTGAGAAGCATAGTAAATAGCATAGGGCTTCTTATCCTTCCTCTGGCCCAACACAGCTCCAACAGCATAGTCCGATGCATCACACATAAGCTCGAAGGGTAGACTTTAATCTGGAGGGCAAATGATAGGGGTCGTGGTCAACAACTCCTTGAGCTTCTCAAACGCCTTCTTGCAATCCTCATTGAACACAAAGGGCACGTCCTTCTGTAATAGGGCACACATAGGTCTCGCCACCTTGGAGAAGTCTTTGATGAACCTCCTATAAAATCCTGCATGGCCAAGAAAAGAGTGTACCTCCCTCACAGTTGTGGGGGAGGGTAAGTGACATACAAGATGAACCTTAGCCTTATCTACCTCAATGCCCCTAGTAGATATTATATGTCCTAACACTATTCCTTGTGTTACCATGAAGTGACACTTCTCCCAATTCAGTACAAGGTTAGTTTCTACACACCTCTCCAGTATCAATCCTAGATTCTCTAAACAAGTATCAAAATCTTTACCGAGGACACTAAAGTCGTCCATAAAGACTTCAATAATATTTTCAATGTATTCTGAGAAAATGGACAGCATACATCTTTGAAAAGTACCTGGTGCGTTGCACAAGCCAAAGGGCATGCGCCTATAAGCGAAGGTCCCAAAGGGGCACATGAAGGTCGTCTTCTCCTGATCCTCGTGGGCTATGCAAATCTGGTTGTATCCACTATATCCATCCAAGAAGCAATAGTAGGAATGGCTCGCTAAGCGCTCCAACATCTGGTCAATAAAAGGCAAGGGCATATGATCCTTCCTCGTTGTGGCATTCAGCTTCTGGTAGTCGATACATACCCTATGACCTGTCACTAATCTTTGGGGCACTAGCTCATTATCATCGTTCTTTACCACAGTCATCCCAGACTTCTTGGGCACCACTTGCATTGGAGAGACCCACTTACTATCAGAAATGGGGTAGATTACCCCACAATCGAGCAACTTGATCACCTCATCTTGGACCACCTTCATCATAGGAGGATGTAGACGTCTTTGGGCTTCTCTTGTGGGCTTGGCTCTATCTTCTAACAGGATCCGGTGGACACATGTGGTTGGGCTGATTCCCTTGATATCTGCTAGAGTCCAACCAATGGCATTCTTATGCTTCTTCAACACGTCCACCAACTTCCTTTCTTGCTCTACATCCAGCGTTGATGATATGATCACTGGGAGGGTCTCATTTTCTCCTAGGTAAGCGTACTTCAAATGTTCAGGGAGTACCTTTAATTCCAACTTGGGTGCCAGAACCATAGAGGGTAGCATTTTATTAGTAGAAAATGGAATTGAGAAATAGGAAATGGACCTCTTTACAGGCTGAGCCTCGAGTGAGGCCACAATCTTAATCACTCTGGGCTCCGCGACATCCCACTCAACCTTAGGGATAGGATCCCCATTTGCATCATATCCGACCCCCTCCTCTAGGGTCAGAGCTAATTCATCCTCAACCATTGCTTTGGAGAATACCTGTGCGAGTGAATCAACTACATCAATAGCAAAGCAAGGTTTCAAATTAGAAACAGGGTACCTCATGGCTTCAAGAATGTTGAAGCGTATAACGTCACCATCAAACTCCATGGTGAGAGTCCCTTTGTACACGTCGATCTTCGTTCTCGCAGTCCTCATAAAGGGACACCCTAAAAGTAATGGAGTGGTATTTAAGGGCGATTCCTCCATGTCCAAAACATAGAAATCCGCAGGGAATATCAGATGGTTTACCTGCACAAGAACATCCTCAACATACCCTTGAGGGTATTTGTTAGACCTATCAACAAGTTGAATGACAACATTATCCCTTTGAAGAGGGCCTAGACCTAGGGACACATACAAATTATAAGGCATGACATTTATGGACGCCCCTAAGTCTAACATCACATTTTCAAACCTGGTGTCACCAATGAAACAGGGAACAGAAAAACTCCCTGGGTCCTTCAACTTTGGGGGTAGTTTTCTCTAGATAACTGCTGATACCGTCTCGCTCATTTTCACCACCTCCTTCTCTCTTGTCTGCCTCCTTGTGGTGCATAGCTCCTTCAAGAACTTAGCGTACTTAGGCACTTGTTTGATGCACTCAATCAGGGGCATGTTCACTTGAACCTTCTTGAAGATTTCCAAGATTTCTTGATCAGATTTATCTTTCTTTGTCTTGGCAAACCTGCTCAGGAAAGGTATAGAAACAATTGGGTTAGTCTTAACTAAACCAGTAGAGTTACGAATTGTACCTTTGGGCTTAGTTTGGGGCACATTAACTTCCACCCTTGATGTAGCTAGGTCATTTTCAACATCCTTCTTGGACACCTCCACAACATCTTCTTCTTCATTAGGGGCCACTTGGGCCTTCTTGTGGGCTCTGGGAGGGTCTAGTAGCATGCGCCCACTCCTAGTGATGATGGCTTGGGCGTGCTCATTCCTTGGGTTAGGCACCGTGTTTCTTGGTAGCTTCCCTGTTTCAGCAATCCGGCCCATGAAATCCACTACTTGGCCCATATGATTCTTGAGCTCTGCAATATCCTTTGAATGGGTCGCCTGTCCTACAACCAAAGCTTGAGTAGCAGTGTTAAGTTGTTGTTGTCCCGCAGTAAGGGACTGCAACAGTTCATCATAATTAGGGGCACTCAAAGTGTTGGAAACAGGAGGTGGAGGGACAGAATTAGGAATACCAAAAGTTTGAGATACCTGAGGCTTCATAAACAAACCTAGTGGGCGATGAGAATTCTGACCTGGGCCTTGAGGTGGTCTCAAGGTGTTATCATTGTTGGCCCAACGAAAGTTGGGGTGGTCTCTGAGCCCAGGATTGTACGTATTGGAGTAAGGGTTATACCTCGGGCCTCCTTGACCTCCTTGATACCCGAGGGCATTAACAGATTCCCATCCTTCTAGAGAGGCAAGCTGGGGACATTTATGAGTGGGGTGCCCTTGAGTCTAGCACATCCCACACACTTCAGCCATTGCTCCTCCTCCATTAACGTTTAAGACTTGAGACAGCAGAGTAGACATCTTGTTGACCTTGTCTTCAAGGGTAGAGTTAGTGGACACCTCATGTACCCTCCTTTGAGAGAAAAGTACCCCCTCATATTGTTGATAGTTTAGTGCATGATTTGTAAGTATCTCCTTGGCCTCATTAGGTGTCTTATCCATAAAGGACCCTCTAGCAGCAACATCTAACAAACCACGCTCATTAGCAGTGAGACCTTCATAAAAATAGGTAAGGAGGGACCCCTCACTCATCCCATGGTTAGGGCATGATGCTACAAGGCTCTTAAACCTGTCCCAATAATTGCAGAAATTCTCCTCATGTCCTTGCGTGATTCCACTAATCTGCTTCCTCAAAACAGTGACCTTTGAGGCAGGAAAGTACTTAGTAAGGAACTCGCCCTTCATCCTATCCCAAGTGTTGATACTCCCAGCAGGCAGCTCAAATAGCCAAGTCTTGGCCTTGTCCTCCAAAGTAAAGGGGAATGCCTTCATCTTCAAGATATTAATATCAGCTCCTTTAGGGCACATACTCCCACAGACAAACTCGAACACCTTGCTTGCTAGTGTCTTCACTATTCATCCCATGAAACTTGGGTAGGTGATGTAAAAACCCACTTTTTAACTCAAAATCATCATTAAGCCCCTCTCCTGGTTCTGGATAGGCAATGCATAAGGGTGCCGCAACCCCACCTGTAGGATTAGATAGTTGCCTAATAGTCTAGGCCATTGATGCCTGTACTTGCTCAACAGGGGCGTGCTCTTCCTCTTCTATGTCCGTAACATCCTCTTCAGTGACCTCCTCTTCTTCCTCTTCAAAGACTTGTTCTTCTCCTTCTTCAGAATGGTCAGGTTTGTTGATCTCCTCGGTTGATCTTGAGGAGTTATAACCTGAGTAGCTAGAGTCCTCAGAGTCCCTCCTTTTTAGAGGAGGGCGGTCTGAAAAAGTGAGGTTTGCCCTTTGCTTAGCACGTTCCAGTTTTTCCTAGAGCTCTTTAGTCTTATTAGAGACAGTGGACATTCATGGACCTTTAAGACCAAATCAAGTGTTAGTAACATATACAAGGCTCAAAATACAAATATTATGCCTTTCCTTAACTTTCTAAGTTACATTTACATTCACATACTTAGGTACTGGAACAGAGGACCTCGTTTGTGCAATGGGACTATAGAACAGCTACCCTCCACAAGGTCATGTTTAATCCAATATATCTTAAGCATGTCACATTACATTTTTCTTTTTTGAGTTTATTGTATACATAGTTAATATCTCAATTGATCCCAAGTTGTAAGTCGAGCCCAATAGAAACCACTACTAGTAGTGAGATACGATATAGGGATAGTCGCCAAGACATAAGTTTCTTTCCTTTGTTTCAGAAGGCTGGATGGCCAGATTAAGAGGTAAGTGAGAGGGAGGACTCATTTTGGTGATACTACGGAGGCTACTCCTTCATTGAGGTTTAGGCCCCTATCGGCTACTCCCACATAGTGGTTTAAGCTCATTCTATAGTATCTCTGAGATCCAATTGAACCCATCACCCAGGGTCCCAATCTAAGACACCATTTGTATGCCCCTTACTTAGCTGGGAAATTAACATATGTGTTAGACCGTTCTCCAAGTGCTAATAAAGACCGCCCTCAACCTCAAGAGACCTTAGCAAGGTACTAATGAAGGGTTAAGGCCAATATTAACAAAAAGGCCCTTGTCTACTCATACGATTTTACACACTTCCAATAATTAAGTATTTAACTAAATTTATAACAACCTAAGTATATTAATCTATGAAACACATACAATTTACAACAGGCTTAAAAAAAAAACAACTTCTACAAATTGTATAACAATTATAAAAGACATGCGTAATCTTGTAACACTCACAAAACTTAAACTAAATCACAATTATACCATGGCTAAACATAAATTACAATTTGTCACCATTCCACAAGTGTAGTACAAAAATTTAGCATGCACTCTATATATAAACAACAAAATGGATGACACTTTAAGCGCTAGGGATTTTAACAATCCCCGGCAACGGCGCCAAAAATTGATGAGGCTGAAATAGCCTCACAATTTAACCCTGTAAAATGTAGTTGCTAGTATAAGATAAGCAGGGATCGTTCAGTCCGGGGATTGTAGGGTACACCTACACAAAAAGGTCAATTAACAAATAAAAGAATAAAATGGGGGGTATCGGATTTGGTTACTAATCTACTTAAAATAAAATAAAAACAAAATAAATAAAACTATACACAATGATCGACTTCCCTAACCTAGACCAATACCGCTCGGAAATTACTAAGTGTGGAAACAGAAAATCCATTTCAACACGCTACAAAAACATGCCCATCTTAAATGCCTAGATAAGAGCCCAAATGAAAAGCCTCAGCGGATCAATCCATTTATCTAATTCGTTCTAATGTGGGCTTGAATCGGAAGAGTCCTTACCATGCCCAATACTACTAATCTTTTATAACACTCAGCGTAATTCTCTTAATCAGTAGTATTATCTAACCCCCAAATCGACTCACACATGCAAATTAACCATTACACATAGAATTTAACACATAATTTCCAGAATCGTTTAACCATTGAAACATGGTTTTTACCACTTTAGAACTAATTATTACTTGTTTAACTCAGCGTCTTAAAAAATAACAATTATTCTTGGCAAATTAAGCAAACAAGCAAGAACACTCAGCATGATTCTAATATGGGAACTTATTAACCTAACTCTGAAAATTACCTAAAAACGTAAAAGGGCACAAGATTGTAACATGCATCATCAATGAATTCTCGAAATTAGCTCAATAATAAACTGAAAATCTCAAAAATATTCTGAACATTTCATGTCTCCAATTACACAACTCGCAAATCCAAACACACAAAACCGAAACAAAAATTGAAAGTAGAGTCATAGTTACACTTTGAAACTTTCGTCAACGGCTTGACAACAAGGTGGTGAACTCGTCTCTACTATGGTAGTGGTGCGTCTTTGACTCAACGCCTAAGAGCTTCGTAGATTGCTGGATGGATGGTGGTCACGGTCTTGTAAGTGATGGAGGATTGAGGAGTCAATTGGGCAGAGTCTCGGAAGAGTTTTTGGCCAGGAAGTGATCCTCATTCTGTTCTGGATGTTGCCTATTTATAGGGGAGCAGTGGTTGGCTTTTGTCGATCGTACCCTTCATCATTTGGACAGATGAGATTGTATAGCTTTCTTCATCTTCTCTTTAATTTTCTGTTTCTTATTTCTTGTCCTTTTAATTTCTCATAATGGGGTACTTATGGCCTTAATTCCTCTCAATAATGGGGCAATTCCTTTAATTTCCCAATTGAAACATTTTTCTCATTTATTCCCCTTCTTCATTACTTGGTCAAACGTCTTAAATTTCCTACAAAAAGGTGGAGAATATCAGAATTTTTTTAGAGAAAATAAAGGGAATTAAAATGTAAAGACCGCAAAAACATCGACGGTAAGGAATCTTGATCCCGTTAGGATTTTTTTATAAATTTTTCATTTTCCGCCTATTTTACTCCAAACATTCTGCAAGACTCTCGAAATGACTTTAATGACTCAAAACACAAATCTAAGGGAGAAATAAGGCTAGAATGGAGCATACACTCATGAAAATCGTCGCACTTTGTGCTTTTATCAGCAAGTCGATATGCCAAGTTTCCAACCATTTCCAGAATCTCAAAGGGTCCAACATACCTCGTGCGAGTTTTCCCTTCTTGCCAAATCTCACCACTCCTTTCATAGTGAGACCTTCAAGAACACATGATCGTTTGTCTCAAACTCTAAAGGTCTCCTCCTCAAGTCAGCATAACTCTTCTGTCTACTCTGAGCGGTTCAGATTTTGTCCCGAATAGTCGTGACCTTCTCTGTAGTCTCTTATACAATCTACAGACCGATGAACCCTTTATCCCCTACTTTTGCCCAACAAATAGGAGTCCTACATGGCCTACCATAAAGAGCCTCATATGGAGCCATACCGATACTGGAGTGATAGCTGTTGTTATAGGCAAAATCTACCAATGGTAGATGATCCGCCCAACTTCCCTTAAAATCCAGAACACAAGCTCTAAGCATATCCTCCATCACCTGATTCACTCTCTCGGTCTGCCCATCTGTCTGTGGGTGAAATGTAGTGCTCATAGCAAGAGATGTACCAAATGCCTTATGGAACCTACGCCAGAATTCTGAAGTGAAACGAGCGTCACGATCAGAGACAATCGTCACAGGCACTCCATGAAGCCTCAATATTTCCTTCATATACAACTTACACAACGCATCCCCTGTGTAAGTTTTTGCCTTCGGAAGAAAGTATGCTGACTTAGTCAACCGGTCAACAATCACCCAAATCGAGTCATAACTTTGTTTGGACCTAGGCAATCCAGTCACAAAGTCCATGGAGATATCTTCCCATTTCCAAACAGGAATCAGTAAGGGATTCAACATTCTTGCGGGTCTCTGATGCTTTGCCTTGACATGTTGACATGTAACACACTTCGACACATGGTCTGCCACATCCCTCTTCATACCATACCACTAAAACTGCCTTCGTAGATCCATATACATTTTAGTACCTCCTGGATGTATAGTGTATCGAGACCTATGTGCTTCTTGCATGATCTCCTCTCTAAGGTTATCAACACTCGGTATATACAATCTCCCTCGAAATCTCAACCCTCCATCTGTCCCAATCATCCACTCGGAAGGACCCTCCACATCCGGGTCAGCAGTCATCTCAGCCATCATCGCCTGAGCAAACTCATCAAGTGTCTGACCCTGAATGATCCTGAAGATCAAGGTGGGCTATAAGGTGATACTACCGAGAAAGATTCCATGTCCTGCTCCTGCAGGCATAAGGTCAAACTCTGATGCAGCCTCTAACATGCGCCACTCTCGCACCATAATAGCTGCCATGATCACTCGAGGTTTCCTACTCAAAGCATCCGCCACTACATTCGCCTTTCTGGGATGATACTCCAAGGTGAAATCATAGTCCTTATTGAGCTCCATCCATCTTCTCTGCCTCATGTTCAATTCCTTCTGGGAGAATAAATACTTCAAACTCTTATGATCAGAAAAGAGTTCAAATTTCTCACCATAAAGATAGTGCCTCCAAATCTTCAAGGCAAACACCACTACCTCTAGCTCTAGATCATGAGTGGGGTAATTCCGCTCATGTACCTTTAACTGTCTAGAACTATAAGCAATGACACTACCATTCTGCATCAACACACACCCCAAACCCTGATGAGATGCATCGCTATAAATGACTAATCCACCACCACTAGTAGGAATAGTCAACACCGGAGCTGTAGTCAATCTAGTCTTCAGCTCATTGAAAGCCTTCTCACACTCATCCGATCACACGAACTGAGTGTCTTTCCTTGTCAATTTGGTCAAAGTAGAAGCAATACCAAAAAACCCTTCAATGAAGCACCTGTAATACCCTACCAATCTAAGGAAGCTACAGATTTCTGTAACCGTAGTAGGGCGACTCCAACTTATCACTGCTTCAACCTTCGAAGGATCCATAGAAACTCCATCCTTCGAGACCACATGACCAAAGAACTTGACTTCACTCTGCCAGTAATCGCACTTCTCGAACTTGGCAAATAGATTCTGCTCTCTCAACGTCTGTAGCACGATCTGCAGATGCTTCTCATGCTCATCTGACGACCTTGAATAAATCAAGATGTCGTCAACGAACACTACCACAAATTGATCCAAGTAGGGACTGAACGTGAGGCTCATCAAGTCCATAAATGCTACAGGTGCATTCGTGAAACCAAAAGGCATAACAAGAAACTCAAAATGTCCATACCTGGTCCTGAACGTCGTCTTTGGAATATCTTCATCCTTCACCCTTAATTGGTAAAGGGTACCTGTTCTTGATGTTCACCTTGTTCAGCTGTCGATAATCCACACATAACCGAAGTGAATTATCCTTCTTCTTCACGAACAACACTGGTGCGCCCCAAGGAGATACACTAGCCTGAATGAACCCTTGTGCAAGTAAGCCCTCAATCTGAACCTTCAACTCCTGAAGTTCAACTGGAACCATTCGATAGGGTGCCTTCGATACAGGTGAAGTACCTGGTATCACATAAATGGAGAAGTCCATTACCCTTTTCGGAGGTAACCTAAGGATCTCCTTAAACACGTCAGCATACTCTGAAACTACAGGAATCCCTGTAATCTTTGAAGTGCTACTCCCTGATTCAATATGGGGCAAAATTCCTGTCCTCATGGCGATATCAGACTTCAGACAACGGTAATGAAACATCGGTTGTCCCGGAACATGGAAGGACACAATCATCCTAAAGCAATCAATAACAGCATGGTTCGGGCACAACAAATCCATACCCAAAATCACATCATATGTGTGATCCGGAATCACAATCAAAGATACAGAGAACTCTCTGCCACCAATCCCAATAGGGCAATCATCAAAAAACATGCTAAGCTCAAGAGACACACCGAGAGGTGATGTAACACATAATGATCTAGTAAGAGGCGTAGCAATCAAACCCAAAACATCCACAACCAAACTAGAAATGAAAGAGTGTGAGGCTCCCATATCAAACAGTACTCTAGCAAGATAGTGATAAACAGATAAGGTACCTTCCACTCCCGTGCCTGCCTGACCGATGGCAAAGACTCTAGCAGGTGTAGGCGGTAGCTGCCTCTGCTGGTTACCCTGCACTCTACCCTGATTTCAGGGACACTCCCTGGCCTGATGCCCTGCCTGTCCACAACTGTAGCATATCCTACCCCGTGGTTTCGTGCACGCACGAGAGATGTAGCCCGGCTCACCACAGTTAAAGCACTTCACCGGAGCTGCTGGTGTTATCTGCCTAATAGGCATAGCATGAACGGGAGGAGCTACTGCTGCCCTAGTTGGAGCCTGAAGCTGAAACTGAGTTCTCTGTTTCTTCCAGAAACCAACCCTGAAGTCTCTGGATCTACTACTTCCTGCTATGGCCTTTCCCTTGCCCTGGAATTCTCTCTCAGCACACTCCTTCTCTCTACGAATCATGTTCTGCTGCTCCGTAATCTGTGCCTTAGCCAAGATTTCTCTCTTAGTCTTCAGCTCTAAGATGGTCACATCTCTCTCAATCGAGGTACTCAACCCTCTCTGAAACTTCTTGGCCAAGTCTTCGTCCTCCATCTCCGTATCATACTCGATTACGGTCATCTTCCCCTGTACCAGTGTAAGGAATTCTCGTTCCAACCTCTCCTTTACAGCTGGTGGAAAGTACTTCTCCCTGAACAGCCTCTTGAAACCATCCCATGTCAAAGTAGACACATCTATGCTCCTCTGTGTGACATTCCACCACACCCTAGCCTCATCCTTCACCATGAACGCGGCTAGTTTCCTCTTGTCGGTCTCACTGCAATCAAGCATATCAAAATAGGTCTGCAAATCCTCTATCCATCGATCCGCCACCATATAATTAGTGCCTCCTCCAAACTTGGTTGCTCCCAAGCGGGTAATTTCCCTTGCTAGCATCAGCAAGCGGGTAGGATTATCAACCATGGCTACAGAAGGAATAGGCTGATCCTCATAAGGTGCCTCTACCTCTGCCTCATATGCATCTTCGACCGAATGGGCCCTACCCCTACCTCGACCTCTACCCCTGCCACGAGGTCTACCTCTACCTCAACCTCTGGCTTCGTTCCCCTCAATCTCCATTACCTAATAAGCAGGATATACTTGATTAATACACGCATAATTACTTAAACAAGGCATAAGTCAAATGCAAGTCCATATTAACCAAGTAACTAAGCATACAAGACAACACCTAAAGTTCTTATGACATGCTAACGTTCCTAGTCAACCTAACGCTCTCACATACCCAATGACATTGTCAATGCCGAAGAGCACATGATGGGGATCCGCTGCAGACGGGCCATCACTCGGAAAGTATTGACATATCACCAAATATGTACCCTATGCTTTGATACCAAACTGTCACGCCCCGAATTTTAGAATCAAAATTCAAAATCCGAAACATGAATTACTATAACTTAAAATAGTCATCCGAAAAATTTCTTTTCTTAACAACCTTACCACACGAAATAAAATCAAAACCGAATTTAGTCTCGGTTCATTATTAGAACTCAAATACAAAATGAATTGTAAAGCTCTAAATGAGCATACACACCTCACAACTCAATGAAATAAAAATAACTGCTGTAACACCTAAGCAGCTCGGTCACCTCCCTGGTTATCCTGACCTGCAGGAATATCCGCTACACCATTTGAATAGTGTACCGGGATTGCAACAATACAAAACCCGGTAAGCTTATGAAAACTCGTATGAGTAAAAGAAAGAACGGTTGCTTAATTAAATCATATTTATTTCTACCCAAGTCATCACGCAACAATTTCTACATCCATAAGAAAACAACACTCTCAATCAATCAACAACTCAACACCAAATCCTAATTCATATATTTCTTCACAAACCCCAACATCGTATTTATAACAATACGGTATTTGACAGACTAGAGCTCTAACTGAATCGTAGCCCGTCACCTAGCCTAGGTTATGGCATCCGACATATTTATATTTATCGTATTTCATCAATATGTATACTTATATTATTTAGAACGTTCGATAATTGTACATACTCAAACAATCGTATCCCATCATCCATCTAGGATTAGAGCGTTCGATTCCCCCATACCGATCACTACGTTGACCCTAAATCCACAATAAGTACAACAGTATGTTTTCATTTGAAATATAA